>WAAD01029154.1:12561-97420 GCA_013389945.1 Fregata magnificens | reverse complement strand
GTGTTTTTTTTTTTTTTTTTTTTTAAAACACAGTTTCCAGGTATATATCTGTTTTAGTTAAAAGTTTTATAACAGATGACCTCCCATGGCATTATTTGTCTGTCTTGTAAAGAATATTAGTTACTGACAAAGTTTGAGAAGATAACTTGAGATAATTTTATTTCAGCAAGAAATTCAATAGAAATTTCTTCAAAAAGAAAGACATTGAGGTGCTGGACCGCGTCCAGAGAAGGGCAACGAAGCTGGTGAAGGGTCTAGACCACAAGTCTTACGAAGAGCGGCTGAGGGACCTGGGGTTGTTTAGACTGGAGAAAAGGAGGCTGAAGGGAGACCTTCTTGCTCTCCACAACCACCTGAAAGGAGGTTGTAGCAAGGTGGGGGTCAGTCTCTTCTCCCCAGTAACAAGCGATAGGGCAGGAGGAAATGGCCTCATGTTGCACCAGGGGAGGTTTAGACTGGATATTGGGAAAAATTTCTTCACCGAAAAGGTTGTCAAGCATTGAAACAGGCTGTCCAGGGAAGTGGTGGCGTCACCATCCCTGGAGGTATTTAAAAGATGTGTAGTTGTGGTGCTTAGGGACATGGTTTAGTGGTGGAGCTGGCAGTGTTAGGTTAACGGTTGGACTCGATGATCTTAAAGGTCTTTTCCAACCTAATTGATTCTATGATTCCATGATTCTAATTGAAAACTGTCCCATAGGCAACAGCGTGGAATAAAGACATCCCACAGTGACCAAGAACAATTGACCTACAGGCACTCCCTCTGCAGACCACCTCCTGGCACCCTGCCCCTAAACCTTGCTAAGTATTGTCTGCTTATTTCTCCTTCAGACTTGAGGCACAACCATGGAACACACTTCAGAGCATCTCCCTCCACTCTTTGCAGGCTCCTGGCCTTCACCTTGCAGGGTGCCCTGCCTTGCAGGTTCAGGGCAGTCAGAATAAAGTGTAGGTCAACTACCAGCCAACTTGGATTCCAAAGCATAAATACAATCCTAACCAACCTCACCACTGGTCCACGCACGGTGCCTCTCTGCACCTCTGTGGAGATATTAAAAGCAGATGGACTTTCAATTGCTCACAAAATAAGGAACTATTTTAACACAGCCACACAAACACATGTGTGTTTAACACACTTTACACCAGGGACCATGTGGATTCTGACTCAAGTATCTTTCCAAGTCCTATGTGCAATACAGTATATAATCTACAGTGTTACTCTTTTGAAACATATAACGATCCAGTTTAAGTCCACTTCTCTGAGCAGCCACTTTGCAGACTATTTCATGACTTTTAGAAAAAACTTCTTCCTTCCAAGTAAAGCAGATCACTTATTTCTGAATGATGGTTTCTGTTCTCAGATTATGTACTGTACCCTTAATTGTGCAGTTTGATAAAGGTAGTTGATATCCTCAGGATTTCTCTAACCTTTATTTTAGCACACTCCAGGATAGTAACACTGTAATCAATTAAAGCATGCTGATGGCACATGGGGAGCCCTAAATCTCCTACTGACAGCTCATCAGGGAAGTCAGCACTTTTTTGTAATGTTCCATTTAAAAGATTCCTTGGTACAAAGCAATCTCAAAGACTCTACACTGTTCACTGTCCCATGATCCTGAAATGGACTTTACAGAATTTTATATATTTTTATGCATCTTTTATATATCTTCAGCTTTCTTGGTTTAGAATTTTTGTTTTTTGTAGACTTCACAGAGATACATAGCCTCATCTCCAGACAAGAAAAACATTTGGCAAAACATAAAGTTGAGCAGTACTCTTATTTTTTAATTCTGCTCTTAGTTTTTATACTATATTCTCCATGTTCAGAGAACTGATGGAAAACACAATTCACTTCTTTAAAAGAATTTCATTTCAGGGGATGCAACATATAGCAGTAATTCATACGCAGATATACTGCATAAATTCAGCCACCAATCCATTTCAATGACCAAATTAATTATCTTTAAGCTTTCTAAATCATTAGATACTTGTGAAACTAGTTACATATTTTCTTTTCTATAAATACCACATGACTTCGTCTTGATCAATGTTAAGTTATAGCAAATGTCAAATGAATTAATTAAAAAAAAAATTCAGCAAAATTTAAATGATGAAAACCACAAGCAAGTCACATTAACATACGAAAAATAGCTGTGAAAGTTCTTTCCAAATACTGAACAGCATTGTACAGAACACAGACTTTCCCCTGTGAAGAAGCCTCATCACTATATATCAGAAATACTTGGAAATAACAAATGCTGTTTTATTAGGTATTTATTACAAAGTACTGTATAGAGAAAGAAGAGAAAGGTGAAGCCTTTTATTAGCTAAGACTCACTTTCCATGCAACTGTAGTGCTGTGACATTTGCAACAAAGCATAAGAACAGAATAAATGTGATATACTGAGAGAGCTTTCCGACATACCTTTTCTATCCTTGAACTCTAAACAAGGACTCCTGCCTCCCTCTCTGCTATTATAGACACCCTCTAAGTATTAAAATACGGTAATTTCAGATGGATTTAGATCATTGTGCGACAAGGACTTGGTATTCTTCAGAAATAGCTATGCCTATTTCAAAGTGACTAATATGAACTATCAATCTAGAGCATTCACTGAGTGTTATGTAAAGGTCAGTTAGTTTCTGCTGTAAATGTAAACATTCTAAATTTCATTTTCACTATTGAAAATAACACTTTGGGCAGATGAGGAGATTTAATTAAGTAAGAAAGGAAAGAAACTATCACAAAGACAAGAGCTGATACAGCAAGTGTTCTTACTTTAAGACAGGAAAAGTAATAAAATTAAAAAAAAAAAATCAAACAAATGCTGAATCCTTATTGCTTGCCTCATTACTTCTAATGAAGTCATTAAACCCCTAGTTTTGTTATCTCAAAATGGTAGCTTCTTACTTAAAATAGCTCCTCCATGTTTGGTTTTTTATGTAGAGAGACTTAAAAAGAATAAGATCTTGACTTCAGAATACCCAACAAATATGAATGAAAAAATTAAGGTGTAGATTGCACCAAGAGAGCCCAAAGAGAAAATAATCTGACATCCCTAAGGCTTGAGGGTTTGGGGATTGATTGGTTTTGTTTGTTTGTTTAAATCCAAAGCTACAAGTTGCATCCACTTCTGTAAAATTGGACACTTGAAACAAACCCAACTAGGTCTGAAAACTGTAAGGAACTCCAAAATCCAGAGTTGAACAAGCTGCAATCTTACTGGACAAAAGATTACTTCCATATGATACATTTCCAACAGCATGTCTAGGTGTTTGCATCATACATGGACATATACACTTGCAATTAGACCTTACATGAATACAGAGTAATTTAACAATACCTGAGCTCTTTGTGCTTCATCACACGGGGGAGGACAGAAGGTCTAATGGACATGGTATTGCAGGAGAATGGCTTTCTACTTCTTGTTTCAACACTGCTTTTTTCCACACAGAATTCTGCAAAGGAAGGGAAGGGATCATTGTAATAAAAGTTACATTTGAACATTTGCTCAGAATATATGAGAGGAGATCATCTGTTGTTGGCAGAGAAGTTGAAAGAGTTTCCTGTCTTTGGTGAGTGTGTTGTACCATAGCTAAAATAACAGCCAGGGTAGCTCACTAAATATCTAGTAAAATTACAATTTAAGACAATTTCAACTCTTCGAAGACAGTGAAAATCTCAGACTGAAGACTTGAACAATAGTTTTCCTATGTAATGAAGACAGAAATCCAACCTAAAAATCAAGATACAATTTACTTACATAAAGAAACCTCATATGCACAACTAAGACTTTATGTCACTTATCACCATTCTTTAAAACCACAGATTTTACAGAAAAATAAGACCAAAGGCAGATTTTCTGATTACTGTAGAATATATTATCATGTTCAAGAACACTTAAAAAACACATTACTGAGCAAAAAATGGGTTACATTTTCAAACTGTGGTTCCTATTGTTACTCTATTTATACTTAATAACCTTTAAGATGCTTAAAGCCAGAGTCACAAGAATTGACACTCTATCCATGATTTTTTCTGTTCACTTTGCTTTCCAGATTTTTCCCTAGTGGAGTTTTTTGTGGCGTCACCTTGCTTTACAGCAATGATTTCACATAACGACGAGGTCACCAGAGTGAAGCATGTGGATGTGCTGACAGCCTTGCAAGGAAGTATGATATTCATTGTAAACTTTAAACATAACTCCCAAATAAAAGCTTTCTCAGACTGGAAAGACCAAGTCTAGCAAAATTCTGGTACGTAGCTTCATGTCTAACTTCAGTCACAATCCATGATTGTTCTGTTTTTTTGGAGACATGTAACAGAGATAAGAAAAAAACCTGGAGATTATAGAGTATCAATAAGCTGAACTAACTTTATTACTTCTGATAGAAAACTCTCCCAGGGTTTTACAGGAGCTTACTAAGTATGACCAATGCAATCTTCATAGTGAAACACAAAACATATGACAGTACCAGATTTCCCAGAGCACAACTCCTCCATGAGTTAGCAGGGAAGTAATTAAGTGGTTAAACTTTGTTGGTCTTGATGAAATAGTCCCAGAAGGATACTCTGATGACCAGCAGATAGGAAGAAACATGTCCTGATTCTCTTCCCATTTTCACTGGTATATTTGTAGTGCTTTTAACTTCTTCTGATGCACAAAAAGGTAAATGTAGTAATTGGACATTTACGGACTGTGGCTAGCTCAGTGAATGCATCTAATAAATTCACTGTTGTCCACACTTCTGATTAGTGAGGACATATGAGAAACTTTAATTCTGGGCAATCTCATTCACACCAGCCTTTCTGGATTATTATGCCTATCTGCACTTCTTACTCAATGACTCTGTTATTATTATAGGTAATATAGTTACCTTGAGAAAGATCAATCGCTCCCAATGATCCTATACAGTCAGGATGTAAAGCCTGCAGATACAGAACTACCACATTAGCATTGCTGTAGTAAAGACAATTAGTGCCAACATTAGTCCACAAACTTTATTTTAAATCTTTAAAATATTCAAAAAATGTTCCAAATATCCTTGCTACTTAGACATCAACTAATACCTTTTCTGAGAGCTCTGAACATTTTTTTAGGGGTTTGCCCAACTCTTAATCTTAAACAAGGTCTTCTGTCTTAATCGCCATGTAATATTTTTTGCTTCAAAATAGCCTATTTAGCTAGCTGTGTCAAATCTCTTGACCAAAACACACAAAATATTACTGAATTCTTTAATATCAGGGATTTATGTTTTACTTAAAAACATTACCTACAATTATTTACACAGCACTACCTGACACAAACAAGATGTTATCTGTGAAGCATACATTTTACCATGTGAAAATCCATTAAAGCAATTTTTCAGAGAACAGTTTAAATATACTGTTCCCAAGGTAAACTTCCTTGCTATAACATAAATATGAATTTGTAAAAGCTTCTAAGCAATAATTTATTACCTCACAAGGTTGGCTTGGTGCACAGTTCTGCATTAGTTCTAGCTGAAACACATTTAATTCCAAACCTACAAGATGACATTCTCAATAAACTTTGTCCTTAACTCTCATTCTGAAGACAAGCTTGCCAAATTTCTGCTACATATTCAACTGGTCGGAAGGAAAAGTAACACAAAAAAAGAAATATCTGAGCATAGATATTAACAAGATAGTAACTAAAGGCAACATGGATTCTTTGGGGTTCTGAACAACTGAGTGATCTGGAAGTTGTCCATCTGTTATGGCCAGGAGAAGGGTTGTGAGAAACGTTTTGGTTAAACTTTTTAATGCCCCATGAACCAACCTCAAACTAGTGGGAGTTCTCCAAAGTTCCCACCACTGAAAAGCATCAAGCCTTGATAATCTCAACAAGTTTTTATAACAGCATTGCCCATTCTAGTGATTCCATTGAAAATCTCAATCAGCTTTTGGTGGTATTTTGGAAAGCAAGTGGGGAGGAAAGGGACATAAGGAAGTCCATGTTAAGAAGCAGGAAAGCAAACAGAGATCATTTTTTAAAATGCTGTGGAATTTAACTCACAACTTCTGAATTTCTGAAGCTCCACAGTAAGGGCTATTTTGCCGGGGGAGGGAAAAGGAACATAGCAAATCTCTATAAGCACTGTCTCACATGGTGTCAGCGATGGCTAGTAGGTAACGTGTGGACAACCTATCTGTGTACACAGCTACCTCATTCAGATAACAGCTCTATCTGCTCCTTGACTTCACTGCCCATCCTCTTTCCTGAAATACATCATGGGTCTCTCTGCAATCTTCAGTGGTAGCTAAGCCCTGCTTTGTGCTCAAGTTCATTTCATCGTGTTTTGTTTAGCAAAAGAAGAAAACAGTGTTCACACAGATGTCTGTTCCAGATTAGTGTAATAAATAAGAATAAAAGCTTGTTCCCTTTTTTCTGGTCTACAGGAAGCTGAGCTCATAGAATACATTTGGTGAGTTTCTCCACAGAAATCATAACATGAGCAAACGCACCAGTTTTTTGAAAACTGCAATCACCTTTGATCATGGAAGCAGTAAATAACAAAGAATTCCCAGTCTTCTAATTAACATGAGAAATGTCTGCGTTTCTTCAGATATGCTATTGCAACGTGACTAGCAAAATCAGGAGAGGAAGACTGAATAGCTGAATATTCTGACAGTTTAATAGGAATTTATTAGGAGAAAGTACTGCTGCATCATCCAGAGGATTCATCACAGGCTGAACATGTAAAAGTGCCCAAGTTCTAAGTGTATTCTGAGAGTCAGTTCATTTCTTTATTTCTTTTCTCCCTGCAAATAAAAGTAATACTTATAGCATCTACTTTCAACACAGGTTAACCGGGATATTTGCCTATCAATTTTGAAGCACTATGTTAACACAAATAATAACACTATTGTGTAGCCAGAGGTTCCTTGTCATCATCATCAGGTATGTTCTAGCACAACATTTTTGTGTGAATACATGCTATTAGAGGAAGACTAAAGACTAACCAATGTAAGTGACTAAAAACTTCACAACAAAAAAATCTATATAATCTATTTAATGTAACCTTATAGGGATAGAGAAATTTTATCTTGAGGCTAAAACATACAATTTTTTTTTTAGTTATAAGAAACCCTATTCCAAGACAGATTCTGAGATTAAAACATTCAATCTTTTTGATCACTGGAAGTAGCAATCTTAGTAACAATCTCAGATGAACAGAAGTAAACTGAATTTTAACAACATTCTGATTTGCAGATTTTTTTTTTTTTTTTTGAATTCTAACCTACTGTTATTAACACTGTGGATCAAGGACAGCCCATGCAGCAGTGCCTCTTTGTATTTTTGTCACTGTATTAATATCTTAACTGAACAATGCAATTCTCCTGGAATACACTTTAAAACCTTACTACAGTACACAAGTAAGAGAGACGACAATTAGAGGAATATTACTGACGCAGGAGGAGAAACCTTCAGATCTCCAGGATGTTGAACCCAGACTCCAAATCCAAATTAAGCTCCACAGATCAGGCCACAACCCAATTTAGATTTTTCCATGTCTTCTAAGCCCTTCTTATCCATACACACAAAAAGCTCAAGACAAAAGACAACTGAAACTGTTCTCTTTTATACCTAAGACATGTCTTGGCCCTGTACGTAATTCTTTTCATCTGCCTGGTATTTTTTTTTCTTTTTTTGGGGGGGGGTGGGGGTGGGAAGGGGAAGACTTCTCCTTTCATGAACTGAGCATAGTAATCTTTCCCACAGGCAAACTGAGAGTGAAGCAGAGTTTTAGACTCAGAATAATATTAGGGATGTCCAAACAGGGTCCTTCAAATCATCGTTCACTCAAGCTCAAACAGCATCAGAGCAGTGCATTCTGTTAATTTTGTTAAGTAGCTAGAGCTGCAGGATACGAAATTCACAATATTGAGCCACTGGCATGCAATAAAAGATTTAAGGGCTAGCATGGTGGAAAGAAAGCAAGCAAGGCTTTTAAACCTCATTTAATGGACAAGAGAAAACCATCTTTAACATTCCAATTGTCTTTGTTTTATTGTATTGATTACAAAAGACAAGATTTTGACTTGAGGTCTCTGATGACATAAATATATGCTGAGCTCTCAAAACATTTCGAGGAAAAAGCTTCTATGAGGGAGAAATCAAATATCCTAAGTTTGACGGTACTTTTGTAATTAGGTAAAAGTTAGTTAAAACTCTCCTCTGAATAGGCTGCCTCATTGTTTTACCAACCGATTTGCTACGAGGATTAAATGCCAGGATAACCTCTAACAAACTTGTAAATGATCAAAGAAAAAAACCCAAACACCTAACTTCTTTTTTCTGAATTATTTAGATATTCCCACATTTTTTTTAAATTTCTTTAAGGTTACAGACATAATTTGCAACCAAATGGCAGTTATACCTTTCTGTTTCACAGTTACCACAGCATTTTGAGGATCACTGCTACCACATCACTTACTTTGTATCACAATTTTAAAGTGCTATCATGTCTTCATATAGTATTTACATTAAATTCTTTCTTTTATTATCTTTTGAGACACACACACCCTCACATCCCAGTAAAACAAATGCTGTTAGGAAGCCAGCCCCATCAGGCTGCAGTGGAGTCAAGATTTTACCCAGTGTGCTTGTTAAGTGAATTTCCAAACAGGAATGGACTTACAAAAGTTAAGTTAAACGCATACTTAAGCATTTTGCTGAAGAGGTATCATTAAACAGGAAAGGAAGGAGGAAACAGTATAGTAAGATTTCGAAATTATTGTCTATCAAGGTCCCCAATCCTAATGACATGCATATTACAGGATACAGAATAATAAAAGATAACAAAAAATATAACCCACTCTCAAAGACACCTTGGAAGAAATATGTATCATATTCAACCAAATTCTTCGATGCAGGCAAGAGAAGCACAGATTGATTTAAAGATGAAGGGACCCCTTTGCACATCAGTCCTGCTCCCAGTTCCCCAAAACTCTCCACCCGCAAAGAACTGATGAGCGATGATGCATCCTGGAAGGGTTTCCCCAAAAACAGCTTGCACAGTGAGGAAAGAGTGGGACTGAGAAAGAAATCCATCTGAACTGTCCACCAGCATGAATGGGATGAAGCAAGCCTGGGGCAGTGTTAAGCGAAAGGGTTTTTTGTCTGCATGTACTGAGCCCCTTGTGTTACTGAGGAAATGCTATTTTGAGGAGGAAATAACACATCTCTGGAGAGGAACCTCTCTATTTTTCCTGTTCACAGAAAGCAGGAGACAGCATCCAGCTAGTCATCTCAATAAAATGAGAACCATTTATGGATGTGGCCTCCACCCCTCAGTATTCACCTCAGAAGTCTTTTGATAGTATGAATACAAGTAGTTCCACACAACGCTAAACACATGAGTTCATCTCTACCGTAGGAAAACAGGTCATGGCTCCAGGTACAGTCATGAACAGATTTTAACTCATCCTTGAATATATAATGGTATAAGGTAATTAAGGATGAGTTTCCTAGTCACTGTCCAGGTTTGAGAGCATGTTGTTGATGACCATTATCACATTTCAAACTGTTCACAATTGTATTTAAGGATGGGAAATTCAAAATAACCTATGTGAATCTTCCCTTAAAAACTTAGGCATTAAATAAGAGCTATCTTCCTATTTCAAAAAATAGACAGTAACTGGAACATTACTTTTCCTGGTCAGAAAGGTAAGGTGTTCTGCATTTCTCCATTTCCCAAGCTTGCCTTGCTACATTTCCACAGTCTATTGCTATGTAATGTTCTTCTAAAAGGAAATGTTCAGATTGCTTAAAGGCTTTGAACTTAGTACACTTTCTTCCCTCTTTAGTTGTAAATAAATACATACCATGGTGGCAGCTGTTAAAGGAGGTGTCAGGTACATAAATCAAACAGACAGAGCCTAGAGGGGAAAAGGCCTCAAATGATAAATAATTACCAATTCTACAGAGCTTGATTACTGCAGAAGTAATGTCTGGTTAAAATAAGACCAGGATTAAGGCAAAGACCTGAGCAGATAAAAAAAAAGGGGGGTGGGGAGTGGGAAAACGCAACTTCAGCTTCAGTGCCTGAGCTGAGTCCCAGTGCAAGGCTTCTGGGCTCCAGACTTCCGCACAGGAGACAGACAGACAACAGACCCCCATACTGTCCTGGAAACCCTTTGCTGCCAGGGACTTACTTTGGTCATCTGCAGACTGGGTGTTTTAATAGCCTGCAAAGCTGTGGAAAGTTTAAGTTTCTGGGTGCCGGTTATTTCACACTGCCTTTATTGCTCTAGTACCCAAACTCTCTTCACTAATGCACTAAAAGGCCCAACACCTAACATAACCATGGCTCCGTCTCTATTGGAATAGATTAGCTCTTATAGCTTGCTTTTCTGGGCCATGATAGTTACCAGTTATTTTGTAGGGTTTTTTTCCCCTCCTCCTTTTTATTCCCTGTTAAAGAAATAATTTCACAATAAATATTGATACAGATAAAATTGTTTTCTACTCCATGATTTAATGGGAACACATTTTCTGGTAAGTTCTTCAGCATTTTAGACTTATCCCAGTGATAATTTATTGTAATTGCTTAGAGTTAAATCAGAGCACATCTTTTCAAATGCAACATTTTTATACACTGTCAGAGGCTTAATATTTTCATTTTAAAGGAATGAATCTGAAGCATTCGACTTCACTTGGCTTTTCCAATACATTAAAATTATGACACTATGAATACTTTTAGTCAACAAGGGCTCTGAATAACCCAGATGTGTCTTAGGACAACAAATAGTTAGCTAAAAGGATGAATGGAATTGCTGATCTTAAAAAGACAGACAGATATCAGCATTCAAGAACAAGACTCTAGAAACTTTGGCTACTAAACGAACAACATTATTTTCAACAGGGTTTTCAAAAGCAATTAATACTAAAAAACAATTAATCAAAAGCTGCTCTGTAATCAGCTTTTTAACTTCAGACTGCTTGTTCAGATTCTTTAACCCAATCTTTAGGTATCATGCTCTTGACCAAAATTCCAGGGAAAGACAGTGAGGGGTAGCTGATAAAGCTAGACATATCGGTTCACAGAAGGATGCATAATTAGCCCAAATTAATGGTATTGCAGATAATCACACAGTCAGTGGATCATGAACTTTATGTCAAAGTTTGGAAAAAAATGGTGTACTGATTTTCATGCACGTCATGCCATAGCTGTAGAAGCAAGACAGGATCACATCTTTCGAACTTAAAAAAGTGACACAAAACCTCCCAAACCCACAGATAAATTTGAACTATGCTTAATCAAACAAGTGATTAAAGCTCATGACCATATTTCAGACAGCGATATGGGAAAAAAAAAAACCCCAAAGTAGTGAGTTATAGAAGGGCTCAGAGTAAAAGAATGGATTGCTACAGTGAGAGCCATGTCCAAGAGTCTGATACCCAAAATGCATAGACCTCAATTTTGTCTCATGAAAGACAAGATGATTCTGCAGAAGGAAAAGAAAAATGTTGAAAGACAAATAAATATTTAATGAGTCTACCTACCCCTAGATTCTGAAATTTTCACCATATTTATTCGTAGAGCTCCCTAGCCTTAAGAGCTCTGGTATCAAGGTTATCAGGGAAGGGTACTAACAGCCTGGTGCAAACATTCTGACCTCTGACTGGCACTGGAATACATCCATTTGCTGGAACATCTTGGTTGCATCTCTCTACTACTAAATTCATGTCCAATACCAATACAGGGACATTACAGACATCCCAGCAGCCCTTTTTGCGTTAAGTTGTAAATGTAGACTTTTTTACTGGTGTCTTTATAGATATTTGAGTATCCAACATAAAATATTCCATTACAAAGGGGAAAGCTAATAAGAAGCTATAACGCAGCACAGCAAGGGCAATGATCGGGCAAACGGAGAGAATTATGAAAGATATATAAATAAATTTGCTTTTCACTCTGAAAGGTTACAGCACATACATGCACACGATCTATAATTCTCCCATTTGCAGCACTGACTGCAACATTTACTGATCTGTGTTACTACTGCACTCGTTTTAGGAAAGATGAGTGAAAATCATACCTATTACAGATAAAGCACAGTCTGTGTGACAAAGATCGAGAAACTTGTCATACATTTTGATACTGTTCTGTTAATGCTGGACTGGCAGAGTTTTTACTTCAAAGGAACGGGTTCCAGTGAAGATACTTCCTGTGATGCTTTGCCTGGAGTCTCAGCAGAATGGAAAGCTTTATAACCACATAAGGATTTTATGACAGATGCCTACAGGAATATGCACACACATATAGTCAAAGGAGAGCTAAAGCAAAGTAGCCTCATGATACCCCCAAATTCTGTTGAGGTTTAAATACTAACATGTCCTTGTATGTTAAAAAGGCAGGTAGAAAAAATATCGCCCCAGAATTAGCTGATACATTTCTCAATTTAAAAAAAAAAAAAATTAGACATCTTTGTAAAGCTCACCCGTGCTTTGTCAGTACTTGTCCATGGGAGAAAAAAATGCCCAGCGTCGATATAATGAAGGTGGGCAGTAATTTGGAGCCTCACAGTATAGAAGCCCTGGAATAACATGTCTCATGGAACAGACCTTGCAAGCCCTGCTTCCACCATGCTCCCTTATGCTGGAATTTACAACAGGAACTTAATGGGATTAGTAATGCTATCTCCACTTTGGTAGGGTACTAAAAGAAATTTGCCTCCAGCTCCTCTATACAGTTTTATCCCAAATGTCCCCAGACAGACTTGCATACAAGTACATGGTGGGACAAAACTTCTGCTGTACTATAAAGAACAAAACGGTTGCAATGGTACCGTACAACAAAGTAGCAAAACAACAGAAAAGAGAGCACCAAATTTTCCAGAGGTGAAAAAGTCTGAATTCTTCCAGAGTCAGAGTTACACCCAAAGGTAATTTTGTCAAAATCAACATTCTGAAGTTCAATAGTAATTCCTGCTATATTTTAATCAAAAGGAAGCCCAAGCAAGCACAATCTGTGACTGTGACGTGAAATGAATCTATTAATTTACAGCACAACTAAACTGAGTAGCCATATTATCCTGAAGGCAGCCTGCCGACTCAGGAAGGGTCGGAAGTAAATAAATCATATATGACTGTGATAAATGATCAGCGCAGGATGTGTCAGAGTGCAGGCCTGATCAGCCATCATGCTGAAATGCACTGAACTACCATGGGAGGTTTGAGGGCCTGCAAATATGAAATAGACTCTTGTTAGTGTCAGAACTGGGCAAGTAGTTTGCCATGAATTAATACAGAAGCAGAGCTTAGCCCACTTCACATTTCTGAATGATGAAAAAGCAGGTAGTGTTTTTTTCTAATGTGCTTGCTGGTGGTGTCCCACTTTCTTTCCCCAGAATTGTAAATTCCAGTAATTTTTCCTATGGTTACCTATTAACAATATGTCATGAATGGTTTAACTCAAGACACATCATTTATTTTATCCTCAAAGTCCCAATGCTTCATGCCAGCGTTAACAAAAATTCATACTGAGAACACTTTCAATCCAAAATAAAACATCATTAAGATCGCCTTTATGTCAGAAAGAGCTATTTACTAGGGGAATGGATCCCACTCCTTTTACTTTCCCAACCTCAGTAATGTTTGTGTCCCATTTTGTATATTTTTGTATACATTGTATACCCTTGTATACAGGTGCAGAGACATATGACTCTCAATTCCATGCTTGAAGGCATGTGCAGAACAGCAGCTTTTTTTTTTTTTAATTAAAAAGAGATTAGCAAGAAAAACTTGTCAAACCAGAAAAAATGTATCATCAATATAAACACTGAAAAAAAACCAAAACAGGTGACATTTCACAAAATTCACATAAAATCAATAAAGAAAGTAGGTTATAAACTGCACTTACCTAAGTAAATCACAGGACAGATTAGCACAATGGCAGCTCTACCACACTTGGACTGGGGCAGAACTCGCCATCCTGAGGGCTATGCACAATTGCAGCACACATCCACTGATGTGTACTACAGATTCTGGTCTATACCAGCAGCTCAGGTGTGCTGTAGTGCCAAGTAGGGCCTTGCCATGCATCAGAGCATTTGGTGCAGGAGACATGAGATTCAGAGAGAGTGAAAGGGGTCTGAGTTTCTGATGGGGCTAGACTTCCCAATGCTCAGTCCTCAATATAAGATTTACCAAATTTGCCAAATACAGTAGGCAGAGACTAATGCCTGACCTTGGCAAAGTCAGCCTCACTATAAGGCTCCCACTTCTCCTCTGAACGTTAGCCAAGCCTAACGGCAATCCCAGAGATACAAGCCTACACAGGTAACAATAACTGTACTCCTCCGATGGGGTTTACATTGATCTTTTTCAGAACACTAATTCTGAGTAACACTGCTTGTTCTGGAAGCAGAAAATAAACCAAATCCTCTAACACAGAGGGTCAAAATAATTATGGTTTGTGCCTTTTTTTTCACCTGTAGTTATGCAGTCAGGTGATGTCTAAGGCTAAGACTGTACAGAGGATATGTCTAGGAGTAACCCATACTTGACTATCCAAAACATCTCTGAGCCCCTTTCTTTCTACATGGCTCCCATGTCCTCTTTTCTGAACCTTAAACCTAACTATATGTTGAACTGAAGCCACGCAACGCTCCAGTGCTCTCGGTGAAGGAACACACAGGCAGCACTTCTGTTGGTGCATCTGTCAGATACAGTCTTCCCATATGACTCAGTTTTCTCCTTCTCGAACACCGAATCTTACCCTAGGCTGAGACAACAGCCATGGGACTCCCCAGTCCCTGAACGTAATTGTTTCATAGAGTGGTCTAGTTACACTCTTGCTTTGCTGCAGCAACATCTTCTGTACCCTGCTTTTGGTATGTATCTGAGATTTATTGTTCTCAGAAGCCTCACTCCAATCTCGTCCCCAAGCACAGCCTGAGCCCCAGGCCAGCGACTCAACCTGTTTAATCAGTGCTGAGTGCACAGTTCTACTAACAGCTGTCAAATTACCTTGGCAGCCCTTCTGAGCCTCACTGTTACTGTGTCCTGCATCACTTTTTTTCAGCACATTACTCCACTGGCTGCTGTTGTTCTTTTTACCCTATGGGGATCTCAAAAGGGAGGCACTAAGTCCTTCTTCTTCTAAACGTTGTGATGCTGGGCAGGTTGTTGGCACATACACTGTGGCTGTCTGCCTCTGGCATCCTTGCCAAGTGCAAGAGACAAGTAATTCACAAAGACTTTATTGACGTGACTCTCAATAAAACTCTCATGGGGGAGCACCTCCTTGGGACTCCAGAAGGACCAACTCTTGTTTAGTGTTTGAATACATCCATAATATCTTACTTCAAGATAACAGTTGAATGATGTCCTGTTTTTATTTTTAATGATGTGAAAATACACATAAAGTCTGTTAAAATTCCACCTTCAATCAACCTTTTTTAGGGTACCAGCCGAAGAACCACAAACAGATCCATAGATCTGTCAAGGTGTCTTCTTGATTAATAATGCTTTAGTCTAAATTTTCTTTACAGTTTATGAAACTTACTGTTATCATTCGATTGTAAATTTCTCCCTTCACTTTGATATTATTGGCAAAATGAGAATGTTAGGGCCATAAAATTAATTAAAATCTTAATTATGTGGATTCTTCCTTGCATTCTGCAATTAGATAAAGCAGTAACTTATCATAATTCCCTTTAAAAAAAAAAAAAAGAGTAAGAAGGGGAGAGCTACCTAGCAAATGACGGGAAAAGATAAAGGATTTGATTTTTATGTTAGATATGTGGGCACATAGAGCTGTATATCTTGTAGAATCAGCTAATGTGAACACATTACCAATTTGACAAGACATGGCATAAAACAAAGGCATGAATCCATTTGTCTTAGATGCCATCACCAATACTGGGCTTGGTTTATATTCTACGTATCCCTAGAGTTCCAAATTATTTAGACCTGAGGTACTGAAATGTATGAAATGTATCAGAGAAAACAACATCCCAAACCTTTCCTTCCAAGTTAATATGAAAGAGGGTTTTTTTAATCCTTTTGGGAACAAAGCAGACAGTCATAACCCATTAGAATATTTTTTCTAGTATTTCTCACCTGAGCTAAAAATTGGAAACGCTACAAAAAATAGTTTTACCATCTCTTGTGACCAAACTGAAAGTCTCATTACTCTTGATGCTGGCTAAAACTATCATTTTTAGATGCTAGCGATAACATAAGAACCTCAGTTTTCATTATTGGAAAATAAAAAAGTTTCTAAGCTGTCATATGGAATACAGAACCATGATAGCATGATCAATGGATAAAAAAACATGAGAAAAATCATTATTTAAAATAAAATTGTGACTTTGATGAAGAATGTTAATATTAAATAGATATTAAATATTGCTTAAGAACACTGGACTGAATCCTCAAATGCAGTATCCAATATTCAACAAGTAACAACAGAACAGTTAAAATTGCATAGAAATCATACAATGCCACAGACTGGGTGGCTGTAGGAGCAGAGCTATCATCAGGGTTTTAGGTTTTTGCAGTAGCAGGGGATTTGGTAGGCAAAATTTCCAGATCATTTCCAATTGCACCCCTTTTCTGTAGAAGAATGGAAAAAACCTGCAACAGGTATGGCTACTCTGAGCTAGGTAAAATTTCTATGCATTCCACATGCAAGTTTAAGCTTTAGCTCATCATCAACACACAGCAAACGGTTATCTTAATAGCACAAGGCATAATATCACATCACATCATCTGTTTGATCCTAATTTGTCTTTCACTACAGTCAGTGTTTGGTGTTTCAGAGTTAGATGGAAGGGGACAAAAAAGTCAACCCAAGAAGTACAAAAGGTAAAATAGTTTGTTACTCGTTTATTCAAGTATACGCTGCAAACCTCAAAAGCTTAATACAAGATAAGGTGGTGCAGAAAAATGGAATTTTAGTCTCTTTTTAAACCCCACTGATGACACCAACATGCTGAGTGCCCAAGGATTCATATCCTGCACTCAATTTTCTCCTTCTAAAAGCACACATTTTGCGTTCTATAATCGTTTCTATACACTTGCCAAACTGATGGCGGGATGAAACACCATTGTACTTTGCCAAGATGATGGCAAGGTGAAATGCTGGTTGTAAGTCATGTTTTTCTGTTGCACCAAATTGACAGCAAAAAGAATGAGAAACAAGTGATGGAATGAAAATTAAAGTGAACAATTTACTAGCAATTAAGGAAACGTGTTCAACTAATTTTGAACAACATTCAGTGCACACAAAGACAGATCTTAGTGACTGAAAGGAAGCACTAAATTCATAGCACCAATCGCCCCCTAACAATTCACCCTGCTCTGAACACTTTTGGGTTCACAGGCCGCTAACTAATATTCAGCTAAGAGGCTTTAGAAATGTAGATTAATGTTTCATGCTCTAGGGAACAAGCTCATCACCAGCTGCGTTGAGAAACTCTTTTTTCCCCTCTAGGGAACAGAATTACATAATCAGTTAAGTACATTATGGTTTCTTAGCTCTTTCTAAGCCCTTGGTACAGGCAACTAGCAATAACTTTTATTGGGATAGGTGGACAAGTGGTCTTTGTTACAATGCCAATTACCCACCGGTATGGTACAAAATAAATATATTAGCAGCATTCCAGCTGTGCTACTCTTATTCCATTTAATTTCATCCATTAAAAAGTAGCACCTATTTTCTATACGTGCTCCTTGACAATTGTCAAATGACCATAAAACAGTCCATGCTTGCAATCACACACGCCAGTGCTCCCCCAAACAACCAACAAACTCAAGAGCAAAAGCATATTTCAGGACTCCTACCAGCACCTTCCCTTTGTCATACAGGGATGGAAAAAGAGAAAGAGAATTAGGTTCCAAAGCTACATTCATTATTACGGTCATATCTTACAGGAGATACGGCCACTGCAGCCAATTCTTGTTGCAACTTAAACGGAACGTGCAGCCATGTGATGATAGATATAATGAGATTTTTAACAGAGGGCTGCATCTGAGTGTTTGACAAAAAAAGATTCAGCTGGGGTACAATGAACTGTTATTTATTTCCATTTGAGTTTAGCAAAGGTTGTCCTACACAACTGTGAAACAATTTTACACTTTTTAAATGTATTAGCTTTGAGCTGAAACAGTAAATAAACTATTTATTTGGATTTTTTTTAGTATCTCAAAGTGGATTAACAAGGGTGTGTAGAGAGTATACCACCACAGAGAACAATTTTTTGATGGCAGGCTAATGGGATTGCAAAGGGTTATTTTGCTGGAGAGGAGATTTTCAGATGCTTTCTCTCTAATGAAGGTTTTGTTCCTCACTTACAAAGTGTTTTTTTCCTTTCCTTTTTACCCTTTTTTTTCTTCTTCTTTTAAACAAGTCAGGGAAAGGTGAATTGCCTTGGAGAACCATGTTGTCATTGGACTAAATTAAACCTTAAAAGATCAAAGCTTTCAAAATCATGCTGAGATCAAACTGGAATCCTTGGAAGACTTAGAGGGAAGGAAAAACACTGATCTTTATGGTTTGTCTGCAAACATGTTGCTCTTCAGCTGCTGAATATATGCAGGAGGAGTATACTGTGTAAAAAACCCGCAATCTTCAGTGATAGCGTAGCAGCTTTTAGAGAAATCGATCTTTCCTGAGAACAGGTGAAATTCACCTCTGTTCCGAGAGTCCACGGGTCTTGTCCTGCCCATGTAGGCTGTTCATTTAATTCTCTAATGGCTCAGTGGTTGTGCTATAAATTCTATCCCATGTGACCTTCCAAATCTCTTCCCCGCACCAAAGATTGCTAAGAATAAAAGAATGTTAAAATAAATTAAAAAGAAAAAAAAAATCTTCCACAGTAGTGGAGAAAACTTATTAAGCCAAATACGTGTTATCTTCAGGTACTCAAAAGCTCTAGTTACTAAAATGGCCTTTAATGGTCCATGGGGCCTAAAATTATTTTCCTGAGGTTAGGTAACCATCTACCTATACCTACCTACTCTCCTAGTAGTGGTGCATCTCCGAGGCAGCTAAGATAACTCCTGATCTTCCTGACCAAACAGCAAGGCCAGGTGTCCTTTTGGTCAGCTTTTAATTCAGTGACTTTAGTGAGGTCAAGCCATGCTAGTTTTAAAATGAGTGACTATGTTTTACTACCTGAAAGATTTAGTTGCGTAAGAACAGAAGCTGCCTGTCTGGAAAGATGAAACAACAGAGCTTATAATGATTCATTTTTATTATTATCAGACCTCAAAACCCATGCCCCAAAACTAAAGAGGGATGTATTCTTGGGCAGGCACAGGAGACGGAGAAACCTTTCATGCCTCTCACTTCCAGCCTTTCTTACCAGTGCTTGCACATAGCACCTACTGTATTAAACTGCTTCTTGACCTGAGGGACTCGGCTTTGTGCATCTGCCAGCAACCAGACCGCAGCTCGTGCTGTCGAACTGCTAATCACACATCAGATGAGGTCCCTCCAGGCCTCCAGCCCTTCTTACTGCCTTTCCACTGATCATATTTCTGATAACCAATGCCAGGTACGGCATCCGGTGATACCATCACAGCAGCCCCTCTTCCCGTACGGGTTTTACTGGCCTTCAGAAAGCTCGGGATGATATTTCCGAGTGCCACCCCTGCCACCAGTAGGTTAAACACCTAGAAGTGTAGGGATCTGCCTGTGGTAGCACAGCCCCAGCCCGGCCACCCACCGCTCTAATGGCTGCAGGCTGGGGCAGCCGGCCGGGCTGGGCCTGCCCCTCGTAGCTTAGGCAGCCCCATAGATGCAGGGAGGCACTTCGCTCTAAGAGAAGAGACGTACCTTGAGCAAAACCACCTGCGGGTCCCCATCAAACCGCGGGGTGGGAAGGGACAATGAGTGCCAGGTAATCAGAAGCAGGAATTCCCTGCCAGTGGAATTATTTATTACACTGACGGTGGCTGGGCACAGGGGTCAGAGAGACCCCAGGATGAGCCCTGGGCCCCGGGACCCTGCAGCACACACCCCCTGGATGGGAGGTTGTTCGATTCGTAAAATTGCATCCATCTGCGATTAAAGTGTTTGGGGCCCAGGCCACATTTGGTCCCCAAACTGTCTCTGATCTTCAATTGCAACATGGGTGTAACCGCTCCCTGTGCCTTCACCCCAGCACAGTAAGGTGATCTGCTGCCTTCCACTGAGCTTCCGTTTAATGTACTGATTTCGGTTTTGCTGAGGAAACCTGACTTCCAAAAAGGCATTCTGCCTTTTGCAACAGAGGACACCCCCAGCATGCCTCTGAAATCCAACGCAAGCATTCACCTCCCTCACCACCGACTGCACTCTCAGCCAGCAACCCAGCAGGGAACGGAGGCCAAGAGGACTGCGTTCACCAACGTCTATGTGCTTCCCTTTGCCTCTTCTGGTGTTAGGTGCCTTAAAACAATCATCCATCCCACCACTTTTCCTCACATCTTCTTACCCTCAGAGGCACTATGTCATGCCACAGGGTGCAAGAGGTAGTAGGCGGGGACGTTAAAAAGAGGCAATTGCAAAGATAATCTGTTTGGGTTTTTTTCCACAGGACCATTTCGCATTTATATTCTCATTTCACTGGTGCCAGAGGAGAGCACCGACAGAGTGTTAGGAAGCTGGATTCGCCTGCAGTAAGAGGTGATTTCACCTGCAGCAATTTCTTCCACGCTTGACAGGCTAAGTAGAACTGCTATGTCCATTTTAAGGCAGTAGCCGTGATGATTAAACCTTCCTTACAAAGCTCATTGCATCTCAGCAAGGTACCGAGGATACCACCTGTCATATGTTTTTTTTCAACTTGCAAACTGATACGAGATCCAAACAAATGGAAAACCCCAACAACCTAGCATTAATTCCTACTTTGAATGGTGAGCAGCAATAGTTATAGGAAACTTATGACGACACTGATCACAATCACTGCTGTTTATACAGCCTCATATATTTTCGCATACATTTGTCAGAAAACTGGTAGGAAAACTGCTGCAAATGTAAAGGCACCAGATGTAGATAAGGGCAAAAGATTTAGATTTCCAAATGACAGAGACAAATGAATCAGATTTCAATACTGTGCAGACACACAAACAGCATCAAGCCAAATTAAAATCTGTTTGTCTTCACCATATCCATAAGCCTTTTCCATCAAAACCTTTATTCTTAGAATTCGTTTTCCAGTGTGAATATTTAAACATAATTTTCTCTGGGATTTCCTTTAAAAAAGTGATGATGGCTAACGTTCGTGGACTAAGTTAATTCTTTACAACATTGAGGGAAAACAAGTGCAAGGTGAAATACATTCATTAAACTCCTCAACTTTTGATTATCTAGTACTCACAATCAACTTAAACCATTTACAAATAATTATTTAGACTTTAAGATAACAAAGATCAATCTGACAATTTGTACTGGGAAAAAAGATTATCTTCATCAAATTATTTCAGCAATATCCTCAGTGGATTTAAATTACCATGACATTCAATACAGTATATGGAACGATCACATTTTACAACACTGTAGCATATGTTCTAAAAGCAATTCAGAGTTCTGGCGATGTCAATAAAGAATTAAAAGTATATACAGTATTTTAAAGAGCAATTCACTTACCTATGTTAAGAATAGGACAGCAGTTATGAAATTATTCTATTTCACAAAGCCATAAACTGTGATATTGATGAGATTTAATCACAACTTAATTCAAAATAATAGTGTCACGTTGAATTTGTTTCATTTCTAGAATGTTTTCATGTCACTTTAAGAACATCTCAATGCAGTACCCTCCATAGGCAAAATGGAAATCCACATTATTTGCAGCAGAATATTGGGGGGGCAGAGGGGGGAATGACTGGATCAGCTCAGTATTTCTGAGACTTCGGCAGCTATGTTTCTGTACCCAAAAGCATCAAAATTGTATTATGTTTTATTACAATGAATCCACAAATGAGTCCAACAGAATGATAAATCCGAGTATCATTCATGCATGAATGCTACTGCAAAGCGGGATGAGAAATTATTTGACATACCAAATACAATAGATGGAGCATAAAAAAAGAGAAAAAGGCAGGCTTAGTCTGTGATTTTCTCACAGTCCACCTGAACTATGGTGCAGGTAGCAAGACAAAAAGGAAGAAACAAAAACAACCTAGAAGCTGCTAAGAAATACTGGGCATGTTCTTATGTATACATTTTTCACACAGAAGCACTAATGTTAATAGCAAAAAACCCAGTTTACACTCCCAAATGTTGATTTATCAAACTGGAAAGTAGAAGAGACCATTCTCTTCATTCTCATTTTCAAGAAAAATTTGCTTTGCTTCAAAATGTACACCTCATTCAGCATTTCCATCAAACTCCTGAGGTATCCAACAGATCATGTTTTCCTTCCACCTCTTTTTACAAAATGGCCTGATTTTTGCAAAAAAAAAGTGTAACAGTATTCTCTGTTGCAGCACCTTTCCAAATACGAATAATTAACATGTCTAGACATATTGTCAAATCCACATCACAAATAAAAATCATGCTGTATTTTGCCCAAACCAAAGTTTCTGAATTCCCTGAGAAGTTTTCACTGATGTTAAGAATAGTGTTACTTGAAACACTTCCCCAGGACTTCAGCAACCCCCTTTGGGAAAAATCCAACTAAGCCTTTAAACACATGCATAGTACATTTTATGTGAACATGAACATCTCCACCAATGCCATCAACTCTTCAGCAGCCTTAAAATTAAATATGGGCTTAAAGCATTTTCCGGATTAGGCCCTCTCTCCTTTCTTTATTAAAATGGGACAGTGGCTATAAGCCAGCAGAAACTCTAGTGATAAAATAGAAGACATAAAGTTGGCGAGAGATGTGATAAAATTCACTTCTATACATGAGGAAATGAATTCCATAACTCATTCCAGGCTTTACTTCTTGTAAATAGCATAGCACTGTAAAAAAGCATACTTTGTATCATTTCTAGATGCACACTACGCTGATTGCTTACTAGTTTTAATTTGACAGAGCAGGGAGCATTCTGAAGGCTTTTTTCCCTTTTGTTTCATTATCTTTACTGGATTTTTTTTCCTTTGGATTAAAGAAGGGAATACAGAAAAAAAAAAATAGTTTCAGAAGTAAGACAGATCTACTGAAGAGGCAAAACTCACATTGCAATTTTTCTTCTGTTCAGTGGGCTGGATGGATGATCTACCTTTCTTTCAACTTGCCTTTGCTGAAGGCAAGAATAGTGACAGTATGTTATAGGACTAGCTAAGGTGCAGAGCAGCTGGATTCCCCAGCCTTCTATAAAAAGCCCAACAGGATGAATTTTGTTAAGGTCTTAAACTATCAATTACCTTTACATAGCTCTTGCAACATTGACTGCTGAGAGATATAATCCGGAGAAAGTTCTGCTGCCCAAATACACATTCTCCATTTTACTGTATCATGTCGCTGTCAAAGAAGTATCTATCCAAATCTTTGAAACACATAGCTGTGAAGAGAATTTTGTGGGATGCACAAAATCCCAAGGCCTTAGTGACTTTGCGATAGTTGGGGGTCATTAATTATTTGTCATCCCCCTGTATTAGGCACTGCTAAAACAGAGAAAAAAAACAGACTCTGACCTTAAGGGATCAAGTCTTCAGTGACAATAAAGGCACAGAAGACAACTTGAACAAATTTATTTTTGCTATAAAAGAAGCTAAGGACCTTGTTCACATTGAAAAGTGGGGTGCTCTGAAAATAAAGCTTTAAAAAAAAATTTAAAAACCAAGACAACAAAAAAAGAAAGTTGTATTTCCAGAAGAGTTAATCTCCTGATGAGCACATTTTACATTGTTGAACAATAGGAACACATGGGCTATTGCACCCAGAATAGTGCTATAATATAATTTCAGTCTTGGTCATTTGTTAGGTGGATAAAATTTATACTCCCTCTGCTGAAATAGATAAGAAAGGTAAGCAAATCAGACACTACATAACACATTCTGGTTTTAACTTGGCTGTTGCAGTCAAATGCAAGTAACCCTGAGCAACTAAATCTTCAACATCACCAATTATTGCTACTCAGTAGAAATTCTGTCAACATATTATAAGGCTATCCCATAAAGATTTGAAGGGACAGAGGAGTTTGGTGTGCATCCAGCTTCACAGAGAAAATATGAAGATATGGTGAGATACACAAATTCTCAGGTGTCCTTGGGGGAGCTTATAATGTTACAAAGCCTGAAGACTGTCCCCAGGAGACCCCTCTGCATTTCCCGTGGAGGGCAAGTATGAGACATCTATTGGTCTAAGTGCTGCTGGCGAGATGTGTCTGCACCATAAAATACAATACTGTGGAACAACCAACCATAACTTGTAGTTATAGATATCCGTTACACCAGAAGCCAGAGAACAACTCAAAATTGTCAGGATTCAAGATAGCTTAAAATTATTTGAATCCTCTGCTAGTCTGCATGTAAATTATCAATTTATACTTTAGCTAGATCTTCCACAGGAAGCAGTGTCTGAACAGGGAGAGACAGAAATCACAACCTAGAACTGCAAGACCAGCATCTACTACCTTTTACGCATCCACACTTTAGTGCGGACCTGGGTAAGGTCCTGGTCAAATTTACCAGAATTTACCTAAATTTACAACAGTACTAGATTTACAAGAAATCAGGTATAGATTTGTTGCCAATGTAATGTTAATACAGGATTATAGATGAAAAGTACCCCGGTGGTTTTTGGGTTTGTTTTTTGTTTTTTTTTTGTTTGTTTGTTTGTTTGTTTTTGTTTTTTTTTTTTAAAGGCTGTAGTCTATGTACAGAGTTAGGGTTAACGGAACAAAACATGGTCCAGGAAATTTCTAAGCACTTATACAAAACAAAGCCTCTTGAATTCATGATGTATACCAATATATAATAAGAATTACCATACTTTTTTAATATCAAAATTCACCATAAATCATTTAAAAAGAGATATTTCCATCAAATCCCAACTCCCATCCTTCTCATAGGCACCATTATTAAACTAGAAGAGAGAAAAAATTATGAGAAAGAATATTCATCTTCAGAACTGAATCAGCTACATGAAAAGTTTTCTATTTTCAGGCTATTACCCAATGGAACATACTGACTTGAATTCAAGTAAAAATTGTTTTACTGATTTTTGGTTTTATTTTTAAATTTCATTAGGATTTTTTTAAACTATCTTGTCCTGATTTCAGACATGAGAGGCTGCTTTTTCAATTAGCAGTGCTGGTAAATCTGGTGAGTTCAAGATATGCTTCTTTTATCCTGTCTGAGAAGAGAAATAAATACCTGTTCCAGGAAGAAGAGTATTTAGTCCCAAGCCTACAATGCTTCAACATAAATTTCTACTTAAATATTTATAAAATTGTAAAGCAATTACTTTAATGGGCTTGATTCAGAAGGGTGCTAAGACTTGGCGGTCTCCTGGAGTAATTTGTGGTTTCAAATGGTTGAACCATGGATGCCCCTGCAGCTTTGCTCATCATGGTCTGCATTTTTGCAGAGAGATGAAGTAACAGTCTATGCCCTTAGCAAAGAAAGTAGAAAAAAACAGAATGGTCAACTTTGATGGATAAATGCAAGGAAAGTTTTGCTAACTAGAAATGCTAATCCCAATGAGAATTAAGCTCCTACTACAAAGTTTTCCTACCAGTTTTCCTGAGATATCCTAAGGATGTGTGAAAGCCTGTAGAACAATAAGAAAGGTAAAGTTACAAGTAGTGGTAGCACTGGGGAGACTAGGGATTGTTAGTAGCTCAAGGATTCAAAAGGAAAAATACCAACATGGCAAAGTACAAACTCCTGAAGGAAGAAAACCAGGGAGGCTGCTTGGGTAATCAGGTGAAGTTGTCAGTGTTACCATTTTGATGGACCTGGTAGGAGACAGGAACTTGGCTACACTGAAGATTCATCCTAGGAGGCCAACCTTCTTCTCATAACTGATGCCTCCTGCAACAGCACATAGTCTTTAGGTGCCTTATCAGGGCCAGTGAGTATACTGATAGTTAAACAAAGCCCTAGCTGTTTTCTGTGTGTGCTACCCAATAAGTAACTGCTTTAAGTGCTTTAGTTGTATTATACTTGCAGAGTGTCTTTGTGCCTGGCTAAAGGTGACCAAACAAACCAACTCAGCTGAGGAATGGTAACAGCCACTGATTTCAGTTACTGCTTGTTAAGAAATAGTAAAGTAGAAATTTACTTTGCAGATGGATGGCAAAACTGTTCTTTGATAGCCAAATTTTACTTCGAAAATAGATGGACCTAATCCATGCTCACTACCAAAGCCCTTTGCCAAATAGTTAAACTCACAGCCTAATTGAGTGGCTGTGCCTATACCTCTGCAGTAATGTGAAAAGATTACGGATAATGTGAAATTTATGAGAGGAGAGAGATAAATAGGGGATTCTATTGTATATATGCTGTATTATTAACAGTAATGGGGAATCAATTTCTGCACCGATCTCTACCCTAGCACAGCCTTTTAGGCAATGACACTGCAGAGACAAACCTAACCATTCTTCTATGCCAGACAAAAACACAGCTGGAAATGAGACACAAAACAGCACTTGCTGTTAGCCACCTTACGCCAAGCCAATAACAAGTAAGGGAAGTTCCTTCATGGATGCACAGCAAATCACCAAAAGCACACATAATGAAAATAAAATCCAGACATAACAGCCTATTTTCTGTAGTGAAAATTTCATGTATAATTACTTGCATGATCAAAATCCCGTTAGTTTTAATAGGAGTCTCCGAATATGCAAACGCCCTCTAATCACCTTCAAGATGTGCATGCATGTATGTATGCCTAAGAAAACACATATTATCAGAATTTCATTGTGGGTATAAAGAAAATATTCAATATATGTTGATTTTCTTTTATGTTTTGTTGGCTATCAGATAGTGATATTATTATCATTCAGATGAAATTTCCCCACAACTATGTTAATAAACAACATTTCATGTCACCCATGCAAGTGAGGAGTTGAGTCAATGTACATGAGAAAAATTGTTGGTTGAAACCTGTGCCATATTTGTAAGAACTAGGAAGTTGATGTCCATGAAAGTCTCTCAAATGAGCCTATTCTACACGATTTTTCTTTAAAAACATCTTTTCAGTCTTGTCCTTGATATTTCATTACATTCCATATCAGTTCTGACAAGAGTATGATCTTATTTTTTAAATTAATGTTCCTTACATCACCTGACACACTCTTTACTATTCATCTTAAAAACTCCTTTCAACATCTGGTGGAGCCGGTTGTAGTTGCCAGAGCTTTTTTAATTCAATAAAGCAGGTGTTAAGGCAGTGAATTAACAACTGTTACTTTTCAGTTCTTGTTCTTGATTTCTGCATTCTTTAATTGTTTTGAAATCAATATCAATGCAGCTCAGAGGAGCTAGTTTATGGCTACCTCACTTGCAGACATTAGAAATGACTTTCTATTAAAATAATAATTGGATAAAAAAGTTTAACTGTGACAGTGTTCGCCCAGACTGAAACGGCCACTCCTCAGAGTGCTCCATACCAATTAATTCACTCAGATCTCCAGCACAAGCTGGAGAAAGCACCCCAGCACCTCGGAAGTCCCAGCCTGGGTGGTGCTCCAGAGGGAGGATGCTGCCATCCAGATGGGGGCTCAGGGAATGAAGTCTCCCACCATCCAAAGGGCTCAAGAACAGTAGTTTAACCTCCAATCAATAAACTCAAACATATCAGTAGAATATTTAAGCACTCTTTAAGTTTTAGTCACTTTTAATGGTAGTAAGACTTAGCATTATGCCCAAGTGCTTTAGGATTAGAAATGGACTTAAGCATTTGCTCAGAAGTTTCAATAAATGAAAGCCTTGACATAGAAAAAGATAGATAATTAGCTTTGTATTTGACTTTTTTGTCACAGCCTCACACCTGATTTCATCATAAACTTCAGAATTCCTCCCCTTTCATATTTTTCTCATATATAAGTCTAGTCAGACTGCAGAAAGAATAATTTTAATGATCATTAACTATCTTAAGTTGTCATTCCGACATCCAAAAAACCAACCACTTATATCTTTTTGGTCTTCCCACATGCCAGTTTGGAAGAATCCAGTAGTTATGGCAAGGTTTTTGTTGAATCTGAATGAAGTTTCCAGACTGCCTCTGAAAAACAGCCTGACTTGGGAGTAGAACATTAAATTCTCTGTTACTCACTATGCTCCACAAAAGAGCACAGGAAGATGAGTGAGCTGAATTCTTTGAGACTCGCCTACCAGTCTCTATTATGAGAATATCCTCTTCAGCTGATAAAATGGGGAAAAAGTTTATTCAGCAAAAGGAAATGAGGTTTGCTCAACAGCTGCCAGGTGCTGTGGAAAGGCGAGTTTAGGCCCAGAGCTACCAGAGACTGCCGAACGTAGAGGGTAAGCCCTCATGAAGCCTCTTCCTGAAAAAGTACCCAAGAAGAGGTATCCTACACTGAAGAAGCTTCATACAGATCAGAAATTTACTGTTCCTGATAAAAATGACTGAGGCTTTAGTATACACAACTAAATTATCACATTCGTCTTAAGTTATATGATACTACATTAATAAAACAATCTCCAGAATGCACAACTGCTGGTGTAACCTATGGTGAAACGGTACCTTCCTCCCTGTATCCCATGCAATTTCTTTGCCTTTTCTTTTCTCAGTCTACCATCCTGGGATGCCCCTTCCCATCGTGTCCCAACGACAGGAGCTGAGGCGAGCTGCTGGTTCTCTAGAATGGGCTAATAACTTTCAGAACTGTTCCTCATATCCAGGCTTGGCTCTCTATCAGCATAAAGAACCACCAGAATGAATAACTACTTTATTAATATCTCTTGAAGTTATGACTTGATCTGCCTGTTATCAGTACAACTTTCTCAGTTACAGAAAAGGACTGGCCTAAATAACTAGATAAAAGACTGGCAAGCAATGATAACGCACAGTGATATTTCTATTTAAATTACAGGGCCAGTGAATAAGGGAAACATTTGTGGCTTCTCTTTAAATCCCAGCAGGCAATGAATGAAGCCCTCAACTCATACCTATAGGATACAAAGGAGCCAGAAATTGCTTTCAGGACAATAAATATCTGCATTGTCTTGTAGTTCTACCACTTTCTGTATTGATTTTTGGTCATCTCTTATCTGTACTTAAAAAGTCTGAATTTGAGTCAATTTACATACTCCCTAATACATCCCAGATGTGCATAATTTCATTAAAAATAAGACCAAGTGTGTCAGTCCTCAATTGTCCTCTGACATTCTCATCTATTCCTCAACTATCCTATTCACCACAGGCATGATATGTGTAATCTAAATGTTATTACATTTGTAGAAGTTCATTCAGCAGACTCCAGAGGGTTTTTGCTTGGGTTTTGGTTTTTGGTTTTTTGTTTGGGTTTTTTTTTTTTTTTTATAATGGAAATATATTAAGGTGAGTAGTAATTAAGGAAAAGATGAGTTTTGTTTTAAAACAATAAAAATACTGAACCCTTAAACCTGCAACAAACAAGCAGATGCCCTTCTCAGGCTTATGGGATATTCTGAAGTTGTAAGTACCTCAGTAAAATCAGATTGTTAGCTCAACTCAAACAAATAACATCACTACCATGTAAATCCACCCTTTTGATCACTGTCCTATCCTAATGCTACCATCTGAATAGGGAGTCCAATCCTGAAAATTCTTAAATCCTAATACAACGAGTGCCTTCAGGCCAACAGATCTGCAAAAAGGGGGGCAGAATCAGTGCCAAAGATGACTTAACTGTACTTACAGAGGACCACATAAAAAACAGCTTTCAAAGACATAATAAAGTAGGCTAAATGTCAGCATAGACGATAAAAGCCAGCCACAAGGAACACACCAAATGCCATCCTACCCACATCACAACTCTTATCTACTTAGGAAATGTACCTAATGATCGTCCATAGTGAAGGCAAAATCCTGTGCCAAAGACTTCTGAGGATCTGTTGATATCTTCCCATATGATGGAATTATGCACCATCACCTTTCCTTTTGGGATTGCAGCTCCTGTCACTCCTTTTAGGTTTCTTAACTACTGAGTCAGACAGCAACAATTCATTTGGATGATCAGAAGATACCTGAAACAAGTCCCAGGACACCGGTTCTCAATAACCTGAGGCTGTCAGAGCCTCATTAACATACTAATGACAAATTTGGAGCACCAGAGTGAAAGTCTGTCTCCTCATTGATCACTGGAGTGGACTTGGCTGATCTGGCTGGCTAGGTGAATTTTTCTTCTCTTCTCACAACATCTTTCTGAGACGAGGAGTACCGTGCCCTGTGCCAGGCACAGTAGTGTCTCCTTCTAGATCCTCCAAACAAGATTAAAATCCATTTGGAGAAGACAGAGCAGCCAAGCCTCCAAGTCTTGAGACACATCCAGATGAAGGTCTGTGTACTACAATTTGCCTTTCATTACTAGAATCATTTGGTTCCTCAGTTTTTCTGTGGCTTCCCCTATTTAGAGAGCTCTCAAGTTTGTTTGGATGCGCTAGACACATCCCTTGAGAGAACCCAATGGAGCAGATAGTCTCCAAGTAAGCTCAAGGCTAAAAAAGCCTCCACACAGTGACAAAAAACCCTAAGGTCTGAAGGCTGATACTAGCAGATCCTTAGTTAAAGAAGAGTGTGCATTGCCTATGGCGCATGTAACAGGAATGTTTTCTCATTCCATTTTCTCCCCCGTCTGTAATACGTCTTCTGATTGCTACCATATCTTTTTAGCCACACAAGCAAAGTAACAATTTCCTCTTTTCATGTAATTTTGCCATGTGACTGACAACACATTGGCATGCTGAGAACTTCAGGTTATCAACGTACGCAATGAACAAATCGTCTCATATCCCTCTAGTTTAATCCAGTTTCTTATCACCTAAATGACAATTTGGGAAACTTAGCAAACTACTCTAGCAGGGCTTTTCAATTTTTGTGTGGGTAGAAGCTTTTTCCCCTATTTATGATTAATAATTAAATGCTTTTACTAACATGACTAAATCCAAAATGTATGATTCTGCTAATTATACAGTCTACCATATAAGAGCTCCGTGGTATTGTGCCTATACTTTTTGGAAACAAATTAGAATTTCCTATCTGAAAGCTTGATACAAATTTCAGCCAAAATCCACCCAAAACAGCAAGATTTCATTTTAAGAGCCTGGAAACCAGGTAGATGTTTCATGCAGCATACTTCAATAAGGAAAACTATTACTTTCATCTCTGCTTTTTTGCTGATACTTCAGAATACTCAGAAACTAATAACCAGCTTTAGACCATAAGGTAGATTCACAGATAACTCAATGAAAGGTGCTGTTAATCCAAAAGAAAGCTTGACAGCTCTGTAGATCTGGCATTCATTATTCATTTATTAATATTTGATTAATCTCATAGCAGGAAGTGATCATTAGTGCAGGAGCATATGTCTAGAGCAGTGCAGACAAATTCCATTTCGGTAATATTTGAGCTGCTTTTTTGCAGAAAAAAGCCAGAAAATTTTAACTTATGGAAGACTTTGTATGGCTTATATGTTCCAATGCCTTAGCAGAAGGAAAAAGTACTAACTACACACAGAGAACCTGTGAGAGAAATTTTAGCGTTCACTAGCACGTGACAATGTGCGTGTACCTTTATCACAACAAATATCCATGCAGTGTTGGCAGCAATCCTAAGACTGATTTTTGGCTTTTTAAAAAGGTTAATTCAGCCCACACTTTTCTGATTATTAACAACGTTATAATCTACATGAAATGCAAAAACTGAAATACCAAAAGAAAAAATAGTTTGTGACTTCAAACTACCGAAAAAAGTACCATTTTATGAAATTTGAATCTTTCCCTGACTTATAGGTCCAGACTTTCCTCACAAGCCTTAGATAAGTACCTATTTTGCAATATTTAGCTGCCCATACGTGGAGCTCCACAAACCTTTCCGGTACTTGCAAATCACTAATAGTAACTAACAAGTATATCAGAAACGATGCAGAAAACCTATTGCCTAGCTTATACAACAGGCTGAATGTTTACTACAATGTTTTATTACAAAGGCTTGCATTCCCTTTCAAGGCATTTATAGGGGGCACTGCAGAGGAAGAAAAAGATTAAAAAACAAAAATACCATCGACTATTAATTTAAAAAATTAAATACATACATTTAAAAGATGAACAAATTAGCAACAAACTAATGCTGTGTCTGAAACTATCAACACAAGAAGTTATATCAGCATCTGTTACAGCAGCAGGTTTTAGAAGAAAAATGGGAAAAAATGGGAGTATAAGACCGAGAAGAAAAAGCTTCTCTCAAAAGGACTGTCTTTTCAATTTATTATGAAGGACACAAAGGGCAAATAGAGCCTCTTAGGAGAGATTTTCAAAGCTATCTTGGAAATGACACATTCATAGATTTTCAGGGCTCACAGAGGCCACCATGACCATAAACTTCCTGTAGAACAAGCAAAAAACCCTCATGCTCCACATTCACACACCCCACAAATCTTTCGGCATTCCTGGAAATTCTTCAGTGTTGCTTTCCCATCTACTGTCACATAACTTCTTCCCTATTCCCTTTTATAAAATCTTACAAATACAGTCATAAATACGTGAGCCAGCTCTGATGACTGTACCTGTACCCTCTGAGTTCCTAACATCTTGTTTGACGATCTCCTTCAGAGCACCAGTTGCTTGTGCCTTAATGTTCTTCACGGGCTCCACAGCCATACAGTGTGTGTTACCCTTTCCCTTGGGTTTCTTCACTCCTGCCTCTTCTGCACGTTCTCTTGCCAATCCTTGTATCATGGAAGTGGTACATGACTTTCAGAAGTAACCTATTCCATTCCTCTTATTCCAAGTGAGGATAATCTATACCCGTGTTTTAAAACCCCCTCAAATTAGAGAAGTTCCACAGCCTTCATATGTCTATTGGCATTCTCCAGTAGTCAAAGTAAACCTTCCTAGGCACAATTTTTATCCCTGTGTCTACTTGTTTTATGTGGATCGCTGTGGTTTCTTTTCCAGATCTCTGATCCTTTTCATTGCTGTGCTCCAACCTCTCTATAGGAAGTCAGTTCTTCCCGTAACTTGATCGTGCCAGGAAAGCCTGGTGAAGTTCAAAGCATGCATAAGCTCTCTGACACTAGACCCACTGGTGTATTATGTTGATCCTTCACCGTTTTAAGTTATTGATCAAGATACCATGCCACAGAAATCAAACCCATAGATAGATCTACATCAATGAGGTCAGTCTTTATCAATGATATTTAGAATTTCTTCAAAAGCCCATCACATGAGTCTGACATGATCTATTTTTCATAAAGCTGCACTGACCTGTATTACCATGTTCAATTCCACATTTATCAGGCCTTGTATAATTCATACCAGTATTAACTTTGGGGTCAATGTTAAAGAGAACGACGTGTGTCTTTATAGACTGTAATCTGGCTATCATGGTTGTAAAGTCTTGCCGGTACAGCCCAGGAAAGACCAGTTCCAATACAGTGACATTCATTGCAAGTGAGCAAAGGGCAAATAGAGACATGCCCAGTGACAGACCCAGGGCATGATCTGAAACATCCCCAGCAAGAAGAGGACAGTGGTCAGAGAGGCTTTCACACGCACTGTGCTCTTTGAGTGTTCACCCAGGCAAAGTTCACTGGAAAGAACTACATGACAAACAATGGCCTCTGAATTAATTTCCTTATATAATATCTTGAACAGCATCTCATAATTCCTTAAATGAGCAATTTATTTTGCTATGCTGATCATAAATAGTTTGTAAATTAAATTTTGGTATAGATTTTTATATAATTTAGTCCAATAAAATTTTAGCTTTCTCATTGCAAGAACAGAATTAAAACTCTGGCTGAAGCTGCCTCTGACTTCTGTCGCAATTTTTTAACGTACAGATGCAAACTGTCCAACAAAGGTGGCGTGTTGAACTGCTTTCTATTATTTTGTCAATGAGCGTGACTGTATCCCCCATGGAATTCTTTCATAGGCAACTAGACTTCCTTTTCATGCAGCAAGAAAAACGGAAAGTTAGTAAAGCTGGACATGGGAGAACCTTTCTGTCATTTTTCGAATCTACATTTCAATTCAAAATAAGAATTCCTTGTGAGCTGTGTTTTTTTGTGGTTTTCCCCCCAGATACTGTACTCTAAGATACAACACTAAATTACACTGATTCATTATTCCTATTAAAACAAACAATAACCTCAAATTGCTTAGCAAACAAAACAATTGCAAACAGTAAATTTAAACAGTAAAACAGGGAGCACATTGGGTAAATGTTATTTCCCTGAACAAGGAAAGCTTTCGGCAAAGTGCTTAACTTGAATACAACAAAAGGCAATTTAATTTAGTAATACAGCTAGATGAAAAATGGAGACCTCAGGTTTAATAAGAAGGGGAAAAAAAGACAAGCATATATCATCCAAAAGGATAATTATGAGAAACTATTTTGTATGATCCAGCTAAATCAAAGCTTTTAATGCTTTCTTACTCCTGTCAAAGGAGGGAGATTTAGTGCTTTAAAAATGGGGATTTTGCAGACTCCACTGTCAAGAAAAAATGATTTGTCCCTTGATAAATTACTATTGGGTTTTCTACTTGAAAAAAAATACACTTACATTGAAATAAATGCCAAGGAATGGCTAGAGAATTTATATTATTCACTCGTATCTGTCACTGGATTGGTTGAAAAGCGACAGCGCTATTAAAAATGTCTTTTTGCTTCTAGACATAATGGCACAAAGGGGCCATGCAAGTCTTTCATGAATGGGAAGGATATGTATACAAAAATAATAGTAAGCAAATCTTTAGTTCCCTCCACGACCATGACATACTAGCCTCTAAAGACAGACTCTGTGTGTGCGCTTGCACGCTCTGTGTGTGTGTGTATGTGTGTGTGTGTGTGTACGCGCGCCAATTCCAATGAAAACTCCCCTTCCACTGGGAGGGAAATCGCCCATTCATTTTCCTAAGGATTTTTCAAGGGCTTTTAAATAGTCCTAGAAAATTTTTCCTCTTCTGAATGAGGGGAAGAACATACATGTATATATGACAAATCTACAGGGATGTTAGCTTGGGAGCTGCATTGCAGTAAAAGCAATTTTACCCCAAAGAAACCCCTCTAAGGGTCTGTTCTGTGCTTTTTGGCTGGAGAAGCTCACTCTGTTTTCTTTTTGCCCAGTCCTTGGACAAGAACTACACGGTTCATCAAGGAGCAGAAAATCCAGGCAGTCACAGACACTGGGAACAGGGAGGAACACTTGCTGGGGAGCAGTCCTCTCTGATGGCAGCTTGTCCAGAGGTTGTGTGGGGACCAGAGGGATGTCACTGCACAGGCCCAGTTCCTTTCAAGCCTGCAGGTAATAATGCCTGGTAGTCACTCAATTCGCTAAGGAAGAAATGCCTATGTGCATTGGAACTCGGCTGGAGACAGGCACGTTCCCAGCAGACTGCAGCCCTGTGCTTTGTGTGCTGGTTGTTGCTGACAAGCTGCTCCCCCATGGGTGCCAAAAGCCACCTGAGCTTCTACCTGTCAAGCTTCAAGCTCTTTAAAAACTAAGGTCCCGGTTGCCAAGAGGCTGGCCTTCTGCTTGTCACCGAAGCAAAGGCAAAATTTACAGAGTGCATGCAGATGGCAAACAAACAAAAAAAGCCATTAATAAAGTTGAGATGCCAGTGTGCAACGTTAATAGAGCCACGCAGATTTGCAGGACTGGGATATTAGCTTTACTTAGTACTTGAACTATTTTCTGATTAGTGCTTATTTTACACTTACTTTTCATTAGAGTCTAAGAGGCTACTAAAAATTTCTTCATTCTGAGTTTGAGGCCATCGATACACTTTTTGTTATTCTGTTCCATGTAAAAGATTTCCTCTTTTTTGATTAATGGTAACACCAAGTTTCTACCACCATAGAAGAGATCTTTTGCTTATTTAATTGCTGATTGACATCGGCATTTATCTATCTCCTGAGAGTAGCATCAGTTACACATTTTCATGGAAACCCAGAAAAATGTTTCTTTGGGCCCTGAACAACTTTTATAGCTACTAATTAAACTAGTACAAGTGAGAGAGTTCTGAATGCACAATAACAATCAAAAAGCAAGAATAAGAGGTTTTCTATACATGCACAAGGTTATATTTCATTGCAATCATTCAACATACGAAATGCAGAGCGCAGAACTAGCTGGAAAGAAATGAGTCTGAGAGGAGTTTGACTTAAATGCAAGAGTCTTCCATGTAGAGTGCTTGGTCTATAAAATCTTTGCAACAGAAACAAACTTCTTTCTCCTCTATTCACAGGAACCTACCAGCATTGGGCCTGATTCATGAACCGAGCATTTAGAAACTGCCACAGTATCAAGACATCAGCAAAAAGGAAATTCTAACATTAAAAGACAGATTAGAAAAATACTGTCAGAAAAAGGAAATCAGTATCTCTAGAAACCATCACTACAATTTAGACAAAGTTAAAGGGATTTTATGCAGTAATTTCAAAACCATCTGGCTTACAGAGTCTTAAAGTGCCTACTGCTTAAAACCGTATGGGTCATTGCTGCCAAACGTGACCTCCAGATCTTTAAAGCGTATTTTACATAGTTGTGTATGATTATGCTAGGTACTAGGGTACCAGAAATTTCATTTTTACTCTTTCTTCCATCAAAACCCCAAGATAATTTCACTCGAAAGCTGCTATTTGCTCCAGGGGTTGTCTCACCTTTAAATGCATGAAACAATGTTTTATTTTATTTTTGTTTTCACTTCAGAAAATACAGTTCAGTTTTTCAGTTCAGTAAATGCAACATTTGTTAAAATCTGGTGAGTTACAAATGGTACCCCAGCCTCTCTTGGTTNAAAAAAAAAAAAAAAAAAAAAAAAAAAAAAAAGGAAGAAAATAGCAAAATTTCAATCTATATCTTTCTTGTGACAACGGCTTCTTGTAGAATTCATGATTCATAATTACATCATCTCTAGCCATTTATCTTAAGTCAATAATTCCACGGCCCATCTAAAACTGGCATTTTGCAAATATACTACAGAAGCTACTTGAGGCAGTAATTTCTTTTCAAATAACATCTTTGTGTTATCCTTTGGCATGTAGGCTTAAGTGGATTGTTTATCTATGAAAAATGAATGTAGCAGAAAGTTTACCTCCCAAAATAAGTTTTGTTAGAAAAACAAATTTCTTCCTAGAAAATTCAGTTCTAATCACTAATTAGCATGCAAATACTAATATTACATGGAGAAACAAAAGAGTAAATAGGGATTATAGCAGAATAATCCTACCAGAGTTTTTTCTAATATGTTGTTTTCATGTTCCTAAACCTTTGAAGACTTAAAGAACGAGACAACTCGTCGTGTCTCTATCTTTTGCCGGTGTTCATTCACAGTAGTTATTCCTTAGAACCACTTCCAAAGAAACATCCGTCACTACTAGAGCCACCAATTCCTTTCAACCTAGCAGTTATAGGTTTGGTAGAAGGCACTTTAACAGGATACTTCATAATGGGATTCAGTTGTTGGAAGATGGTGAGGGAAAAATAAACTAACAATTTTTAATTGTTAGGATAATTAACCTCTAGAAACTCTCTATGATGAGGTAGAGTCTCTATCCCTCAGTGTCTTTAACAACTGAAGATAAAAGAGCAGAGAATATGGACTTAATAGAAATGATGAGATATAGACCTTTGGTCCGTGCCACTGCGGATCAGAGTATCTCATTCACGTACTCTCCCGGCTGCAGTCATAAGCTTAAATCCACTTCCTTGCACCCCTTTATCTAACAATAGTGGCGAGATTAGTATCACCATAAGGGTTCTGCAATTATGGGAACTCTGTATCACCTAGGAGCTATCAGCAAGCTAAACACATCCTATCGGGTCAGCCCTATTTGTGCACAAGTTAGAGGAGGAGACCGGGGCCTGAGTAAGGCTGTTCCCAGCAGCTCCTGGAGACGTGATGGTACTGATGATCGGACAACTCCCCTGCATGGGATCCCTGACAGTGCACCTTCACTATCGCTTTGAGTATACGTACAGATCTCACAGCACCTCTGAGACAGCTTTTGATCCACACATCATTAAAACAAATCAGCTGATGATTGCACTCTTGATTTAGTGATCTCTTTTGGAATTTATGGGGCTACAGGACATTTTCAGTGCAAAGACGTTTAATCTTCAAATCTCTTCCCCTTTGAGCTTAAACTGCTATGTCTGCTGACAGCCAGGACAAAGGATAAATCCACAAAATCAAAATGGTTTTCTAAAGCTATCTTTGTCAAAGGAGTTAAGAACAGAGGACACCGTCAGAGTTTCTCTCTTACAATCCAAGATCAATTCTGTGGGCCAAATCCTCAACCAACATAAATCAGTACAACTTCATTCAAATAAAGTTGACAGGATTTTATACTACCTGTGGAACTGGTCCTAGCTGTTTGCTAGTTCCCCAGTTTTGTGAGACTCCTTAATGTCTGCAAAGGCCCTTAATGAAAAATAGCCAATAAACAAACAAAATGCACCTCCTCATAAATCTTTCTTTAAAAATGCTAATAATCTAGCCTGATACACGTGCAAAAAAAGTAATCAATTAAAGCAGGCTAGAGTTATAATTTTACAGGAAACCGTAAGCTCAAGAAGAGGTAGAAGATATAGAATGCATTCACAGGGCTACCATTTACCTTACTTTTTTAAAAATTATAGCCCTGTAAATTTTTCTGGACTGTTTATACAACACGCAAAAAAAGGCAGTCTGTGCATGAAGTAGCCATTGCGAATTTCCTCATTTCTGTACCCATTAGCTGAAAGTATACAGCCAATTCTCAGCCTTGTATTTTAGGTCGTAAATCTGCTCCCTCTGTTCCCTGAGCAAATTAAAAGCTATATATCTTTTGTCAAAGTCTTTCTGACACAGAGCTCCTACCTTCACAGCCTACGGCTGGCTGTGTGTCTAGAAAAATTATATACAATAGGCAGTGACAGCCATGGAGTCTAGCATTTAGGCACTAGTCAACATATTTTTATACATGTAAAAATCATTCTACCTTATAACTTGGGCACAATTTATACATATTTAAAAGGATTATAGGAGTATGAAATAAGAAAATGCTTTCCAAAGGATAGGAAGGTGGTCCAAATTTGATATCCTTGCAATCTTTAAAACTATGCTGCATTGAGCATATGCGTTAACCTCTGCATTACACTAATACAGATTACACACTCAGAACTGTAACCTATTTTTGTCTGCTTTAACAGTTGCCATGCTTCAGTTTCTGATGAATGTGTGGGCACTGCTTTTGATTTCAGCTGAATGTGCAAACAGTATATGTGTTTTAATTAAATCCATACAAAATTATGTTGGTTGGGAATGCCAGCTTTGTCATGTATCACAGCAATGGCTTGTCTAGTTATATTGGAGTTTTATGGCCTTGAAATGAGGCATTGCAAAATGGCAATATTTAAGATGCCCCACATGAATTGCTGCATTGTGGAAAATTTTCTAAGCAATGGGCTCCTGCACATCTTTTAAAAGCTGCAAGAAGCTTGCAAAGAAGTAATTTTAACCCTAAGACATAGAGAAATATTTATAAAAAATTGAGGGTTTCCTCTAATTATTTGTTCAACAACTATGCCCCTCTGCCCAAGGCTGTAGCTTTTCACAGTATATGCTTCTTATTCTCCTTACACTGCAAGTAACCCTTGTTTCATACTTTTATCTGAAGCACTACTTGCCCTCCTTAGACCTCTTTGGTTTATAGCTGCCATTTTCACAATGTCATATCTCTTATACTGTGATCAGAGGTGTTCATCTTTTTCCTTTCCTAAGTGATATTGTCATATAATTTACTTTCTCAGTTATTCTGACTGGAAGAGCTGGAAGGCCTGTCTTCTTTACACTTAATGCACAGCCACAATCTGAATAGAGCTTGTACATTTGATCTGCAGTTTCCATTTATTGTCCATTTTTAAAAAATACAAAGTAGCACTACTATCCAAAAATACTTCGTATTCCTATTTTTGAACACATGGTTTATATTCCTTAGGAGAGTGGTTTACTTTCCAACTGGCATCTTTTGTCCTGTCTCAGCAGCTTTAGGATGCTTTTATGTGTTTCAATGTTTCCTTCTCAATGCTGATGGCGGTAGTCAAATTTGAGGATGTGATGCTACTGTCATCTCATTTAAAGCAGCACGACAGGAAGGAAAGTCATATCTCATTCAAGAACGGAAGTTATTTACGAAATAAAAAGTGACAGAAAACAGCATTAGAACTGTTTGCAGAGTGTCTTGTAGTAGGACACGATCCCAGCACAGGAAGGCAACCTCAGGTTCCTCTGACTTGCCGTGGTAGTTACGTACATGTCCAGGCCTTAGCCAGTCGTAAACTACTTACGGTCTCTTCTTGTGTATTTTGCAACAATTCAGCTTCAAATCCCCAAGTCTGATTTAATTAGAAAGGCAGCACAATCCAGGAAAGCAACCAGGCATCTAAAACTGCTACGCTGTGTGACTGAAGTAGATGATGTTTATTGGGCTCTCAGACCACATAAACTACTAAGCATCTCTAGCACTTCTAAACTGACGGCAGCTTCCCTAATGAATTAAATAGCATACTTTTAATAATGTAAGTCTCAAATAAATGAGGCTTCAGTGGGCCCAATCCGCAGCTGGCACAGCTGTAACAAAGTCATTACCACACCTGCAGGGACATGCGCGCTTCTGCCAAGACTCACACCAGCAGAACAGTTCTTAAACAAATGGATACGTAGAGCACGGATGTGCAAATCTGCAGCCCAGAAGAAAATCCATGTACTGCCAAGGCTTCATACTGAAATCTGTCATTTGTTTCTGAACACCTCTGCATATACAGGTGGAAAACTTGATTTGGTTTACCAAAAAAAAGTTATATTATACTGTTGCAACATGTGCTACGCTGGTAGAATTTTATGCATTTCTTGTGGAGGCAGCATTTTATAAGAAATACATTTCTGTTTGCATTGCTTAGTGACCTTACATTGCTAATAGGCCTTCATTACGTGTTAGTGTACTGGCCTTGTGACTTTGCTCGTCTGACCCATACTTTGTGTCTTCAGTAAACTTATTGATCTTGGTATGAACACTGAAGTAATAAAGTATTGCTCTGTGTGAGGACTATCAGATTGCAACCTCAAGCAAACAGAAATCATTCTCTTTTTAAGTTGCTTGAAATGGAAAACACCACAACACTGGTATATCTGCTTGCACTGTTATTTTAAATTATATACACACAGCATCTTAACAGAAGAAATTGTATGCTCCCTAGCTGACACATTTCACAGTTAGAAATAGATTTTAAAACTGCTTTCAAATAACTAATTGACGATCTCACTCCTGCCTTCCATGTGTGCACACTCTTTAAAAGCACAACCAGAAGGGGGAGTACAAAATTTGATTTATTATAATCCCCTGCTTACAGAATTTGCAATAGATTTTTTTTTAAATCACTCAATGGAGAGAAATTTTTTTTCCAATTTCCTTTTAAACTTCTGCTAGAGTGAAATGAAGATAGGAAGCTACAGCAAACGCACAGAAGACATTTACGCATTTTAACTGCATTTAAAAAAATATATTTGTGCTTCTAAATAGCTTCCCAATTTCTAAATGTTTCTTTTTTCTAAAAGATTGCACTCCACATTCACACATAGAAAGAGCCCCTGTCTGCAGTGTAAGTTTACTAACTTTAAAATCTCCAAAGTAGAAAGGCTGTCAGATACAGTAGTACAAAACACCGGGGCAGCAGCTGTCTTTGTGGAATTATTTCAGCTTCAGAATACTGGAAAAAGAGTAAATGAAGTTTAGAAGAAATATAGTATACTGAATGGCTTTCAAAGGGAGTTGAACACACCTCTCAAACAGCAAGGTGAAGTGGCTGTGAATTCTTGCAATTACACAAGTCCTCATTTACTGTGGCTTAGCAGTCCAAAACTCTACTGGAACTCCACTGTGGCAGATACAAACGAAATGTGGTGACAGTCTTCTCTGAACTCACTGCAGCCTGAACTAGAGAAATCTAGAACTGAAACCGAAGCTAAAAGGGCTAGCACAGCTATCAACAACTCCTCTGAAGTGGGTCTCCAATTTTTTTTTTTTTTTTAAAGATCTATATGTAAATGGGACATTCTTCCTCTGTCATGAATGGAAAGTTTTCTTGCATAAGTTTGTTCTTTAGTGTATTGCTATTAAGACACTAGTGTTCTCCTTTTTCTACCAAAAAGCAAGAATTTTTTCCATAAACCGTGAAAACATAGTCCTCATAACCTCCCTAGAATGGTGATGAAATTGAAAGCTCGTTTTTCAGAAAATGAATATTTCAAGACAAAAAGCAAGGAGCATAAGGAATATGGCTAAAAATCCAGGGCTGTTGGCTTTATTTGTTACTTGACAGCAAGGTCTTCAACAATGCAACACTTTTTCATTAAAACTGTGCACTTTCCTCGAATTTAGAAAGAACTGTCAAAAATAAGTCTCAAATATTGAGATATGGAAAAACAGCAGTGGTGTCCCTTGGGAATTATAATCACACTGAGATCTGCCGAACCATTTTCTTCTATGAATTTAGAACTCACAAAATGGAGTCTCTCTCCCATGATGCACTACCATGAATTGCTCCCATGACAGAGAAGTGTTTGGCCCCCAGAGACTTTGGAGCATCATGAGGTCTACAACCTGACCAGGCAGCCTGCTCTGGACAGCAGAATATCAGCATGAAGCAAATAAAACACGAACATAAATTTTGTTTTGACCTTATCCTAAAAACTGTAGGTTTTGGAAATGTATTCAGAAATGAGTTATTCCAAATCGGTTGGTATTTCTGATTAAAGATTTCCAGAAGGGGACATGATTTCGGCCAGTGCTGCTACTGACAACATGTCTTCTGCAGTATTTTACAGGCAAGCAGCACCAACAGGATTCATCTCAGAAACTGGAGTGTAGGGACCAAGTGCTAGAGCCAATAAGCATACCAAATTAATTTATTATGAGGATTGAACACCAAAGAGACAGTCCTTTCCTCAGAGAAGCTGGAAATGGGAGTAAAGAGACTGTATAAACTCAATCTTGCAGATGAAAAACCCCAGGAATACAAGGAAAAAAAAAAAACAACCAAAACATTTTCACCCACACCAGCACAGGAAGCCTGTAGCAGATACAAAAATTGAGTAGAGAGCTCACCCATCACCATCTCAGAACTAACTACTGCTACTATCTTGCTTGCTTTCCAGTTGCATAAAAATAGCGCCTTATGTTGTCATCTTCTAATTTTTAGCTGCCATTACTTAGGTAAGTTAGATTTTAACATGTTCCATAACGGTAGCCTAAAAGATGTTATTTTCACATTTAAAATGTGTTCTATTTTTTAATATTACTTATTCTTAAGCAGTCAAAAGGAGCCATTTCAGCCAGTTAAGGCTTCAAATGTTTTTTACACAATGAGTAGAAACAGTTTCTCTGAATAGCATGCTATTGTCACTTAAGAAGAGGCTAACTATGATAGGGAAAGAAAAAAAAGAAAAAAAAAATCACTTTCTCCTCTTTCTCCCAGCCCTGCTTTTCTCCTCCTTCCATACTTTAACTTGCATGGAATGGGCTCAAACAAAGCAGGGAAATTAGACCCTCAGACAATCAACAATTTGAGAAATTACAATTTATACTTAAGCACTCTAAAATTGATAGAGTACAACTGAAATGAAAGGCAGAAATTTTCTTAAGCGAAGTGCAGCAGATTGTTAGGAAGATACGTTCTTGTCTTCCTTGCAGCTGAAAATGAAAAGGCATTTATATATTTCTGATAAATTAAAATGATATCTTAATATTATTAATGAAGTCATTCACCATCGCCAACGGAATTCACTGTAAATGCTTAGAGATGCTACTAAGTGGACTCAACAAAAGGGTTTTCAGATTTTTCCAAGAACTAAGCCTGGTCAAAAATTTCACAGCATTTGTTTTCCTGTAGAAATACACCAGTTTATTTTAGAACTTTGCAAGTATAATTAAACACAGTTTGGGATTTACCTTCAAAAAATCAAGTACTTCTATTTAAGTGAAGTAATCTTGGAAGACAGATTTGCATCATCCTTTCACATGGTGAGACCACTATGGTTTTATGGGTGACATTAATAGGACTGCTATAAGATTCCTGCTGTAAAAGCAGAGCTCCCCAGGACATCTTGTTGGTACTGTCATGCACACACCTTACCTGCGTAACAGACAACCAAACATAGGTGCTAAACTGCTTGCATCTAACTCTGAATAAGGGTAAACAGAAACATTTAGCCCTCACAAAGTGCTATATATTCAAATCAGCTCATAAACATTAAGCAGGCAAGCATCACACTGCACGCTTACAATCACACTCACATGAAGGAAGAGCCTTCTCCAGAAGGCAAAATCAGACTAAAAGAAACAACTCCTTTTGTAACACCACGGGAATTCTGTATTTTCTGACACCAACCATTTACATGAAACCCTGATATGATTCAGTACCATTAATAATTTTGTTCATATTTAATAGCTATCAATATACCTCAAACAATGAGTAGCTCATTGCTTGGATAAAAGTGTGCTAGCCACTGACTAAATCAGTCAGAATCTATCGTATAGTGGAATTAAAAAGAAGAGCTTTGTTTAAACAACATTAATCTTCACTTCTTTGTGATTCAAAGATTGATTTAGAATGAAATACTGAATAGTTATGATTAATCAGTGAGGAAAAAATAGATTCCATATAATTCCAAATAGGTTCCATAACATTAGTAATAGTAATGCAGTACTTCCACATGAACTCACAGGCACTATCCATTCCTCCTGTTACTCAAATTTATACTTAATATAACAACACATACTGGATTATAAAATGGTGATTGCCTCCGTAAGATCTGCATAGAAGTATTCCAGACTGAATGCAACAATGTACTTGAACCATAATTCTTGTGGAAGGACGGACGGAAGGAAATGAAAACAGAGAGTTGGGGTACCTCCTCTTATTTCCAGACTGAGGAGCTCAGACCTATTCAAAGAACAAATAATGGTAAGCTTTCCTCTGTCTTGCAGAAGTCTAGAAAAGAACACCAGAGAAGGCAATTAGTTTAGGGAGCAATTATCTTCCCTGAATGTCTTTACAGGAGGGAACTGTGAGACAAGACTTGGAAAAAAATCAGACTTTGATAAAGGTCAGTGACATATAACCTATTTTGGCAATTACTTGTCAAATATATGAATGGTTTAAAATACATTGAAGCAACTCAGCAAATGTGGTGACAGGACTGTTTTAAGCAACGTGCTTACTTATTCAAAGATACCTCTGAATTTAACACTGGCAATACTGACATAAAATTGGGTGTGGGAGAACAAGGAAAGAAGCAATATGCCTTCCCCCTGAGTTTAAGGAGTTACTGACACAGTTGTGGTCTGTAATCTGTATGCCATTGGAGCAGTTGTGCAATCAGCCACTCCAGGCTCCATTCTTTCTTCTCTAGTCTTAATGCTGATATGATACAGGCACACCAGTGACCTATTTGTAGGCGAAGAGGACTGACTCCTCACATGCACCACGGCAGCTGGAAAGCTTTCAGAAGGAATTCTACAGCACACCGAACAGCCCACTATCAAGCATCCTTATTTTGTTCTGCATTGAATTACAATTTTCTTCCCTGGAGATTCTCCCTTCTAGATCCCCATGTAAAGATATGTGCTGTTTGGGGTCAGATTTGAAATGTTTGACCCACCTGCTGTTCAAAAGCTACACAGGCTGCATTCCCCCCACCAGTTCTGCCATTGTATGATTTTATCTGTGCCAGTGGTGGAGGCTGATTGAACATCAGGAGGGAGAGAAAACATTCTATAAAACTGCAGGCGGAAAAGGTTTGCCAATTATTTTTCTTCTTGTGACTTTTAGGATGCACAGATTCCTTTTGGCAGTTCCTCTTGTTTTGTGCCCATAAAATAAGTTTAATGGCTGAATTTTCTTTAAGATAATCAGAGGCTGTATAATTTATGCATCTGAATAGCACTGTAGCCAGATGTAATTTTGCTTGAAGTTTCAGCATTACAGTTAGTAATGACTCTGCTGGCTGTGTTTTGTAGAATTTGCAATTTATTTAACAGTTGACTGAGCGCTGACCCCATATAATATCACCATAATCAAAGTGTGGTAAAAATTAAAAATTAAAAATGAAAAAGAAATCTGCGCCTTCTGGGAAACATGCAGACTTCAAGTGGACAGGGTATAGAAACAATCTCTGAAAATGACAGGTAACTAACACGGTCTTTAAAGTTTATAGCACAAACTAGCCAATCAAAGATTTATCTGAATTAAGGTTTGAAGCACTCTCTCAGTAATAGCTATGGCTTGAGGCATTTGTTTTGGCAGTCTTTGCTGCCATTTAACTCAAGTCTCTTTCCCTGGTTTGCAAGAGTTGATTATTCTCTGATCAGACAAGGGAAATATCAGAGTGTATCCTGTGCTTCCAAAGAGCAGGGGGACCTTAAGGGGGGAAAAGTTACATTTCAATTACCATCTATTTCTGCCATGGCTTCACAAAGAGTAATAGAGCAATGCCAAATTGGAAGCTATGTCTTCCTGAAGCACACTGTGATATACACATAAAGACATGCCCTTCCTTTTCCAGAGCAGCTCCTCCCCGTGCTGCCAGGCTGCCCCAGGCTTCCCAGGGCTCTCACCCACTCTGCGAAACCCTTCATTGCTTCCCCCAGCCGCTGTTCATGTCCTGTTTGCCTCTTCCAGTAGGTCTCACACCCAACCCACAAGCCTCTCTTTGGGTCACTACTCTAATTTGGCCCTGTTTATGATAACGCTTGCAGTTAATCCACCTTTTTTAGTCCACCCACTGGGTGACATTTAATAAATTGTATTCTTCATTAACATTTCCTTCTCAAGCATAATAGATGATTAACGGCAATACAGAAATACAGTGCTGTCAGCATAAAACAATGATTTATGGTGATAAAGAAAACAGCATCATCAGCATAAAAAATATGACATTATTTGAAGAACTAAAGTTAACATGGGAAGGAGCAGAGACAGAATTTGCTGCAAGTTGAGTTTACCTCTGCTGCATTCATGTATGTCCCTGTTTTGTCCTGTTGAAATAAGACTGTGACTGGGACTTACAGACTTCTGTGTCCCCAACAGGTATGGTAAAACCTATTTGAGACACTGCACTGCCACAGCGGCGTTACAAAATACACAGGGAAGATGGTTTTCTCTGAAACTCCTCTACACTGTTAGTGAATCCTAACTGTATTCTTAAGCCAATTTAGATCAGAGGCCATTATTACATATGACTTGCAACAGGCTACATTATAATCTATGTGCCATGTGGGATACAAAGAGCCATGAAAGATTGCCTTTCAAAGCACTCAAAAGGCTGAAATGATTTCTCAGCTGGTTGCCATTTACACTACTAATACAATTGGAGTAAGAGTGTTTCTAACAAAGTTAAAAAATGGCAACACAATTGAAGACAGTGTCCTGAGACAGCAACTCAACATTCTAAAAAATGTAAAAATCCATGAAAAAGTTTTGCATCATGGCACACAGTCACAGTCCACTTGATCCAGTGTGGAACATGCATTCAGGAATACAAAGCTTTAAGATCTATGCAACTTCCCAAAACTTCTCAGGTAAGTGAAAGTTTTTTCTGAAGAAAAATAAATCCTAATGACAGCAAAAAAAGAAAAAAACAAAATAACATTAAAAAAATCTTATTAATTCGACAGTCCGTTAGAAATGGGCATCTGACACTCAGGATTTTCTGAAACAGTGATGGACTACACAGCATGATAGCAGGTTTACATCTAGGGCACAAAAGGAAGCCCAACAACATCAGTTTCATTAAAAAAAAAAGTCTCCGTAAGCCTTTGTATTCTTCTCTAAGCAAAAGTCACTCATTTATAATAAAATAAAAAAAACCAAAACAAAACAAAAAAACAGCACCTTTCATGAAGGCTTGTTATTTAGCAGTAGATCTTAGTATGAAGGCCCCTTCTTCTCTCTGAGTTGTAAAGTTATCCAGTGATTTAAAGATTTTAGCCATTCAAATTATTCTGGGTTTGCAGAGGAAGAATTTCTAGGGGGTTTAAACAATTTTCATCCAACAGCTCCCTTTAAGCAACCAAAATAAAGGATAAAAGGTACGCTGATGTAATGTCATGTATCCGTCATGAAGTCACAATGACAATAGCTGGGCAAAGATTATCTGGAGGTTTAGCAGGATAGTAACAGAGAATTGCCCTTTACCAGAAAGCAATGTGTTGGGAGAATTTCTATCCTTCAACATCCACAGTGGCAGCACAGGGCATTCAAGGTTATTTCAAACCCTCTAGCACTTTTTCTGTACTTCGCTAAATAGCAAAATGAAATGTTTCCTTTCTGACCACTGTGTAATACAAAATATTTGCTAAGCACCGCCAGTTAAGTTCTGGACTTGCATGCTCAGGAAGGTCAGGTTCAGCCCAGATATGAAAGTTCAAATCACAGCTAGATTTTAACAGGCTCCTTGGAAGNTCCCTATATCTACTCAGGCAGGAATGCCCAAACCTGAAGTGCTCAGCTCTGTGAGGCAGGGGACAGAACACGGACAATTCCATCAGCTCTCATTCACAGATCAGAAGCAGGCTCTTCCTCCTCCCACATGCAGTCTCAGAGCTACTCCTAAGGAGTCAGAGAGCAATTCTTTTCTCAGCCTTGGCAGCCTTTAAACATCCCATGTCAGAGCTACCTACATTCAGAGACTACTCTTGTCTCTGTTAAAGTGGCCTTCTTCAAATATTTCTGTAGAAGAACCATGATAATGTTTACAGAGCTTGCTACCTTTCCTACCATTTTTACTGGAGAAGAGAAAATGCACCTGAAGGCAGAGAGTTAACCGAGCAGGTTTTGAGCAGCTGTAACTTGATGTTAGTGGCAGTGCAGAGAAATCACTGGAACTGCAACAGCATAAACCAGCCAAGGATCTCCCCATACACTTCATGAGATACAGCTGCATAGGTATGTCCTGTAAGTCTGTGTGTTTTGAGACTTTGAATATCATATTCAAAGTATCCCATGGCCTGGTGTTCGGCATGCTGGGGAACTACAGCTAGTGGTATATGATGGCATCCTCCAATTCAATACAGAGCTCCTCCTCAGCTCAGTTCTACAGCTTCTTTGTAACAGTCAAATTGTACTTGGAGCTTCACTTTTAGGAAAAAGAAAGAGACATCTTTTATTTCTCAACTGCAATAAAATAAATTAGTGACTATACCACTCCTTAGACAATATCATCATACCACTCTAATGGGGGGGGGGAGGATGACTGAGTACTAATATTTGGCCCGGGGGGAAGTGGGGGAAAACAGATGGAAAGGTAATCTACTCCTGTCTTCATTCTATATTCATATTCACTGCAGTTATGGGATCAGGTATGCCAGTAGTCAAAGTAGAGTACTTACCTACTAGATAGCATTGTTCCTAATTATTTGCTGTTCCTTTCCATTAATTTTCAAACTTGACTATCTTGATTTCAACACTACTAAAAGTGTCATTTAGAGAAATAATGGAAAAGAGTGGTTCCAGTGCCAATTCATGCTGTCCTCTTCCATAAATCTCTCTCTCCAACTTTAAAGACTTCCATTTACAGCTACAATATTTTTGACCTTTATCCTGTTTCTAAGCCTCTTTCAACCATCATCAGCAGACTGACTAGTGTGAGATTTTCCTCCTGCATATTCTGAGTATCCAGATACAACAGCCACTTCAAGGCAAAGATAAATCTGAAACAAGTTCTCCCCTCTTACAAAGTGAAAACATCATGATTAAGTCTTCAGCATTAACATTGCACATTTAAAGCTACAGACTAAAGGTGCAGTACATTGCACTTATACAAAAGTCTGCAAAATGGAGGCCAAAGAAACAGGGATCCTTCCTTCCTCTCTGCTCAGGTACTAGCCCACAGGTAAGAGCCCCTTCCAAGAGGAGGAGGAGGACTACATTGAAAGCCATGACCACCACACTAGCAAGGAGCACACACATCAATTCTCTACATGCAGATGCACCTCTCCATAATGTCAGCAAACTTTTTTTAGTCAAACAAAAATGTCTCCTAGAAGTTTTATATATGTGGTTTTGCATTTCACACACACACACACACATTCATCAATTACGTGAGGGGAGGGGTGGTAAGAAGTGCCAACTATTTTCTATACATTTGTATTTAAATACTTGAAACGACTTGCTTTGACTGTATTCATAGTGTTTAAAAACAGAATATTAATGAGAACAGAGGATTCTAAATGAGTAATGGAAAACATGTGCACACAGAAAATCATTAATTCACTCCAAGAGTACGTGATTGCACAGCGTATACGGACTCAGGGAAAAGCAACACGAGGTTGCTTCCGCATACAACAAAATGAACCAAGTTTACAGACCGTGAACTGATTTGTAGAAATCACTTTGTGAATTGCTTTGAACAACAAATTAAGCTCCATTCTCTGCCCCACTGTTGCGTGGACTGTCTGGGGTGATCCAATGCTTTTAACTGTTTTTTCTAAGTTGGGTTAAAATATACTGCCCCAAAAATACCACTTTCACAGCTGAAGTGGCTATAATCTACTTATTTCTTATTCAGCTGGGAGAGGCAGAATTGTTTTACTCTGCCTATCGCACTTGCTGGCTGTTTTCTTTTTCAACTCTGAAAGCAGTTTTTGTAATAGCAATTCAGTTCTTGTTCCTCACACTGTAGAGATTTGTTTAAGCCTGGATAATTGCCCAAAAACATACTCCCAACTATTCCAGTTCTATTGAGTCTCTGAAAAGGCACTCCATGTACCTTTTCAGAATTTAGGTCTTTTTGTTTTAGTCTCAGGTGAAAGCACACAAAGCTAAACAAGGAGAAAGTGGGGGAAAATGATCTGAACTTACACAGACATAAAGAATGGCTCATTTAGAGTTTGGTTGGAGTTCTGGATGAATGACTATCTTAACTTTTGCCTTATTCCAACAATTCTTCCAACAATATTTTTCAACCCTGGGTAACCAAAATTCTGACTTTTACCAAGTAAAAGTGTAGTACGATGATGTGCAGAAACTATGTTTAAAGGAAGAAGAAGTGTATGCAAAACTGTTATTTTTGCACTGAAAGTCAATGGCAACATACTAACAGCACAGTCAATGGTCCGGTCTTAACTATGTAAGAGACGGGAGCAGTCTCACATCAAATAGAAAGGTTTTCACCTTAAATTTGGTGTAAAACTTAAGCAATAACAACATAATTCAAAATTTTTTAAATAAGAAACATCTTAATAGCTAGCATTCTAAAATACTAATAAGACTTTATTTTTCCTTCATGGAGCACTTCTCTTTAAAGATATTCAGCAGGTGATCTGGCTATCCCCATTGCTGACCTGTATATAAATTCAATGCAAATGTCACGTGAGTCGGCGGTAAGCTGGCAAGTAGAGTAGTATATCATGATCACAAGTCATCACTCCAATATCTATCATTCTTCAAATGCCAAGAAAAAAATACCTTCTTCTCATTAAAAATACCTTTTTTTCAGGGGAAATCCCCCCTTATTGCCTCAAAATTGCTTTATATGAGATCTGGATTGCTGTTTAGGTTAGTAGGCACGTCCCATTTTGCAAAACAGACAAGTCTTTGCATTGTGATTACTTACATTTAAAACAGCTGAACAGCAAAAGATAATAGGCTTCCAGGAATATTCACTCATTGTTAAGATTCATTCATGCTTAATGAAAGTTCAGTTCATTCTTGTACGTCTTTCAGGTTCTCTTTTTACAAAATATGGTCATGTTTCCGGATTTTAAATCATCTACTGCTGTGCAAGAGGCTAATAAAATCCCTACTCTTCATTTACATACCTCTACAATAGTGCTTAAAAGGAGGAGAGGCCTGTCTCCCCAGGATACCTGTTCAAGCACTTGTGAAGGGAATGGAATAAAATACTCTGCTATAGTACAGGTTGGGATTAAAAAAAAAATCTCTTTTAATAACCTCCTCCACTTGAAGCAGTTAAAGCAAGCCAAGCATAGGTTCCACTGCATCGTTTTCAAGAAGTAGCAACTCAAACAAAATTTGCACAGTCCTGTATGACAGTACAAAACCGCAAATGCAATAATTCATGTTATGCACCTCACGCACTGTCCAAAAATCACAGGAGGGACTCAAGAACTTTGAAGCTCTCAAAAGATATTTGTGAGCAAGTCAATCCCACAGCTCCCTCCATCCTGTGCAGCTATGCTGTGTGCAATCACCACACACAGCATCCTATTTGATTACGCTGAGACAGTTTGCTTACATTTGCCTCAGGTTTTGTTATGCCATGACATAAAACAGGGCCAGGGAATGTGTTTGAGCATGGGCCTGCGACAGTCCACCCCACTTAACTGTTGGTTTTCTCACTTCGGACAGCCTAAGCCTGCTTTCTCCAGCCCACGCCCTCAGCAGCAGGGACATGAGCCAGAGGAGTCATCTGGCCCTCTTCTTGCTCATGGGAGAAGGCACAGCCTTGCTGTTGTAAAAACTGGCATTTTAGAAACGCCTATGAGACCACACACATTCACCTTTTTCCTTCATATATACTTCATATATTCTCCATCCCCCTCCCTTCTTTCGGCCTGGAGCATCAAGCGATACAACCACAAGGCTATGTTCAGCTCTGCAGTCCAAAACCAACCCGTGATAACCCAAGCATTGTCAGGTGTTTTGTCTGGGCTCAGATAACTCTACTGTACCTGCAAAGACGCCAGCAAAGCAGCCCAGGCCTAGAAAGCAGTATAACCTCACTGCACAGCAACCTGCTGTGGATGTTTTAGTTTGGGACACTTTGAGCTCAGGGGTCTATAAGTTCTCCAGTCAATTTTGTCATATGCCCTTCTCTGCTCAATCCCACTCTCATGGCATGCTCATTTACAGGAACTCACATAAGGTTTGGATTAGCAGTGTTATTTGCTTTATATTGAACACTCCGTATCTTCAACTAACACAGATAATCAAGAATTGTCTCAGCTTCGTTTGTAAGAGAGAGGACTCAGTATGAAACAGTCAATCAACTGTACAAATAGAAGAAAAAGCCCAGCTTAGCTCTACTAGCATTTGCATTCCTAATAGTTGGTAAATTCAAATATAACACAATCCTCCGGTTGGCATTCCAGGAGATAAATTTTAAAAGAATATGCATCCAGTAAGCGATATTTATTAACTGCTGATTGTGAATCCTTCCAAGCTGCCAAAGACTGACCAGAGACACTGCAGGGAGGCAACGTGACCTTTGTTTCAAGTGAACACTATTGTGGGCATAGCACAAATCACTGAATGGGCACCAAGGAGAGGGATGCTTGCAAGCAAAATGACAGGAAATCCCAACACCATTAGGTATTTGGTTGATTTGGAAGACTAGATCATTAAAAACTCAGGTGGTTTGAAGGATTTTAATATTAAAAGAAGAGAGGAAGAAATGAAATGCAACAGAAAGCAAGAACAATGACAGATACTGGAAAGAGCAAGGAAAACCAGATGCAGTAGTTCAAAATCACACAAAAAGAGGAACAGGGACAGAAGGATTTCAGTAAAGAATAGAAAAATCTCTATGTTTATTTTCATTTGAAGCTAACGGAAGAAAGAAGTCCTACAGGCACTGGAATAGTTTAATTTTCATAGCTGGTCTGGTTGACATTTTCTTTGGAACACCAGATTAAATAACACAACTCAGCTAACAGCATCTTTGCTATAAATGCTACAGGGCTAAAGACCAGATAAGCAGCAGCATTTAAAGGTTTTTTCCCTATGCAAATAAGTACTAGTAAATACTATCAACATATGCATATTTTGAGCAAGATGAAAATACAAAATTTGTTGACTGCTCAAGTCTGTTTTACACTTTCATAATCCTGATGCCAACACCTGACATACATCAGGCTGAGGTTTACACATGAGATGACAATTCCAAAGTTATCTTAAAAGAGAGAAATAGAAAACCGTAAATATATTTAATTAAGCACGTGTCATTGCTTATTACTTACACTAGAGTAGTGTTTGGATTTCTCAGTCAGGATCCCTTAACATGAAACATGAACAGATTGACATGAGTGTTATGATACTAGAACGTTTTCACCTGAAGTTCCCATTCTCAAAGGCAACAAATTAACAAAAATATCAGGTTCTATGTTAGACTACAGGCCTCAAAGTTATGAAATAAAACTGGAAACTATAACTTCAGAAAAGACTCTAAAGTTCAAGGATCATAAAAATCTTCACAAGGAAGCATCAAATACCCAAAATTTAGATGTATGCTTTAACCTTTATATGTTTATGTCATCTTTATATGACTTAAAGCTTCATTATTTTAACTTCTGAAGTTTGTAATAATATAAAGGTGCACAGAGTGAGAAATATTTTCTGATTAAAAAAAGTAAAATCTAAAGAAATAAGGGAACAAAAAAAAAAAAAGGGAAGGAGGCGGTCTGGGAGAAGCAGCGATTTTGGGAACATCAAGCAAGATGTCACAGCAGCACTGAAGTTGCACCTTTAGGTGTGCCTATGCTGTATATTTGCAGACTGGGCCCAGAACCAGAACCACTATACCCAGTACAACACATGTCCGATATAGGCCTGGACACTAGTGAAGCCCTGAAGAAGTTGGTGGATATTCCCTTGGGAAAACAGGTCTGTAAAGAGCCAGTTCCAGGGAAAAGGACCTAAATTTTATTACCATTTTTGAGTCCAGACAAGTTTTATAATCTAATCTAACTCCTGTAATGTCTGATATATCTGACTTAAAGGACAGAATTGTAATAAAGTTAGAAGTGTACAAAATTACAGAAAGGACAATTTAAACTGAAGCTCTCGACATTAACATCCAGGTTTTGAGCATTCAAAAGTGAGCTATGAAACACCAGAAAAAATACATTTAACTTGAGGCCTTTGGTAAATGTCAACCAGGGGAAATGTGACTTAGATTCTTAGAGAGAGTCAAAGAATATAATCCACAGTAGATCACTTTAGCCCTGGCTAATTACTAAATGCACCAGTTCATTACACTGCTGTAAGTGTATCTAATTCAGTTTGCTCTGCAGTTCATCTATTATGTCTTTTTTATGCATTACTGTACTGGCTATTGCAGTGTACAATCTGCTCTAAAGATGCTTCTCAACCCCTGTAGTTTCCACTAAGCAAGTCATAGAATCATAGAATAGTTTGGGTTGGAAGAAACCTTGAAGATCATGTAGTTCCAACTCCCCTGTCATGGGCAGGGACACCTTCCACTAGACCAGGTTGCTCGAAGCCCCATCCAACCTGGCCTTGAACACTTCCACGGATGGGGCATCCACTACTTCTCTGGGCAACCTGTTCCAGTGCCTCACCACCCCCATCATAAAGAATTTCTTCCTTATATCCAATTTAAATCTAGCCTCTTTCAGTTTGAAGCCATTACCCCTTGTCCTATCACTGCCTGCCCTTGTAAAAAGTCCCCCTCCAGCTTTCTTGTAGTCCCCCTTCAGGTACTGGAAGGCTGCTATAAGGTCTCCCCGGAGCCTTCTCTTCTCCAGGATGAACAACCCCAACTCTCTCAGCCTGTCTTCAGAGGAGAGGTGCTCCAACCCTCTGATCATCTTCGTGGCCCTCCCCTGGACTCGCTCCAACAGGCCCATGTTCTTCTTATGTTGGGGGCCCCAGAGCTGAACACAGTACTCCAGGTGGGGTCTCATGAGAGCGGAGTAGAGGGGGAGAATCGCCTCCCTCAACCTGCTGGTCATGTTTCTTTTGATGCAGCCCAGGATATGGTTGGCTTTCTGGGTTGCAAGCGCACATTGCCAGGTCATGTTGAGCTTCTCATCAACCAACAGCCCCAAGTCCTTCTCCTCAGGGCTGCTCTCAATCCGTTCTCTGCCCAGCCTGTATTTATGCTTGGGATTGCCCCAACCCATGTGCAGGACCTTCCACTGGGCCTTGTTGAACTTCATGAGGTTCACATGGGCCCACCTCTCAAGCCTGTCAAGGTCCCTCTGGAGGCATCCCTTCTCCCAGTGTGTTGACACCACAACACAGCTTGGTGTCATCGGCAAACTTGCTGAGAGTGCACTCAAACCCACTGCCCACGTCGCCGACAAAGATGTTAAACAGCGCCGGTCCTAATACTGACCCCTGAGGAATGCCACTCGTCACTGGTCTCCACTTGGACATCGAGCCTTTGACCCCAACTCTTTGAGTGCGACCATGCAGCTAATTCCTTATCCACCAGTCCAGAAACTGTAACTGAGGTTTGCTCAATTTTAAGCTGACTACTAATCAGCAAAAACACGAAGGAAGAAAAGAAAAAGGGGGACAGGGGCAAGGATAAAGTCAGATTCGTGTTTAAAAAATCAGGACCATGGTTAAGACATTTTCTATAACAAAAGCTAAGCAACTAGAGTTGGCTAATAGGAAACCATTGTCAGATGCAAATTTGAAATTCAAAAGAACAAAGCTATTTAACCTATGATCAGACAATTTAGAAGACATATTTAATTATAAAGAGGTATTGAAATTTATTCCCATGGGATTCTGTTGGTGTTGAAATTTTACACGGATTCAAGACTTACATATATTCATATATTCAGAGGGAAAAAATCTCTTCCAGGGTTAATAACTACAAGTATCCAAAAATTTGTAAGTCATGGATGATTGGGGAAGTATCCTAAAAGGTCTTTTTTTTTCTGCTTGTCTTTTTCTTGTCCTCTGCCCTGGACACCTTTTATTGACCAGTGCTGGTTAGCTGAACCTTTGATATGGCTTAATATTATCATTCAGGGAACCCACCATCCCCCTGATTGACTTAGTAAATATTCTGAACACAACATTGAGAACTATTTGCACGATTTGTACATTTTCAGAGAGTAAGCATAAGGTAGCTATAGCTACATCTCACAAACAGCAATTAAAATTACTTCAAGCACTTCATAAGCAGCAGCAAAACACTTATTAACAAGAACAAATATTTTAAGTTGTGCAGTATCAAGTGTCAGTTCATGAAAATCCATACTATGTATCGAAGAATATTCACTATCCATATCCAACTTTCCAGTAGTTAATAATAATGAAAAACAATTTTTTAAGTGACCATAACAAATTTCTTTTATGTAGTGCATGCCATTCTTGTCACTTTTACAGCTTGGAAATACAGCAACGTAACGGATATTAAAACTGACATAGTCCCATATTTTAAATAGTTGTCATCTGCTCATTTTTTTTGTTTAATAGGGTTCTCAAAAGTCATTCACAGCTAATTGGTATTAGTTTTAATTGAGTTTTGTGTAGGTATCATAAAGAAAACTGAAAAACCAGCTTGCAATAATTTCCTGTACAATGAATCAAAAAAATGCAGTATCTTTGAAGATACAAGACATTTGTTGGGAAGCTGTCAGGATTCTCAGTATTCAGACAACTATGGTATGTGAGTAAAATAGGTGCCATTTTGTTCCATATGTACAGTGGGCAGACAGTACAGCTATCTCTAGCACAGATGAACGAGACAATCAAGTGGCTTAAACCCTCCCTTGCAATAAAAGTAAAGCCCAGACAGTACTGGGGTCACACTGAGCATGCTTAAAGGGAGCAGCCACTGATGACGCCTTTAGAAACTAGCTTAAAATGTAGGTTATCTGCAGCTGTATGTTCATATTTTTGGCCCGCCATTACTTTATTTTAACTTTCAGCAGTAAACTACTAAAAATAACGTTTCCTGAATTCACCAATAGAACAGTACCCTAAAAGTTTCTGTAGGGCCCAATAATATAGCAACTTCTAAAAACTTCAGTGCAGGAAAACATGGACAGAAGCAAGTGCATTCAGCCCAAGAGAAACAGCACACTAATTTGAGAGAGAGCTGGACCTCTGCCCTGGCTACACCTTGAAATATGGCTTTGTACAGAACAAAGTTACATAGATAAGACAGCTTGTTACCCAACACCACTCTCATCACATCAGCTGCAAATGTGTTCACAATTCTTAACACATTTTTTAAATGCTGTGAATTGAGGGCAGCAGCCGGAGCCCCTAATCTAGATGAACCCTGGACAGAACCTTCCTTCCAAAGTCAGCTCTGTTCTCCTGTTTTGACTTCAAAAGAAGAACCGCTGAGGCATGTTTCCAAGGGGATGACACATATCTACTTACAGGATCCGGTCTAAGAGGTCATGATCGCTCCCTGACTCTGTAGTCAGAAGATGTGCCCATCGTCTCTTGCCTATTGATGAGTCTAGACAGCATTTTCAGGAATGTGATGGCAAACTCATGAGATACGTCTGAGCAAGCTTTAACTTGTACAACAAGGGCTTTAGCAGATTCCCCAAGCTGATTGCAACCCATAGGTATTTAGGCTGCTGATAAGCCTGCTATTGGGTTTTCCCTGCTTTTTAACCTGTATCAGCTAAAGGAAGGCAAACTGAAGTATGCCTACTCACTCTTCAGTTGCTCCTTTACCCAACACAGCATAGACACATCACCACCTTTATGCAGTAGCACATACATCGAGTCTTCTTGTGCCTCAGAGCCTCTTAATCCAAAGAAGAGATAAAAAACCTGAAAAAGCAACTGCATCACACAGAACAATACAGCAGGGTATTGGGTGTTATCACATCCTCACTCACTAGAGCTCACTTTCACATCTGCAACCTCTTTTCCTCCTTTTAAGTCCCAAACCTTCGCACCAGAGAAGATAAGGCACCAAGGAACATAAAGAAAAGCATTTTATAGCCTTATTCTAGACCTGTCTGCACTGCTAGGAAGCCAAATGCAGGCACTCCTACCTGTGGCTGGAAACCAAACCCCAGCACCGCCTGGCAACGACCTCTATTCCCTGCCTTAGCAAAACCATGCCCCACAGCTGCACCCACTTGGGTGCCATCAGCATCCCAGGGTTAGGCCTCAAACAGGACTCTTTCATGTCCCAAATTCAGCTTAAAAGTCCCCAGTGTTCACAGACTCCTGCACAAGGATGACCATGGACATGACCTCCCCAGCTGAAGTCTGGAAAAAAGCTATATGGTTCAGGTTGGAACTCTCCACACTTAATTCCAAAATACAAAGAACAAATGAACTTACCTTCGTTAATACTCTCTTACTACATTACACAAGAAAAAATGAAGACTTAATCACAGGTTGATGTTTGTTTTCCCACTCACCTTCCTAAGGTTTTCCACGTATGAATTGAGTCTGCCAGTAACTCATGGAGTTATTGATTGCTGTATATTAAATCAAGCAGGATCATTTGTCCTCCAGGTTCTCCCTTCAACACAGTAGGCAAAGTTCTGTTTTCTAAGGACAAAACAGTTCAGATGATGAAATAAAGACTTTTTCTTAAGGCAAGATACAGAAAACACACTGACAGCTGAGGGCTGTTTTGCAAAAACAGAAAAAACTTTAAACCCAGGTGTTTTCATCAGATAGCTCTTTTGCCTATGATCTCAGTTCAGATACCACACATTAGAGAAAGTGATTAGTTTGTTGGTGTAATTTCTGCTAAAATATTAAAAGGCTCATCCATCACCGTGCAACAGAAAAAAAAAATCCATTTCACAGCATTCGTAGAAAAGAAACTACCTTGCAAATGCATTGAAACACAAACAACAAAAAAGAACCATTCAAGGTAGCTCCTGCATATTGGCAAGGGAAGTAAAAATCTTAATAAAGAGAAACTAAAATAATTTGTAAGGGGCGTTTCACAGTGCAGCATCATCAGTAATACTTGGTGACTGAGGATTCATCAAAGTGATGGTGAAACATTTGGCAGTGTCAGGTTTGAAGTGCTTTCGATCTTTGAGCAAAAAGTTATACTACACACAGTTCATAAGGCTACCAACAGGTCCAATCATAACTTATATTTAAATTATACATTCTTTTCATTTGAACACTTACAGTGAACAGAAATGACTTGTTATCTTTCTTTTCAACATTTTTTTTTGTTTCTAATTACATGTGCCAAAATGTTTTTTCAACTGTGCCACAGTTGCAGTTTGCTCCCATTGGTCTTCCCTAAAACTGAATGTTTGTGCCCCTATTGTTATTGTGTTGTCAAAAACTGATTTTCAGATTGCCTTTCTGAATTAAAAGCCTCGAAACATTTTAATTTAGGGAAAATATGTACCTTTCAATCCAAATAAAAACAGTGGCTTTGTCTTCATGTTTTTCTATATTTTAATGTCCTATTTCATCTATTTATCTTTACTTAAAAAAAAAATGTAGTATTTCCTTTCAAAATAGAAAGCCCTAATACTTGCTTTCCGCAGCGTTCCTCTCCTCCTTCAAAACTACCATAATCCTGCAAAATAGTTTTAGTGAGAAGATCACTATATTTTGGGGTGAATAAGTTAGTTAGCATTGTTATTTTTTGCCCAGTTATAATTGTAGTTGCTAGTGGGTTTCTGCTTCATACAGATTTGCATGTGCTAAGTCGCTTAACAAGTGGAGGATATATGAGCTGGTGCATGTCCTTCCAAGGGCCAAGCAGTGGATGTCTTCTAAAATACCAAAGAATACTGCCTCTCCCATTTTGAAAACTATCCAAATTTTACAAATCCTTATTTACATAAGACTGATATTTTTCCACACATTTTTCTCATGTCCTTTAGCTGCAACACAGCTGCAGCTTTGCTTCTGCATTACAGTAAAATAAGGAAAACTCAGTTGGAAAGAATTAAGCCTCTGAAAATGACTGCAATTACAGGTCAGAATTAGAAACCTACTGAATACAGGTTGCCCTGGAGCCTGCTGTACCTGGATTTGGCACAGTTTTTGACTGATGTCACCTCCCATTAATATCAGTGCTACTTAACCCTGAAAGAGTGCCAGAGTTAGAAATGGAGCTGACACAACTAGGTTTTAATGGTCTTCAGCAACAATGTTTACTGCTCCAAGGTAAAAGGTGAAGAAAATATGTTGTCCTTCCATATACCATTTTAGCAGATCTAGGTAAAAAGCCTTTTGACACATGGCCTCTTACAAAGAAATTGAATAAAAGTGTAATCTGCTAGAGATATGTTACTGCACACTACTACTTGCAAAGGATATTTTTGTTTCTTTTCTTTTCTGATTCATGTGCTTGAATGAATGATATCCCACTGCAGAGAATTTTTTATCAGAACTGTAAAACTGGGAAAGCCACTGGCATTTACTTGGCAGCATAGCCCTTGTTCATGAGCCCAAACGCAACTACGACGCTTCTGACAAAAAAAAATACACAAATGTCTCCCAGCGACCTCTCCTGCCTCTCCCCATGCCTAAAAATGTTGCCACTGCATCCAGCGGCAGTGCAAGCCACTGCTCAAATGAAAGCAACTAGCAGAGCAGGTGAGAGGCAAGAACGCAAATAGGATTGCCGTGCACTGAATTTAATAAATTGGAAGGGAAAGAACAGAGGAGAAGAGAGAGCAAAGCAGGCCAACATCCAGATGCTCAGCAGTGCAGGGAAGGTCTGAGGCTCTCAGCTTTTGATGCTAACTAAGGCTACTTTGTGGCCTCACATAGCATTTGCATGTTCTCGCATACAAGCATAAGTGGGCTGATGATACCATAAAAACCAAATCCAAGAAAAGAAACATAAACCAGCTCCGAAATGACATTTCCCAAAACTTAAAAAGCTTTTCTCTAAGGAGTACTTCTTTCTTCTTCCTTCAGGTATCACAAAGACAGATCACAGAATCACAGAATGGTTGGGGTTGGTAGGGACCTCTGGAGATCATCTCGTCCAACCCCCCTGCTTGAGCAGGTTCACCTAGAGCAGGGTGCACAGGACTGCGTCCAGGCGGGTTTTGAATATTTCCAGAGAAGGAGACTCCACAACTTCTCTGGGCAGCCTGTTCCAGTGCTCTGTCACCCTCACAGTAAAGAAGTTTTTTCTCATGTTCAGCTGGAACTTCCTGTGTTCCGATTTGTGCCCATTGCCCCTTGTCCTGTCGTTGGGCACCACTGAGAAGACTCTGGCCCCATCCTCTTGACACCCACCCTTTAGATATTTATAAGCATAAGATAACAGAGAGAGAAACAAGGGAGGTGGGAAAAGAGGGAATTTTGAAATCAAATTCACACCACAGAAACTGCGCAGTCACAAGTAATTCAACATCTCATCCTGTGACTCTCTTCCTGCTAACTTTTACATAGCAAGCTTGAAGCTAGTCAAGCTGGTGAAAAAAACTTTTAAATGCAAAATGAAGAAATCTTGTTCAACACACAACTTGCCTGATACCACCCAATCTCTAGACATTCCTATTTTTAGCTGCAAAATAATTTGTATACCAGCCATCTCTCTCCTCTTCAAGAGAGTTTTCTAATTACAGATACATGCCAGGAGACAATATTTGAATTTAGTTTAATTTATAAATTACCTGGAAGCAGGTTTGTCCCTGGTGAATTTAAAACATTATCTAAAATTTTGTGTTTTATCCACAGCTGTCAAGTGAGCAATTTCCCTGCCTTGAAACATATATAATGCAAAGCGCTAACCCTGAAGAGAAGGGAAAAAATTAATCAAAATCTCTATCCTCAAGAAGAAAGAAATTCGGTGATGCTCCTTTGCATCCCATGAAATCATGATAAATTACTCATCCAAACTGTATCCAGTATTGAGCATATGGGGTGGTAACACTGATTTAACCATTCTGGAACCTGGATAACACTGTGCATGGCATCATACAACATACAGAGCAAAATGGCTTCTCTCTGAAAAAGCTCAGTCTCCTTGCGGACAATACCAGCCAAGGGTGAGCAAAGAGGAACTTTATTATCTCGGATTTGCAGAGGCACCCCAAACAAAGCGTGTGAGCTGTCTGCACTCTTGAAGCCTTTCCCAAAAGATGAACCTGTGTGTCTCAATCCCAGTTTAACATTTTACCCATAGATCAAGCCTCTCTCATCCTGCTGACTCTTGCCTGCAATCCAGGCTGCCTGAGCCCATGTGTACGATCTTTATTTTTCCTCCTCCTCCCCTCCACAACCTTCAAACAGTTTCCAGTTTTTCCTTTTATTGTTAGTATTTTTAAATCAAATGATTGAAACCTTTTCAGGACAATGGACAAGGAGATGGGCCCCTGCACCCTTTCATATTCACTTATTTCCATTATGAGGGCAGGTTGATAACAGCATGGCAAGTACCGGTAGCTGCTTTGCACCAGGTTTCCCCAGGCTGCTCTGACTGCAATCTGCATAACAACTGCTTGGAGAAAGCACGGTTGAGTCCTCGCTCTCTGCTGTTACTTTTGTTAGTCCCATTGACAATAATTTATGCCAGTAGAGATAGACCAGTGAAAAGTCCCAAAGCAATCAACTCAAAAATTACAGTAGAACAGCTTTAATGCTCTGACTTTAGCTCTATGTGCAATGGTGTTACATCAACATAAGGGGTGACACAAATGATTTAGTGGCTGACCATGAATGAGACAAGCTGTCTTATCACCATGGAAGACAGGAGAGTTTGGGGCTTAATGAAACCTTGAGAGGTAAATTAATATTTCCTTTGGGGGCGCATGAAACATTTACTCCTAATGTGAATTAACTTTTCAGTAAAAAAGTAAAATTTCTTAAGAAGGAAAAAAAGAAAATATGGAATTTGAAATATTTTTACTTTAAAGGACTGCTACAAAAAATCATAACCCTGTGATTGGAACTAAATCTGGCAAGGGATGTCAAAGATAACAAGAAGGGCTTCTTTAAACACATCAGTAGTAAAAGGAAGACTGAGGAAACTGTGGGCCCGCTCCTGAATGAGGTGGGGGCCCGGGTGACGCAGGATGCAGAGAAGGCGGAGTTACTGAATGCCTCCTCTGCTTCAGTCTTTACTGCTAAGGCTGGCCCTCAGGCAACCCAGCCCCCAGAGGTGAGAGAGAAAATCTGGAGAAAGAAAGACTTCCTCTTGATTGAGGAGGATTGGGTTAGAAATCATTTAGGCAAACTGGATCCTCGCAAATCCATGGGCCCCGATGGGATGCACCACAAGTTCTGAGGGAGCTGGCAGATGTTCTTGCCAAGCCACTCTCCATCATCTTTGAAAGGTCATGGAGGACAGGAGAGATGCCCGAGGACTGGAGAAAAGCCAGTGTCACTTCAATCTTCAAAAAGGGCAAGAAGGAGGACCCAGGGAACTATAGGCCAGTCAGCCTCACCTCCATCCCCAGAAAGGTGATGGAACAGTTCGTCCTGGAGGTCATCTCCAGGCATGCAGAGGAAAATAAGGTTATCAGAAGGAGTCAACATGGATTCACCAAGGGGAGATCAATGCTTGACCAACCTGACAGCCTTCTATGATAGCGTGACTGGCTGGGAGGATGAATGGAGAGCAGTGGATGTTGATTACCTTGACTTCAGCAAGGCTTTTGACACGTCTCTCATAACATCCTCAGAGACAAGCTTAGGAAGTGTGGGTTAGATGAGTGGACAGTGAGGTGGATCAAGAACTGGCTGAACGGCAGAGCCCAGAGGGTTGTGATCAAGGGCACAGAGTCTGGTTGGAGGCCCGTAACTAGTGGTGATCCCCAGGGGTCTGTACTGGCTCCAGTCCTGGTCAATATATTCATCAATGACCTGGACGAAGGGATAGAGCATACCCTCAGCAAATTTGCCAACGATACCAAACTGGGAGGAGTGGCTGATACGCCAGAAGGCTGCGCTGCCATCCAGCGAGACCTGGCCAGGCTGGAGAGCTGGGCCAAGGGGAACATAATGAAAGTCAACAAGAGCAAGTGTAAGGTCCTGCACCTGGGGAGGAACAACCCCATGCACCTGTACAGGCAGGGGGTTGACCTGCTGGAAAGTAGCTCTGCTGAGGAGGACCTGGGAGTGCTGGTGGACAGCAAGTTGACCATGAGCCAGCACTGTGCCCTTGGGGCCAAGAAGGCCAACGGGATCCTGGCGTGCGTCAAAAGGAGTGTGGCCAGCAGGTCGAGGGAGGTTATCCATGCCCTCTACTCCGCCCTGGTGAGGCCACATCTGGAGTACTGTGTCCAGTTCTGGGCTCCCCAGTTCAAGAAGGACAGGGAGCTGCCAAAGGAAGCCCAGCAGAGCGCCACAAAGATGATCAGGGGACTGGAGCACCTCTCTTATGAGGAAAGGCTGAGAGACCTGGGTCTGGTCAGCTTGGAAAAGAGAAGACTGAGGCGGGGATCTTATCCATGCTTATAAATATCTAAAGGGTGGGTGTCAAGAGGATGGGGCCAGAGTCTTCTCAGTGGTGCCCAACGACAGGACAAGGGGCAATGGGCACAAATCGGAACACAGGAAGTTCCAGCTGAACATGAGAAAAAACTTCTTTACTGTGAGGGTGACAGAGCACTGGAACAGGCTGCCCAGAGAAGTTGTGGAGTCTCCTTCTCTGGAAATATTCAAAACCCGCCTGGACGCAGTCCTGTGCACCCTGCTCTAGGTGAACCTGCTCAAGCAGGGGGGTTGGACGAGATGATCTCCAGAGGTCCCTACCAACCCCTACTGTTCTGTGATTCTGTGATAATCTGCAAATTTTACAGTCTCAAAATCTTTAAAAATCCACTAGATCTTTAGGGGCAAATTTATCACCCATCTTTTATCATCATAGAAATGGAGGCACAGCGCTGACAAAGTCTGATGCAGTAAATCAATGGCAGAATTGACTAAATATTGAAATCCCCTGATTCCTATTGCAAACATTACTCCACATTACCAACATGTTCAGCTGCCTTATATATGTATGTTTATTACCAAGTCTTAGTCACAGAGTAACTCTATTTAATCTCTATAAAACTAGAATGAATAACCTTTGCTGTTATTTTAACTTCATGGGACATTTTCTATTTCTTGGAGGTAAATGGCAGATCCTTGTGTTCGACGTAAGAATTGCTTGCACCCACCCTCAATTTTTTCCTTCTTATTGGTCTGAATATACCCTTTATAATGCTTACACCTTGGCTCAAAGCAGAAGCACATCAGGCTGCAGGTCACAGATTCACTGCAGACTGTAGGATCTGGCACAGCACCGGGGATGCAAACAACAAGAATTTTCCAAGATTTTTCACAGCTCTTGAAACAATGGTAAAGTAATAAGGAGCGGTATTTAACAGTGCTCACCAACATACTTGCAAGACCATGAGATATATATCTCAAAACTATTAAATATACATCACTCAGAAAAACAAAATGTCTTCATTGAGGACAAAATTTTGTTTATCTTTTTGTAATATTATCTTCTTCATCACCTCAATAAATACATTTAGCACCTGTGTGTCTAGAAGAACTCTGAACCATGGCAGACTTAAGTAGGAAATCCCTCCAAGCAACAATCAGCTACAAACATAAAGGCCTTTCCAACATGGAATGGATTTTTTTTTTTTTTTTTTTAAATATTATTTCACACACTCCAAAGCTCTGGAAAGCATCCATTTCACAGGGTATCTCATAATTCCTGTTCTCTGTACATGAAACATGCACTAGCATTTTCACTCCTTGCCACGGCGTATTTGAGGTTAGGTACCTATAGCCATTCAACGATACAAAACCTTTCAACTTTCAGAGAAAAGGGAATCAGTTTTCCTCAGTTTCTAAGCCAAAAAGAGGAACAAAGCTGAGTTAGCAATAGCTTAAGTCCTGCTGGATCTTCCTCCCAAGACTTGCATTTTGTGGGAGATTTTGTGTTAAGGGGGCAATTCTTCTTAATCCCGTACATGCTTCAGTTTAGCAGTGCTAATTACAATATGCATGAAGAAAGGAATAATAAATAGGCCTTTTATTGGGATAAAGCCCCAATTCTGGACACCCATACAATCCATCTGAAATTCACTGGGTTTTGGGGTGGGTTTTTTTTGGGTTTTTTTTGGTTTTTTTGTTTTTTTTTTTCCATAAAACACTCAAAGATGGGGATATTGGTTTTGATGGAGTGGAACTGTTCAGAAATGCAATACTTGGTGTTTCTTTTGTAATATGCTCACATACAGTGCGTTAAAGTGCTAGAAAGCACTTGATGCACTTCAAGGGCTAGAAAACCTCTTTGCTACAAATTCTCCATATTAGAGAGGGCTTGCCTGTGCGATGGATACCATTATGGCTGACGCGCAAAGGAATGAACTACGACTTTTGAAAAGTTTATCATTTAAGTACTGTTGTACTAAAGCACAGCCATTGCATACAAACTCATTCCAAATGATGCAAAACATACAGATCAAATACAAATAAGTATTCTATTCAATCAATGCCTATTCACATTTCAGATGAGGGAAACTCTCATATATTCCAAGTTCAGACTGACCGGCTTCAAAAATGGGGAGTCTCCCCTCAGGGACCAGCAGCATTCCCTCAAATACAAGCTTTCTCAGTACACAAAAAGATGGCTACTATTATCCAGACTCAGGTGAGAAAAAAATAATAGGGGAGAAGATGGAGTAACTCAAGTATTATAAACTCAATCAGCTCAAAAGCTACTGGATAGACTCTGGGACAATGAGAAGAGCAAGACTTCGTTCTTGGCACTGTTAGACAGACAAAACAGCTTTTCATAAATCTTGGCACCCATTGCTACTGATGATACTTTTCGTTCATGATGACTCACCATTTCTGGGGGGAACAGTGCTGGCAGGCTTCTCTCTGTAGCCTGCCCTCGTGTCTCTGCGACTCAGTTGCAAAGGCTTCTGTATCAGAAATGCTCCTCCATGCTGTGGTGGCCTCTACTCTGACATTTAGAATTGCCCGAAGCAGCTGTTAGCCCCATTTTCTGATGCTTGGCTAAAATAAAAACAGGAACTCCTCTTCTACAGTTTCATATACCAGCTGTATCACTACTACATGGATCTTGCATGAGCAGTTATCACTGCAGTAAAATGAAAGAGGGCAATGATGTATTGCCTAGACAATCACACCAACTATTCCTTTCTGACGTAAGCAGATTTGGAAAAGTGGCTTATTTCTCCCCTTATTATCAGTCCTTTAAACAAATTTACAAAACACCCCAAAAGCCATTGTGGCAATGAATACTGCTGTCCTCAGTACAGCCATGCAAGGTCGGGGGTTTATTTTTCCCTCCAATCTAAAGGCAAAAGCAATAAATTGGTAAAGAAAAGAGATTAATGTAATGTCTCCCATAGACAGCAGGGGAAGATTTAAAAATGAAGTGGCCTGTTTGCTCCTTGGTATTCTCTCATTATTCTACTGTCTAAATTTTTTTTTAAATTAGTATTTTGATTAAATAAAAATTCCTAGTGCATAGTCTTAACACTGCTGATTTTAGATGCGAATGCTGATGCTTCAATATGTTAGGCCCATAAATGCAAATTGAAGCAATCACACAAACATGGGAGCTGAGTGAAAATAGAGCTGAAAGGTTTTTAATCCAAACAAACTCAGTCACTTGATTAAAGTTCTTGAGTAATTTGCCCTTTGTGATGTTTTGGGGAAATCTACTGATATACAGGATATAAATTCTCTTTTCTTTTGGGTACCATCTATTTCCGTACTTGCAATACAGTGGAAATATATCCAAGCTCCCTGTAGCCTTGCTGGCTGTACTCAAGCTAACTTCATTTTGGGACCAATATAGCCAGATTAGCACAGTGCTATGCCCAGCCTGTTTTTGCTTGCTTCACAGCAGCGTGCTACTAAGTGTGCTGGAGAGAAGTTTCACTGGCGTTCTGGCACAGTTTCCTCAATAGTCAAAGAAGCTGACACTTCAGCTTCAAACTCTGACTGAGAAGCAAAACACACCCTGTGTGTGTCAGTATACGTGTAACACATAAACTACTGTTCTGTATATCTGCATGATTATGTATGCATATCCCATGAACCACAGACAATTCAAGCTGAAAGAGCATTCCTACTGATATCCATTCATTGGCCTTTGCTAAAGCCAAATCTCTTAAGTAACTGCTCTTGTAATTTCTGTCCTGAGAATCTTGGATCTGACTCCCCTCCCACAAGCTAAAAGCAGCTCCTGTCGATTAGTACATCTTGCCATTCCAAAACACTCAACCCATATAAGAAAATGCAATAAATTCTTCCAAGTCAGCATTCAGTGCAAGGTGTCATTAATTCTAAGTGTATCTTGCAGACATAGGTGTTTGCATATTATCATATAAATGCGTCACACAGTGCAATAGGATCCTAAATCACTTTGAGTCTGGAGATGAAGAGGTCATTTTTTTTTCCCCTTAAAGCAAGCACACCAAGAAACACCACTGGCTTATAATATCTCAGGGCAGGTTTTGCAAGATCACAAACTACTGACTTATTCTAAGTCAGTAATAACTTAAAACAGAGAGAGCTGAGATTTACCAGGGGAAATAGATTAAAAGAAATTGCAAACAAAGCCACCGAGTGCCCACAATATCCCTGTAGGGCCAGTCCTTTTCTTAAATCTTGCTTTCAGTGTGGTGACTTCCAGCAGCCTCTCGAGTTAAAACAAATGCTGCAAGGTCCTTTCCCACACCTAGGGATATCTCCTTCTTATTTCCACCTTCAAGTGCGAGGTACAGGTCTATCTTCTGCTCTGTTCAAAAGTCACCCTGCTGCAGGAGCCCTGCTAGCTCTGTCTCCCCATCTCTGCCCAATCCTTGCCCTGCAGAAATCCACTCTGCTGCCAGCTAACCATGCCTCATTGCTTTGGGGAAATGCCATTTCCACCTCCTTCCACACCTGCTAACAGCAACTAGCTCAAGGTCAGCATCTGAGAAAAGCATTAATTCTCAACAAGCTCAAGTTTGGATGAAAGAAGTCTGGGGGTTTTGTGGGTTTTTTTGGCACAGCTATCAAGTTGCAGTAAAAAGCAGGAGCCTTTTATGGCTGTACGTAGAACATACAGCTTACCTTCCGTCAAAAGAAAGTAAATGGGGACCACTTGCTAAAAATCAAACTTTTTTCTGGATCAACAATCCTGGACAACATACACCAATGACTTAAAGGAGTAGTTACATAGGTTTCTGAACTAGTAATCCTCCTTTTTTGGCTTCTTTTGGGGTTTTTTGCTCAAAAGTCAACAGGCTGAGGAAATTCTAAAAGATTCAAGGATTGTCAAGGTATTTTCATTTCTTTATTATTATTAATATTATTATTTTTAAATATTACCTGGAGAACTAGACATCATTTCCCTCTCTGGTTAGTGGTAGAGAAAGCATTTAAATGTTACACCTGGGACACTATCAGCAATGAAAAGAAGTCACTCAGCATTACTTTCATAAGATGTAGGTGCTGTCGCAATTCTATTATTTTATTGGTCTGCTTATTTAAGCAATTTTGGGTCAGTTATAGAGGCAGCCCCGTTGATGCCATTTAACTTGCCTTTTAACTTAACTTTTGATTAAGAACTTGCACTGTATGTTGTAAACAAGACATACCAACAAAACAGTTGTCTGGCTTCAAGATGTAGGTGTTAATAAGAAGAAACCAGAGAGCTGGTACCTTTCCAGTGTCAGGTCAAAGAAAAAGCTTGGCCCCACATCTTTGCAGATTTTTGTCAGACGATGTTATGAATTTTTTGCTGGCACAGTTTCTTCTGGCTACAAATCTTTGTGGAGCAGTAAATAGCAAAGGCAGGTTACTATTACAGAGAGATCTGAATCACTTGCAACCTAAAAAAATGCATTTTAATACAGCCAAATGCAACATAATACATCTGGGAATAGAGTAAATCTACTAAATCTACAAACAAATCTGCAAAGTAAATCTACAGGCTGAAAAAGCTTGTCTTGGAAAGCAGCAACACAAGAAGATTTAAAGGTCACTGTATAGAAGGTTTTGTAATTTTTGTGACAGATAGTTTCTTTGCTGAAAAATACACTTAAAGTGTAGTTTAGGGAGGGCAAAATTTGTTAAGTAATTCAGGCTGAATTTGAAATATTATTCAAAGGTGAAAATTCAGATTTTTGGTCTGCCTAATATCACTTTTCTGTAGTTTAATCATAAAAGGCATGCATGTCATTTATATGGTGATATGCATACATTTAACAATATCTATGTGCTAAACTGAATATACTTTAGAGTTAGCAGCTAACATTTCACATGTTACCTTGGAGCTGAGGTCTCAAGTACACTACACTTTCTTCTGTAACAAGACTTACTAAGACAAGTCTGCTTTCTGAGGTACTCTAGAAATGAGATTCAGCAGTTCTCATAGAACTTCTCCTGTTACTTTGAAAGCAAGTTCATGGGCATTTACGTGGTGGTTTTTTTCAGTGGCCTTAAATGATCTGTTCATTCACATCTGAGTTCCCTCATATCATCGTTATACGACCCCACAGAATTAATTGAGTGCAAGATTCACTGTCACACTCACTGCCCCTTAAAAAGGGGCACTCTTTCCTACCCTCTTCACAGCTCCAGCAACAGTCAGGAATTATTAGTGTTTGATGATCTTTTGTTTCAAGACTTCAATCTCTTGTACTTTGAAATTGAAATTCCTTAGCCTGCAAGCGCCCCTGAATCTGACAGCTGACTTCTTGAACTTTCTTAAGCTGCAACAGCAAAGAAAGTAAATTTATCAGCTCTGCCTCTTACAGTAATAGCATTTGCTTAAAAAAAAGAAAAAAAAAAACAAACCCAAAACCCCCCCGAAAACCAAAACAAACAAAGAAAAAAAACCCCAAAATCACACACCACACACACCACACAAGCAAGCAGTGCTGGCAATGTCTACTGAAACAACCATCCTCACATTTTCGTCCATTAGTTGAATTAAATCTTATCTATTTACACACTCTGTTGAACAGATCTGTTGAAGCACTGCTATATCTTTTTTGGATTCAGCAATTCCATATGCCAGAAAAATTAGAGAAGCAAAAGCACTTTAGCAGCTGCATTCCCATAGTCCTATCAATTGTGGGGTTTTTTTTCCAGAGAAAGAAATATCTGTCATTGTTCTGCTTTCTCTTCTTCACACCTTCTCTACTCAGCCCAAGCTCTCCTAATTCACTTCCAGAGAGAGAACAAAAAAAAATGGAATAAGCTAGTGAGAAAAAGTAAATATTCTTAGAATCATAGAATCTTGATGCAATGAAGACTTGTACTACCAAAGACCATTTCCTTCTAGGTTCAAAATTCATCTACCTCTTTCCATTGTGACACAGAATAAAGACAGGTATTTATGGACACTAAACTTTTTTTTTTAACAATGCCAAATCTCTCATGTCCTGACATGCATTGGTCCTCGCTGAACCACAAACCTAGAAGCTCTTCTTTAGGAATCATAACTGTACTCAGTTGAAGATTAAAGGTAGTAATATTTACATAGGTCTTAATGTCAAACAGTGGTGTATTTCTGTCGCCACATACCGTCTGATCAGCAGTAGGTCCTTTTTCCCCTTAAACTGAGATGCAGCATTGCATTCTGATATGAATATCCCCTCAGAAAAGACTGTATCCTTGTATGCCAGGAACGATCAAACCTCCCTCCATACAGTAAAATAACAGAGTAATAAGCAAATCACAATTTTTCAGCTGAAGGAAGCAGTAGCTCAACAGAATACCCAAAATAACATAAGCCATTGCATTCTACGGTGACTTTCTTTCCCCTAAAGGTCTCAGCAGTAGTTTAACTCTTAGAGTACTGATAACAAAGATAAAACTTCTATTAACTTCTAGTTCAGCGATTATTGATCCCTTTAGAGATATTTACCTTAAATTAAATATAGATACATATGTATGTAAGGCTAGCGTTAACAGTCATTCAAGAAGGATTCAGGCATTCAGAGGATTTAGGATTTGATGGAAGAAGAGGAAGATTTTACTGTTCAGAGAAGCAGTTATTGAGTCTTCAAGACTAGTAAGTTTAAGACACAAATAGAAACACATCTTGGAATCCAGAGAAAAAGCTGGGAAGCCCAGAAACGCAAAGCATCAAGGCACAATAAACAGGAGAAGACAAGATCCTATATAAACCACAGATTTCCATTATTAGCCCAATTTCAACCATCCTGTCCCATTCACAGTATCTCTGAAAACAGCTGCTTTTAGGAATAGAAAAAGGAAAGAGGCAATCCTTTATCTAAGTCTAAAGCTTACTAGACAGCCTTCTTACAGCACAGAGAATATTAACACCTGACACACTGACAGTGAATTGCAGTTCTGTGTTTTGGGAACAAGGATGATATAACATTTGCTTTTAACATGAATAAGACAACAGGCCACCAAAGTTTCAGGTACACACAGTTTGTAAGATACCTGTAGTTTTCTCTTTCAGAAGTGAACATCATTGCTTTGAGTTAGTCCAAGCATAGAGAAAAATATCCTTAGCACTGTTCTTAACACTGCACTTCTCTAGTGCAGCCAGAGTGCCAGGGCATGCAGAAGGGTGAACGGAACATTTAAAGCTCAGAGCTGAGGAACATTTGTTAAAGCCAAGAGCAATTGCTTGGCTCTTGCATGTTTCTGTCCCTATTCCAAGCCTTCACACAAAAAGATTTGCATTCATACAAATGTGTAGGGTATGTCTTCCTTGCATGTAGGCTCTAATTCACTTGGGAACCCCTCCACAATTTATTTTGTATAACAGAGAGCTAAGTAGCTTTCAGTTTGATTCCACAACTGGATGAAGTTGCAGTGACACACATCAGATCTATTTCTCTATCTGTCACTTACTGTTCTCCTATTTAGCAAATTCATGGAGAAGATAATGCCGTGTAACAGACAGCAACAAATAAGGATACAGACACTTCTTTTGGACTGGACTTGAGGCCCATCTATTTCAGTAAGATGGCTCTTACAGCCCTCAGCACTAAATACTTTAGGAGAAGCAGCAAAATCTGCATTAGGCAGATAGCAGATAATCCTCCCTCAGAGTGGATCTGTTCTAAATTCTCAGTAGAACTGGAGAAAAATCCCTGAACGTTGGAGTTTAAAAATGGCAGGGTTAAATAAAACTGTTTTCAAGAAGCTCATAGGTTGAAAATAAATCAAAATTATTTACCAAATAAAAAAATATTATGATTAAAAACCATTTAATGAGATTGTTCGGTGAGGGGGTGGAGGGAAAGGGAAAATGCATTTCCCCTCTACCTGGTCCATGAAATGTACTGCTGATTTCTTTATTTTACTGAGAGGAAGGTAGAAAAGATTACGGAAATTTCTTTCCTTTAGTGCTAATATTTCTGTGCGCTGCATTGCTATATTAAGTCTAAACATATCAAAGTTGGTTGAATCATTAAAGTCATACTTTAAGCCACTAAGAACTGTTGCATGCCAAGCACAGAAGCACAACTAGCCAACTCACTCATAAGCAGAAAGATTTTTTTCCTCTCACACAGATGCAATCAAAATCCAGCAAGACAGCTAATTGTAACCTAATCTTGTCAATTCTACGTGCAAAAACAATTTTAGGTATGATTGGAAAATGTGCAGAGGGAATAACAACAGGGTATTTCTGGCACCCTCTGGGATTTAAAAACCAGATTCAGTGCTATTAAATAAAGTAGCAGGGCTACGTTTGCTTAATCAAATAATATTTGACTAATAAGGACATCTGGAAACAGTCGGTATCAAACAACATTTGATTTGTGTTTCCTTCATGACCGCAATGCATGGTTAAAACAGGTGCACTGTTCTTTGCAGTGGAGGTGCCAAGCACTAGAGACTCAAGGGGAAGTTGGGGAGAGGCAGTTGTGGATAAAATTGGCAAATGTATCTGAGCATAAATAATAACACTGATTCAAGGTGATCACGCTATTTAATGAGAAGAGAGAGTTTTGCCTGTATTAGTGTATTAAGAATTACTTTTAACTATATTCTCATATTAGACTTGATAAACATCTACTAGAAGTACAGAAAAAAGCCTTGCATGAGCTTCTAAAAAGAAAGAAAGGGCGTGAAATGAGGCTTTATGTCACTGTAATCCTTTTGGATAAAAATAGGGATTGATGTCTCCATTTAAACCTAGTGCCAAGCCTTACTTGGTACCTACAAGGAGCTTAACTAACATGAAACAAAGATTTGGGGGATTTCAGGGTCTTGATGTTTAGTCAGGCATTATGCCTTATGAAAATTAACTTTTTTCTTAGCATCTGATTGCAGTTTTAAGATCAATAAATAGGATTGCTATGAATGAACTTAAGCTATCTTAAATATATAAAAAAATCCTGCCTCACTGTGCCATAAAGTTAGCACAACAAATCTGACCACTCCTCTTTCAGCAAGTAGTACCTATAGCCATTTCAAGTACAAGCAGTTTGGTCTCAATTAAGAAAAGTTCCCAGATTCCCCAACAGCTAGAAGGGAGCCAAGTGCACACAGAGTAAAGGGAAATGAAACTCCCCATGAAACTTCTCCTTTCACATCAGCTAGCAGAACTGGGCCAGACAGTGCTATTCACTGCTAGTATTATTCCTAAGAGGCTGAGCTGGGGGACGTTTTCCAGTTGAATATTTTGCCTATGTTATGAAACTTTGTGTGTTCTTATGATCATTATTTGCAAGCATTTTAATAACAACAAAAACCACAGTTATTTAGGGGAAGCAGAAGAGTCAAAAATCAACAGGGTGTTTCAAATGTATGTTTTTGAGTTTTCCCTTCAAAAGGAAAATTTGCACAGTTCTATGCAAAAAATCTACAGCTTATGATTTGAATTCCTTTCTCTGAGCACTTTACACACAGACATTTGGAAGAATCTACAATGGGGCAAGCTTAAGAAACATCAAGTAGACATTCAACAGAAAAATGAGTTTCTCAGAGTCATACCAAGCAGATATGGTATCCAAAGTCTAGGATAAAAGACATAAATTTTCCCAACTCCTGCTTTACTCTTTGGACCACGTTTCCACTCCCAACTCAACAACAGGCAGATCATATTATTGAGCCTCTCCTTCTGGTGTATCAGTTCAAACACTTTTGAACTCATTACACACGTTACACCATTGCTACTTATTTTATCTAGAGGATTGATAATTTGAGTGGTCTGGAATATGATGTCTGAAATTTAACTGCTGAGCTATCTACAGCAACACCAACCATAAGATCACTTTAATAGTACTTGGATACCCAATTATCATAGCAATAAACTGGTTATACTACGTCAGCCAATTTGGCTATATTACTGATGTCTGCAAAGAGCTGTACTGCTATAATAAAGTTATTTCCCACCCCAAAACCAGTTATCTTAGGAAGTTTAACTGGTTTAACTGCATTGATATCAGGGTTTTGTAAGCACTGCTAACCCACTGAGGAACTACAAGTCATACACAGTGGATGTAGCAAATATGGCTATTCTATGTCTAGAGGGTGGTAGAAGACTATGTCTTACAACATCAAGATTAAAGTGAAGTTTTCTTTGCTGAGTCAGGGGACTATTCATCTTTTCAACAAGCACATACACCCTCATGATGTATACAAATTGGTGAGTCAAAAATTGTATCAGCAAAAGCAGGAACCATTCTTACACTAGCAGTGTTTGCTGTACTCAGACCTCTCAACAAACACTGTATTCTTGATAAAAATGATGAACAGCAGCTGCTCTTTACGTATGTCTTTAAGCTCATCCTCCACAACGAAAGAATCAGTACAGAAATACCTGGCTAGCAGTATGGACCTTGACATTTTTCCAGACCCTCCATGGATTCGGAGTAGTTTCTTTAGATTTTGACTATCTGTTCTCCTCCCCTGTTATTTAACTATGTGTATTGTTTAGGGCACAGCATGCTCTAAGGCACAATCTAGAGCATGAGGCGGGATAATGCTTGTTTGGGTGGCAGAAGTTAAGAGGAGTGATAGCTTCCTTCTCCTTCTGTCCAAAGAAAATAAGAATTTAATTCCTTAACTATCTACAGCAACGCCAACCCTTCCAACTTTACAACTTGTATTAGAACATATCTGCCACATTTTCTCTCTCTTTACCTTTCCTCTTCCCTTTTCTATTTTTCCTGTTCTGTTCTCACTTCTATATTTTTTTCCCCTTCCAAAAAACAGCTAGAGCTGGAAAGCTGTAGATCACACAGACAGTTATCCCTACCAGTGCAAATCTTTTATTAGTGTAATAAAAGAAACTATGCATGTTAGAGGGGTTAGTCCCCTCTCCAAATTATCACAGACCGCACTTAACAGCTGTACATGCATTGGACCCTTATAAATCTACTTGTCATCACAAACTTAAAGAGAGTCCCCCTGTTATATAGGGGTAAAACTGATAACTGAATAAGCAAGTCTGTCACAAAGCAAGGCAGTATTTAAAGGGCTTATCTACCTATAACTAAGCCAATCTCCTAAGTAAAAAGTTTTGTCTCTTCTATTAACAGCACTGTCATAAGACCAAAGCTAACCTCAAAAAATATTCTTAGTAGAAGCAGCTGTGTATTGGGTTTGCCTGGCAAGGTTTTGGTAGCGGGGGGGCTACAAGGGGGTGGCTTCTGTGAGAAGCTCCTAGAAGCTTCCCCTATGTCCAACAGAGCCAATGCCAGCCGGCTCCAAGACAGACCCACCGCTGGCCAAGGCCGAGCCCATCAGCGACGGGGGTAGCGCCTCTGGGATAACGTGTTTAAGAAGGGGGGGGACACACCAAACCTGTGCAACAGCAATTGCAGCCGGAGAGAGGAGTGAGAACATCTGAGAGGAACAACTCTGCAGACACCAAGGTCAGGGAAGAAGGAGGGGAGGAGGTGCTCCAGGCACCGGAGCAGAGATTCCCCTGCAGCCCGTAATGAAGACCATGGTGAGGCAGGCTGTCCCCCTGCAGCCCATGGAGGTCCATGGTGGAGCAGATATCCACCTGCAGCCCATGGAGGACCCTACACCAGAGGAGGCAGATGCCTGAAGGAGACTGTGACCCTGTGGGAAGCCCACGCTGGAGCAGGCTCCTGGCAGAACCTGCAGACCCATGGAGAGAGGAGCCCACACCGAAGCAGGTTTGCTGGCAGGACTTGTGACCCTGCGGGGGACCCACGCTGGAGCAGTCTGTTCCTGAAGGACTGCACCCCGTGCAAGGGACACATGCTGGAGCAGTTCACGAAGAACTGTAGCCCCTGGGAAGGACTCACATTGGAGAAGTTCATGGAGGATTGTCTCCCGTGGGAGGGACCCCATGCTGGAGCAGGGGAAGAGTGTGCGGAGTCCTCCCCCTGAAGAAGAAGGAGCGGCAGAAACAACGTGTGATGAACTGACCACAACCCCCATTCCCTGTCCCCATGCGCTGCTCGGGGCGAGGAGGTAGAGAAATCAGGAGTGAAGTTAAGCCCGGGAAGAAGGGAAGGGTGGGGGTAAGGTGTTTTAAGATTTGGTTTATTTCTCATTATCCTACTCTGATCTGGTTGTTAATAAATTAAGCTAATTTCCCCAAGTCAAGTCTGTTTTGCCCGTGACTGTAATTAGCGAATGATCTCTCCCTGTCCTTATCTCAGCCCACGAGCCTTTCGTTATATTTTCTCTCCCCTGTCCCACTGAGGAAGGGAGTGATAGAGCAGCTTTGGTGGGCACCTGGCGTCCAGCTAGGGTGAACCCACCACAAGCTGTCATAACAGAAATGTAAAATCTGTGCTGACACTGCCAGCCTCGCTTCACACCTGTGGCAAAAACACAGGCTGTCTTTTTACAGGAATTGGGTATAGCCTCACCAGTGACCAGCAGCTGGCTTCTACCCGATAAGTTTGAGACTAGGAATCAGACAATACAGAAAGATCATCAGCCCGCTCAGAGAGAAGACACAGGCTGGTGGGAACAGGAAAGTTCCTGCAGGAATCCCATGTCAAATGAAAGGCCCAGGAAGGAATCCCCTATACTCGTCAAACAGGGCTGGAGACAGGTACCCCACAGTGCAGCTCCAACCAGGGCCTGAGCTTCACTGGGGCTGGTGGGCAATGGATGAGGGGTAGGGGGGTGATGCTGCTCAGAGCCATTAAAGCCTGTTGGTGCCCTCAGGGTCCTGGCAATGTACCCCCTCTCTTTTGATTTGCATTGGAGGGTCTTTTGAGAGACAGATTCATCTCCTAGCATGACAGCTACTGCTAAAATAAGCTTTATGCATTCAGTTTGGTCCGCTGGTTTACCATGGCCAAAAAGTTTTAAAATTGAAGAAACCTCTCTCAATCCAGAACTGCTTTGGTGGAATCTCAACAAATTCAAGTTATTGCAAGATTAACCATTGTACTATTAAACAAAGAGTCAAAAGACATGGGTTTTAGTGCATGGATCTGTTAATCATAACCAAAAAAGCCAGATATGTAACTGTATTCCTCCCTCATCTACTATATAAGAGGCTACTACCAATTCTGTGGAGCCTGTTTCTGAAGGCCTTTACATAGGAAATAGAATTATCATGAAAGTAATATTAGCAGAAGTCAACTGGGCTAATAATAGAGCTGTGTGTTATGCAAAGGGATCTAAGAAGAAATGGATAAAGTTTAAAAGCAGCTAAATCTAAGACAAGTAATTTAGTATGCTTTGTTGTTCCTATATGGAATTTCATAATCTGAAGTTTATCCCTTTTCCTCACAAGCTAAAAAATAGGCGCCTGTTAATAGCCTGAAATCTCACAAGTTTCATTGCCCTGAAGTACCAGTCTGCTCCTTGAAAACTTCTCAATTAGTGTTCATAAGATTCTATCCTTTCCTGCACAGAAAGAATCTGATCTCCAGGTATGAGACTAGACTTGTTTTCTAAGAGCGCTACACTCCCACAGATCAGTTAATCCTGTTGGTGGTGACACTTCAGAGCATACGGAGAATTATTCTGCATGTTATTTTTACATGATCTCTCCTAGCATCAAAACTAGGTCTGTGCAAAGGGGAAAAAAATGCAAATCCACAGGCAAAAAGAGAAGTTATGTTCTGCAACACACTAATAGTTCAAGTGCTACTTGAAGATGATTCATTTACCTTGAGTTTTGCCTTTACATTGCTTAGAGTTGTTAAAGAGACTGCAGTGTACATCGAGTCTCATTTCAAAAATTCAACAGCTGCTTAAAATGATTTAAAAAAAGAAAAAAAAAAGATTAAAAAAATGCAACCATTGTTTCCCTGTTAGGAAAGCTGATAACAGCCTTTCATAAGATTACTTTATCCCATATGCCCAGTCTTGTCAGATTCATAATCCTCTCTTTGTTAGGTAGAGGATAACATCTGCTTACATTGCCAAATTCCAAGGCAGCGCCATGAGGCTGGAGCTTCTCTCCTGCAGTCTTCAAAGTGATTAACAGCAAGAGCAGGTGCAACTCCTACAGGCTTCACTTGATGACTTCCCTCTCTCCTGTAACTCTCCTTCCACCGTCTCCCCAGATATTTGTATTAAAAGGCTCCAATATCAACACATCTGAGGCAACTGACTTTCAGATCAAATATATTTCCTGTTCTCAGCTTCACTCAATTATTTCAGTGTTGCCTTTATATGCTGGCATTCTGCTTGCAAGCATGCTATGCACTTTGATGACACCATGGGGTCTACAGCACTGAAATAAAAGAGCAAGAAAAGCTGAGCATTTTCCCTATCCGGACAATCGCGATCTCAGGGATCCTGCCAGTGGCCAGTCACAGTAACCTTTACTGTATCCTGGCCCTGACACCAGAATAAAGTACAGAAGGCAATGATCCGTAATCAGGCGTGAGACATGCAGCCTTCATTGACAAGACATGTCAATGAAGGAATTTAAGAGATTTAACAATTTTCATATCATGTGAAATATACCTGTATACACCAAATTCACCTTTGCAAAGAGAGACACCATAACTGTACAGCCTAGAGACACAGGCTGGATCAAATCTCAGTGCCAGTGAACACAGTATTGTTTAAGTAAAATTTAATGAAAAATATGAGCCTCAAGCTAAACAGAGCAACCTGTCATCATCCGAAATAAAAGGAATGTTAGGAGTTAAAACAAAGTGAGGTAGAGATCTTCTGGTTATTGTTTTAAATATAACAGAAGACAAACAAATGCAAGAACAGCATCAAACAAATTGCAAGAAAAGAGGGGCAAAAAAAAAAAAATCAAGAAGAAATCATTTAACTGCTTTCCTATGGAAAATCAAGCAAATAAAAAAGACAGACTTTTGGGTGAAGTGTTCCATGATGAAATCTTGGGGGAGCAGTCTTTCATTTGTGCTTTGTAAGTAAAGTACTGCAATCTAGAGAGTTGACTCCATTACCAATTTTTCCCCAAAATTGAGCAGCCTGCAAAAACCCAAAGTTATCATCTAGGGGACTAATGATAAAGAAAATGAGGTGCCAGAGTAAAACAACAAAATGGGCAATTCAAGCATGAAAAGCTTGAAAAGGCAAATATTGATACCACTGACAGACAAAAAGGAATTAACTTGAGATGATATCAGCTATTTTGCTGCCTCATATATGCTTCTAGCCCCTTTGTCCATACACTGGTGTTTGTAGCCTTGATTGTGCACACAAGATATGTTAACATTAACTCTTTACACTAGAAACTCACATTAACTTCAACAGGACATTCATCTCTACAAATGTAGTATTCTGGCAATAAAGATTGCAGTTCAGACTCTGGGAGTTCTGATGACTTCAATAACTTACGTATTAAGTTTAGGAGTGGTGTAATTCTTTGCAGGATTGGGACCCAATATTAAAATCTCTTCAGGAAAGAGACAGTTCCTTCCTGTGTTTTTATACCAGAGCCCCAGTCTTTACTGCAGCTTTTATGAGACACTATAATTCAAAACTCAACTTCCCTAGATTGCTGCTTTTTTTTTTTCTTCTTTCACCTTTGCATTTCACTTCATGTGCCCTGCACAATCTACAACAAATACGAAAGACCATATTTGCCAAAATAAAGGAAAACTAAAAAATACCCTTGTCTGCAGTGGCTACCTTTCCTGGTTGTATTGCCATTGATCCAACGATATATTTTCGCATCCATCCCTCCAGATTTATTCTTGAAAAAACGATAACCAGTCAGAAGAGTTATCACCTTGTCTCCTTGTGGAAATGCATTGCCACCCCAGCCACAATTCATACAGTGAATATCAAGGCCAGCAGTGGAATATCTATGAAACTAAGAGGTAGGAGCATTTCGCCTAATGATGAAACAAAATCCACAACAAAATCCCATTAAGTGTTTTCTGCTGAGATAGGTTTTTTCCTAATAATATTGTTTCAAAGGCAATTGGGGTCTATGTTGTTCACACCTGTATAATGAAACAAATCAGACAAAAACTACTCTTTCCTATTGCTGTTATTCATCCACAACTTGCATTATAGATCAACATGTTTCAGCAATCAGTAATGTGCTATGTGTTGGACACTTGTTTCAAATGGAAATAGCTAAACGAAAATCAAAGGAAAGTGTTGTGTCTTTGATGTGGTTCCATATATTTGTCACGCTGCAAGGGCTAAGGCTGCCAGACCCAGCTGATGTCAACGGATTGGTTAAATCCTCTTTTAGACTTTGTGGGAAGAACAATTAAATCCCTGTAGATAGGGCCACAAACGCTTTAGAGATGCCACATTTTTTGAGCTATTTAGTTGCCTGGTTTGTTCCTTCTGTGTTTCTGGGAGAAGGCCTAAAGAAATAGCTGAGACCAAGATCCAGAGATGAGACAAAGTGAGATCTTCCAACCTAGATGGTTAATCACTGTGTCAAACTGGGGTACCTGAGCAAGAAGACTTCCTGCTTTCCTTCTATAACAAAAAGAACAAAAGCATGCTCTGTCTGTGGAAAGAAATGTCACTGTATCCAATTATTAGAGACCCAGTTTTGGAGATGACTTTAGACAAAGACTAAGAACTAAGTTTTTAAACATACTGAACTTGTAGATACATCATGGCTGACCTAAGACTGTTGCAGAATACGACCAAAATATTTGCCAGATCATTTCTGTCATAGCACACATGAACCTTTTCCTGGGAGGAAGGAATTTGAAGCTTGGGAACCTGTAATCTGTTCAAAGGCAGACAAGCTCCTGTCACACATCATTATGAGGTGTAAAAAAATCAACCAACCAACCAACAACAACAAAAAAAAAAAAAACCAAAACACCAAACAAACCACAAACCAACAAAAACCACCAGTAAGCTGTGTAGGCTTTCCTAGAGGAAAAAATAATAATTCACACAAGTGGCATAATTGCATATAATATGTAACCACAGGAAATAACTACTTTACCATGTTCATCCATTCAGAAAGGAGAAAATGGAAGTCACTCAAGCTAATCCTTTTTAGACTTGCACAGACTGCCTCCTGTTACAGCGGCTCTGGTTCTGTACTGCCAGCTGCGAGCGCTGCTAAAATACCTCCTTGAAAGCTGGTTTTAATTTGGACACGTGGAGCCTGTGCACGCTATTACAAACGAAACATGCCCTTCCCACACAGTGCTGCGTTCAGCTTTCAGATGGCTGAAAATATTTTGTCTCCTATGTGAGAACCACTTGTGTTTCCTTAGAAAAGAGCACCACAGGGGTATGTAAAATAATGAATGGTTTAGTTCAAGTTGATTAGGCTCCCCTGTTCATCCTGAAAAATAACACCAGAATAATGGGGAAACTCAAGCAGATGTGCTGCACAGCAAAACGGGAAGAAAAGTAAAAGTAACTGAAAAACAAATACATGTTGTAGAATTTTTAAGCAATTGACAATCCAGATAAATATCTTAAGGGGGTTAATATATAGAATTATGATTTAATTTTTGGTTTGGCTTGGTTGGACTTGGAGTAACCACAAGACTACTCAAGACTCCTTCCACACCAGAATTACAGGTAATAAAAATCACAGGGTGTTTGAAGGCACAGGTTTTGAGAAAGAGTAAGTCATTCTGAACAGTATTTGCATTACTATAATTAGTTTCGTTGATGTCAACGGGGCTAGCAAGGAGATAAGGTTCTCTCCAGTAATGGTAGCAAGCTTAGATGAAAAGTAAACAAAGCAAGTGGAGATGTGAAAGCTCATTGGGATTTAACTTCCCATGGCTCTACGCCACACATGAAAAACAACCTTTCCCCATGCATGAAAGCAGGTCAGCACTCAATTCCCATAGAAAGCCTAATCTAAAATACTGTTAGATACAAGGGGCAACAGACACCATTTGCTTTGTTAGTCCACCCTCTGTGTACATGTGCCATCCTACATTAGCATGAAAAGCAGAGAAAGATAACAGGTTTTGGCTACGCAGAGGCAAAATCCTGGCCCTGGTGACATTCACCTGGAAACTCTCTCCTGCCAACATCTACCTTAAACTGCCCCTTCAAAATGTCTCCAGACAAGCTGACTAGAGAAACTTCGCTCAAACCATATTTTAAGAATGCCGAGTTCCTTCAAAATCAAAGCATGAATTGAATTTGCTTGACATACCTTATGCAGACATTCTGAAAAACTCCAAAGCAGCTTGTTTTGACCTGATAGGAGGAAGTACTTCTACTATTAATTTTGAAAAGACCTTGTACTGAGGGTAATGCACAGTAAACCTTAAAAGTCAAAATTAAACTGTTTAAATTCAGTGAAATCTATTAAATGATCCTTGGGAGAGGTGGAGGAGGACTGCAGGGGATAGAAGCATGTTTTTCTGTTATTTTGTTGTTGTTGAGTGGGGTTTTTTGTTTTGTTTGGCGGTTTTTTAATACAACTTCAGGGATTTTTTGTTTCACTCCAATGCAGAACTGAGACAATTTTGAAGTGTGAAAATCTTTCACATATGGATCTTTCTCTACAATAGAGGTCTTATCTGGAGCAGCACATCACACTGCTTCATAGTTTAGGATCTCACTAGAGTAGTCACTGAATGGATTAAATGGATCCATTAAATGGAGTTGGTTTTGGTGCTTCAGAATCCTATCCAGACAACCAATACACACTTGCGTCTGACACAACTACTTCGTTACAGAGATTGCAACTGCTTTTGCACCAGAGTAATGTTACCTACAAATGCATTAGTCAC
>WAAD01029152.1:205024-226289 GCA_013389945.1 Fregata magnificens | reverse complement strand
TAAGATAAGTCTTGATTTCAAGCTGAGTTATTAAATCAACACAAACTACAGGAGTAAACCAGATGTACACATTTTCCCCAAGTTTTATCTTGTTGATGTCAATGTTTAACTATCATTTGACAAAATAAGTTCATCAATGCAGTGGTGACTCATTTTCCTAAATAAATACAAGTGAGTATCTGTCAACATCTTGATTACTAATGCAACAAGTTAGCAAGCTATTAAAAATGACCTGAGGTAGTTTTACAGGGATTTCAACTGTTTTACTGACACCTGTAAATTTAAAGGTTCCTTCTCTGATATGAACTATACGCCATGAGCAGAAAGGGTCCTAAAATTTGTTATTTAAATGTCTAATACCCAAGCACATATTTAATTTTTCCATATAAAAGCAACAGTTCTGAACTGCCTCAAGTATAATTTCAACATGTTTTTTTAATTCAACATCTGACACTGACCTGAATTAACATCTGATGCTAATTGAAACTTCAGTGTTAGCGTCAACTGAGTAAAAGCCTGAACTTTCTGAGAACAGTCACACTACATCAAATTTCAGATTTATCTACTGCAATATCCAACAGTATGGAGATTTTCATATAATATGATGGCATGGGGGTATTCTTAAGTGAAGAAGGTTCAGAGCATGGAGGCAGCACTCATTAAGGCAAGGCACTGTTCACCCCAGGCCCTAATTATTGCGACTAAGAGCTGTCTCACACAAATTCTGTATGACAAACTACACAGCGCCTTTGATTTTCGTATAAGTTAAATGTGTCTTTTCTTACTATGTTTTTCTTTACACAGTTGGAAATGCATTTAGAAACAATGAATGCAACTCTACGTTTTGACAGAAAAGAAAAAAAAAAAATCACAACCAACAACAGATGTCTAGGGTAAAGTATAAACAGTGCACACAGAAATATTTATTGCATATTCAACCTCTGCTTCCAGCTACTTGCATCGACCGAGGACTTCCTGAGCCACAGGTGATATTTTTGTGTTTAACAGCCTTTGTTAGCATTTTTCTTCTTCCCGCTTGCTTTTTTAATCAATCCTACTTTATGGAATCAACAGCATCTTGCAGCAGATAGTACCTGAGCTTAATTATACATTACACAAGTAAGTATCTCCTTTTGTTTGTCCTGATTCAATCTGGCATCTTTTGCTCCTACTCAGTACTCCACTCCTTCAGTTCTTGTACTTTGGAAGATCGTAAGAAGTAATCCTTCTCTATTCACTCATGATTGCATAGATCTCTGTTGTGTTCTTTCACAGTCGTCCTTTTCCCAGGCGGAAAAAGAATAAAAACCTGAGTCTTTTTAATTTTTCCTCACATAAAAGCTGTTTCATGCCTTTAAATCACTCTCAATGCTTCTCTCTGAACCTCTTCTAGTCTACTGTACCCTTTTTGAGATGAGGATACCAACACTATGAGGAATATTCAAGATGCATACGTGCCCTGAATTTCTACAGAAGCAGCATGATGTTTTTTTCTTGTTCTTTCTTCCTTTCCTAATAAGTCTTAACACTGGATTTTCTGTTTTCACTGCTATGGAGAACTGCATTGATCTTTATGTACCAGATAATTCCATCTTTCACTCATGGTTGGTAAGAAGCAGTTCAGAGCCAATCATTGCTTACAAAACTTCTCTTTCCTACTTCTCATTCACTTAGATTACTTGGCATTTACCTACACTGAATTTCATATATGATTTTAACCCACATAACCCAAAACCTGAGCATCTGCAATTTTCTTTAAATAGCTAGCCATTATACTAAGCCAAGGAAAGTTTGCAACATCTACAAACTTTGTCACCTCACTATCAAATCCTTTCCCTATATCTGTGCACCAATGTTAACATAGAACCTTGTGGAATTCAATGGGTTACTCCTTCTATTAACAAAACGAACCATTTTTGCCCTCTCTTTCCATCTGTTGTCAGTTGTTCCTTACAAAACTTTTCATTTTATCCAGAGGCAACTTAGCCTCTCCAAAAGCCTTTGGTATAGGACTTTACAAAGGGAACGATGAAATTAATTCTGGTCTTCATTACCATTTCGATGAATTTGGGTTGTATGGTCACAAAGCTCACCAATGTAAAGTTCCTCAAATACCTCCACTGCCTTTTTAAAAAGCTGGTATCATACTAGCTACCATCTTTACCTGTAGCAGAAAGACAACGCTAACCAACAAGTAACACACTACAGTCATTAGCTCCTTTATCCCCGAGTTCCTCTTGCAACACTTGCATGAATGCCTTTTGATCCTGCTGCCTTGTTCATTGTTTGCTTAATGTACTGCAATTTCTTCCACTGAAGTTTCATTTTGAGTCATACAGTCTATCACATTCCTTCTTAAGAAATATTCTGGCATAAAGACCTCCATGTGTTGCCAAACTGGGTGCAAGCAATTCCGTTTTTCACCTTATACTCTCAAAAGCCACCTTTAACAATTTGGTTGTCTACTGACCCTACAGATACTCCAGAAACTTTTCTCCTGAGTTTGAAGAAATACTTAACAATAGTTTTTATGCCTGTCGGGAGTTATTCATCAATTTTTTTTTTTACCTGCTGTATTAGAATTAGAGATTTAATCCACCAGCTTTTTTATTATTCTCTATTTTCATCATTTGGACAAAAGTTCAGATTCAAGAAGGATGATGTTTCATTTCAGACATCTCCCCTTACCCTGCTGTTTAGCCATGCCAACATTTTAGGGGACCTTTTGAAGTCTATTTAAATAAGCAGCATGCATGTGCTGTAAGCCTCCAATATGGTGTCTTTAAATAATTCCCAAGCTGTCTGCAAATATTTTACACTCCGGCTGCATCTTTTAGTTTCTTTTCAAATAGTTTCTTAAGATTTTCTGTAGTCCTTTTTTTGAATTAAGCATTTCTGTGTCAGATGATTTTCCTTTAGGTTTAGAAATTCAGCATCCTTGCAGGACACCATGTACTTCGTGAACACCTTGCAAGATTCTCCAACAACACTCACTATATGCTGCAGAACAAGTACATCCAAGAGTCCCAATTTCACATGAAAGGGAATTGCTGAAGCAACTGCCACTTCTTTTTGTGCACAATGTTTTCCTCTAGCAGGAGAACTGGAAGGTAGTGTTTCACCAAGACTTCCCTCAGTATCTGTGTCTGCTATCCCTGCAGCTTTCAGACTTTCTCTTAACAGGTTACAATAGTTATCATCCTGGTCGAGTAATTGGTAATGTAATTCCAATGTCATATTTTTTACATAGTCCTTGAATCTATCTGGATTTCATATGACTTTTGGAGCCATTTAAGTCTGATCATTGAACATTTTGTGGAACATACACTACTTCTTCAATCAACACAATCAATTCTCTACCAGTCTCCCTTTAGTCTCAATTTGTCATAATGTCCCTCTAACTATTTTCCTTCTATCTAATTTCAAATAACTTAATTCTGTCAGTTGCCACTTCTCCCATTTTACCTAAAATATTTTTCTATGTTTCTTCACACAAATGAAGCAAACACTTCTTTTTGTATGGGGTTTCTTTTGGTTCTTTTTCTGTTTAAAACAGACTATTTGTACATGATTTACTATATCAGTTCCTACCTTAGTTTTACCAACTTCAGTAGAAGACATAATTTTTTCTTTTTATAGTTTTATCCACTGAGCATAAATTACATAAAGCCATGTGCTGCTCCGCATGTATCAGCCCCCCCCCACCCCCAGGTGCCACGAGACTGGTTCTATTTTCATTTTGAGAAAATACATCCCCACTGCACAGAACTCCCTCTCTAAAGAAGGAATTTGCAGATGTTAACTCATCTTCCCTGCACATTTTTTCTGACATTGCAACCATTCATTTTTGTGGCCCTGCAGCTGCTATAGAAGATGCTAAGATTTCAATCATGTGCATCAATGCTACCAGCTCTTCTGTTGCATTCTCTACAAGTCTTCAGACATGTTATAAAGTTTACCATCTCTGCTCCCAAGAGACAACTCACCATAGATTCTGCCTACTGTCATAAACCCAGCAACCTATTTGTGCAATAATCCAGGCCACTGCTACAGACCAGCTCAGTTGTCCATGGAAGAATAGTCTTAGTATCCCAGCTCTCCTCACTCAGCTCTGGATCAATTTTCACTCACTCTGGCATTCTTGGTCCTACCAAAAATGCAAATCTAGAAGTATACCATCATGTTAGCCAGATTCTTCACCTAACCGAGTTACTTGATCTGAATGGTCACTTGGGATTTGATTCTATACAGGATTGGCTTTTTTTTAAAACAGGGATAACAAGTCATCTGCCACACAGGCTAATTCTAACTATTTTGTAGTAAGACTTAAGTTTGGAACTTCTATGTTGCAATTTTTACTATGTATACTACCAAGACCGTTTTAATCAGCAAGATACATTCATACTCACAAGGTGAAAATATTCAATAAGCAGACCTGGCTCTAAGATATTGAGCCAACAGAAGTCAATTGCTATGCCTCTGCCCAAGAAAGGCAGCATGCTGGAGCAGATTTCACTAGCAATGGCAAATCATTTTTCCTCCCACTATAAGCTCCCTTTGGTGCTGTTATACCAAGGGAGATTAGCAATTCTGAGCCCCAGAAACTAGATGGAATTTAAATGGACATCTTAAACAGGTGTATCTAACATATATCACCGCTTTTTTAAACAATTGTGATCAGTTACACGTCATTTTTAAAAAGCCAATTAAAAAAATTTGCTGAAAAAAAAAATTGTATTTTAGTTTTTATTAAAACTTTTATTGCATTATTAACCACATCCTGAAGCCATCCTTTTAAAAATCCCCATACTGCCTTTTTGTGTAAAACCCAATTAACAAATTTCAGATTACAAAACAAAGTATGTTTCTAGGAAGAATGGCAGAAAGCAGATTAACACCTGTAAGTTACTGTGTGTGGACACTGTTTTGTAAACTTCTTTAGCAGGAGTTTCTATCATTCAACAGTGTCATTAAGCAACTCCTAAATGGGATGAAAAAAGTTCACAGTGAATCTCTGTGAAATAAGAGCAAAATTGTACATTTGCAAAAAAAATCCTTTAAAATTCTGCCTGTCTAAAACACTGAAGAGTAACATATACAGTATTTAGTAAAGTCCTAGTGTCCAACAGAAGATAATAACCTAGAAGATTTTTTTGCATGTCTTGTACCCTGTGCTCTAAGGCCAATCATTCCATATGAATCCATATTACAGCTGACCAGAAAAACATACCTATTTCTTTTTATTGGTTTGGATACGATGCTGTATTGGGTTTACATGGCAAGGTTTTGGTAGCCAGGGAGGAGGGGATGGGGTGCTGCAGGGGTGGGTTCTGTGAGAAGCTGCTAGAAGCCTCCCCCATGTCTGACAGAGCCAATGCCAACTGGCTCCAAGACAGACCTGCCACCGGCCAAGGCCGAGCCCGTCAGCAACGGTGGTAGTGCCTTTGGGATAACATATTTAAGAAGCAGGAACAAAAAAACCTGCGCGATTGCAGCCAGAGAGAGGAGTGTGAATATGTGAGAGAAACAACTCTGCAGACACCAAGGTCAGTGAAGAAGGAGGGGGAGGAGGTGCTCCAGGCGCCAGAGCAGACATTCCCCCGCAGCCCGTGCTGAAGACCATAGTGAGGCAGGCTGTCCCCCTGCAGCCCATGGAGGTCCACAGTGGAGCAGATATCCACACCCCAGCTTGTGGAGGACCCCATGCCGGAGCAGGTGGATGCCCAAAGGAAGCTGTGACTCCGTGGGAAGCCCATGCTGGAGTAGGCTCCTGGCAGGACCTGTGGACCCATGGAGAGAGGAGCCCACGCTGGAGCAGGTTTGCTGGCAGGACTTGTGACCCCGTGGGGGACCCACACTGGAACAGTCTGTTCCTGAAGGACTGCACCCCATGGAAAAGAACCACGCTGGAGCAGTTTGTGAAGAACTGCAGCCCACGGGAAGGACTCACGTTGGAGAAGTTCGCGGAGGACTGTCTCCCGTGGGAGGGACCCCACGCTGGAGCAGGGGAAGAGTGTGAGGAGGAAGGAGCAGCAAAGACAACGTGATCACAACCCCCATTCCCCAACCCCCTGCGCCGCTGGGAGGGAGGAGGTAGAGAAGTCGGGTGTGAAGTTGAGCCCCGGAAGAAAGGAGGGGTGGGGGGAAGGTGTTTTTAGATTTGTTCTTATTTCTCCTTATCCTCTGATTTGATTGGTAATAAATTAAATTAATTTCCCCAAGTCAAGTCTGTTTTGCCCATGACGGTAATTGCTGAATGATCTCTCCCTGTCCTTATGTCGACCCACGAGCCTTTCATTATATTTTCTCTCCCCCTGTCCAGCTGAGGAGGGGGAGTGATACCGCAGCTTGGTGGGCACCTGGGATCCATCCAAGGTCAACCCACCACTGATGCCAGATGCATTTACTGTCTACACGAAGACCAACTTTTCTAGGAAAGCAACTTTTTCAGATGTATGACTGGATTGCCAGAAGAACTCCCCACCACCCCCAGAATACAGCAATAGAGACTTTAAGCTTCTATTACAACACGCAGAAGCTTTTACAAGTCTTTTGTCTGCTGAGATCACATCTCTTTCTGTGTTTCCAAGAACCACCCTAAATATGAAACCCAAATCAAACAAAGGTTTGGTTCAGGATCAAGGAATTTTTCCAGGAGGACCTGAAGTTTACATTCGTTTTCCCTAGTTACACTACTCTGAAAAAAATAAATAATACAAGCCTCATCTTACAAATGCTTAGACCATCACAACTGCAACCAACTTATCAGACACCACAGCATTCACACAAAAAATGCAAATTAATTTCAATGTGCTCAGAATCATTGCCTTCATCCAGACTTATATTTAAATAAATTAAAAAGAATGCTGCTGAGCTTTCTAATCTGTTGTTCATTTAGAGTCATCACATATATTGTTAAGAGGATACAAGTACTCATAAAAATCTGACACAGAAGTATTTTTTAATTGTTTTACTTTCCCCGTTGCTTCATTATTCTTTTAGACAGGCTTCTTCAGGCTTCTATGCAAAATAGCTTTTTATCTTCCAGCTTTGATACTATCAGCTCTAGTACATCAACTGCATAACCACGGTGAGGTTGCAATTTCACGTTCTGAAGCAGTCACTACATGAACAGGTTTACGCACCCCTCACACTTCCTGAAAGCTGGGGCTTCTTGCTCCTGTCCTGCACCCTGCATATGTCAGCACAGCTGTTCCTTCACTGAAAGCAAACCTGGAGAAGGAAACTAATTCAGGCAAAAATACCTTGTGTGGTGGGGGAGGGGGAAAGTTATTTTTCAACCATATCAGTTCCCTCTTCTGTTCAACCACACTATCATAGCACAGCTGTGACAGCACAGCAGAGGTAAGGGGCATCCAGGAACTAAGATTGTTTAGGCACTAAGGATACCCTGCACAGAACCATAACCTAAGCTACATTTATAGGTACAGATTTAGAGATCTATTGCTTAAAAAATGCTTTAATTTTCTTCCCCCTAAATTAGCTGCAGATGCAAAAAACCTGTCAAAATCACTTCCAATAATAGGCAGTAATCATAAATTGATAGTGAGATATTACATGAAGCACAGAGTTCAGTAGTAAAGTTCTATGATACCAGTGTAACGGATACTAAGTATGGACATTCTTTCACACATGAAGACAATTTAATTTCTCAGATGGCTAATAAAAAAACCCCACCCTCTAAAGAATGTGATGTCAACAGAAAACCAATGACAAATACAGAGCACCCACTCCTGGACAAAAAGTTTGCAAAGAAAAAGCATTTATAAGAGGTCTGTAGTTCAAAGATGGAAAATCATCTGCATATTCTGATAAATGACTTTTTTTTTCCTTCAGGACTTTCATGCACATTGGGTTGCTTACAGTGCAGAATATCATGTAGAATGATTGGACTGAAGAACAGAGAACCGTGTAAGTTTGATCATTTGCTGAACTGTGTTTAACATTTTCTAAGTATTAACAAGGAGTAACAGAGGAGGATAAAAGGACGACAGAGCTCTGAAGTATGTCAAACATTTTCTCTGCAATGTCTTTGAAGCTTTTTTCTGGTAAGATAGCGGTGGTAACCACACAATGGACAACTAGTGTTTCTTGACCTTTTCTACTGATTCTCCCAATAGAGATGTAGACGTATCACCCAAGGATGCTGCCCTTATGGTAACATCAGAAAACAATGCAGAAGTACTTCAAGAGGGCTTCTTTATTTACACCAGCAGCAAAAGGAATGCTAAGGAAAATGCGGGCCCACTGCTCAATGAGACAGGAGCCTAGTGACAAAGGACACGGAAAAAACTGGAGAACTTCATCTTTTTTTTTTTTTTTTTGCCCCTCCCGATTTCACTGGTAAGTTCTGCCCTCTGACCTCCCAGTTCCCCAAGTCTACTAGCAGAATCTGTGGGAATGCAACATCACCCATTGTTGAGGAAGATATGATTAAGGAACCCTTAAGCCAGTTGTATATGTAGAAGTCCATAAATCAGACAGGATGCAGGACGGTGTTGACGAAGCTTGCCGATGTCACTGTTAGGCCACCCTACATTATCTTTGAAAGGTCATGGCATGAAAGAGGTTCCCAATGACTGGAAAAACATCATACCTATCTTCACGATTGGCAACAAGGATGATCTGGTGAACTACAGGCTAGTCTGCTTCACCTCAACCCCCGCTAAGGTTATGGGTCAAATCTTCCAGGAATCCATTCCCAGCTACATGACGACAAGAAGGCGAACAGCCAGCATGGATTTACCAAGGGCAAATTGTGCCCGACTAACCCAGCTGCATTCTACAGTGAGATGGTTGGCTGTATAGGTAAGGGGAGAGCAATGGGTGTTGCAAGGCCTTTGACATGGTCTCCCACAAGGTCCTTATAGCCAGACTAGAGAGACGTGGACTGAGTAAATGAATTAGAAGGTGAGGGGAAAACCAGCTGGACCACTGGGGTCAAAGGGTGATGACTAGCAATACAAATCCAGCTGCTGGCATCCCTCAGCAATCAGTACTGGAGCCAATACTATTTAACGTCTTTGTTAATAATCTGGATGCTGGGACCAAGTGCACTCAGCAAGTTTGCAGATGATACCAAATTGGGGGAAGCAGATGATACGCTGGAAGCCAGGGCTGCTATTCAGAGGGACCTGACAGGCTGGAGAAATGGGCTGACAAGAACCTTATGAAGTTCAACAAAAGCAATTGCGAAGTCCTACATCTGGGACCAAATAAGCCCATGCAGCAGTGCAGGTTGGGGGACGACTGGCTAGGAAGCAGCTCTTCAAGAGGATCTGGGGGTCCCAGTGGCCAGCAAATTGAACATGGGTCAGCAGTGCACCCCCATACCAAGGAAAGCCAACCACATGACATGTTAGCAAAAGTTTAGCCAGCGGTCAAGAGAAGTGACTCTTCCCCTCCATATAGCACTTCCATAAGAAACTGTAACCGGAGTACTGCATTCAGTTTTGGGCTCTCCAGTATAACAAAGACATTGACACAATAGAGCAAGTTCAGTGATGGGCTGTCAAAATAGCCAGGGGGATTGAACACATGACATATAAGGAGAGGCTAAAAAAGCTGGGTTTATTCAGCCTTAAAAAGGGGGGAAGGGAGACCCTTTTGCTGTCTTCAACTATCTAATGGGAAGCCAGAGAGAAGATAAAGCCAAACTCTCCACAGAGATGCACAGCAAAAGGACAAGAGGCAATGGACGCAAGCCGGAATGAAGGAAATTCCAACTCAATGAAAGAATTTATTTTTTACCATGAGGGTGCTCAAGAGTGGGCCAAGTTGACCTGTGAGGTCATGGAGATTGAACAAAACTGTGAGCAACCTGCTCTAACTGGGCTTGGTTTGGACAGGAGGTTCCAACCCACGTGATTCCAACCAGCAGTCAAGTAAAACCAGTGACTACTGGTAGGTACAAAGCATCACCTAAGGCAACTGCACCATCATCACAAACACTTCCAAAATTAAGTACCTCAGTCACTTTCCTTCTTTGCTCTCTCTGAATAAGTCTGCCAACCACTCAAACTTTCCACACAAGTAAAATAATTTAAATAACATCAAAAGCAGGCTCCAACAATAAAGGAAAAAAAAAAAGAAACAGATAAACAAAAAAGTAATTTTTTCATCTCTAGCATTATGAATATATATAATTCTCTAAGACCTCTATTGCTAGACTGGAGATATACTAAAAATTCAGAAAGGAAGAAGAAAGTTTCAGTGTTTTTATAGGAAAGATAAATATAGGAGCGATATCTTCCTATTTTACAGGAAAAATTGAAGGACAAAAGGTTAGGATGGGCCAGGGACAATTTCTGAACTGCCAATTTACTCTCAAAATGTGAAAAAGTATATAAAGCTAACGAGCCATTTCAAGGAAGATGACACTTGAACATGAATTCCAGAATACGATTTCTGTGGCAAATCAGTATGTGATGTTAATCCCATATGTTCTCAAATTCTAACACTGGAAGAGTTTTATAAGATAAGCAAAACACAGCAGGAAACCTTACAGTATATTATGCATCTGATATGCACACTTCTGATTTTAGACTTCGTTATGCACCATGGGATCCATCTTCATAAAAAAAGCTAAGCTTGTGCAACTGAGGATATAGCAGCACTAAACAAACAGCAATCTATTTTTAGAAAGTGCTGAAAGGCAGTTACATACAGAATAAGATTAATAACCTAGCCTAACTACCTGGAAATTAGGCAGCCAACACTTTGAGAAGGTTTCCAGGTTTGCTGCAATAATTGGAACATCAGGTTGAAACATCTACATAGCAAAAGGAAGAAGAAAAAAATATCAAGAATTTGTATTATTTAACACTTCCGGACTTACCCTGCAAACTTTCAAAGACTATGTCAGATAGATATTATCCCCTCTATAAAAACATACAGAAATTAAAGTCCAGAAAGGTTCCATGACTTCTACAAGGAAATAACTTGCAAATGTAGGACAGAAAAAGAAATTCTAAAATGTAATTAAAGCAGAAAAAAGCAAGACACTTCTTTGATGTTGTCAATTGTTCAAAATTCACCTGAAATGGACAGCAAAAAAAGCACACAAAGAAAACACTCAACAACCAAGAAAACCTCAATAATTTCGTCAAATGAAAAAGGCACATCTCAGAAAAATCTGAGTAGGGGAAGGATGAAAAGAGGATGAAAGAGTTAGTTAAACTTTAAGCTGTGAGAAAAATTTGCATTTGCCTTTCTGTAAAGGCCAAAGACCTGTTTTTTCCCTATTCTTAGTGACACTGGCAAGCTTTCATACCCATATGAGAGGGCAGTCAGCTGGATTAGATTGCTGATATGGCTGAAAAGTAATGCAGACTAGCTCCACCAACACTTCCCCCCCCAGCATTAGTTTTCTGCCAATTTAATTCCTTCAGCCAACTTGCCATGAAGCCAGAGAAATGCTGGTGTTGACTCAAGCAAAGCTGTGAGTGTGCTGTCTCTGGGAGGGACAGCAGGACTGTCACCCTGAGCAGCACAGAGCAGTTAGGTAGGCCTGGCTGTGTTGTAAATTGCTGGCACAATTATTTGCATAGCCGTACAGTATGGCCCCACACAGGGGGACTGCTAAGAGTTAGAAAATGACCCTGCAAATACACACATAGTTAAAAATCAAGTAAATCCTGTCTGTTTATAAAAAAAAAAAAAAATAAAATCAAAGAAATACGACACAAGTACAGGCAACAGCCTCCTGCTCACCCTAGATACACTATATACTTCAACTCCCTTTGCAATTAGAGATCATCAATGCAGTGAGGCATGATGTAATGCAACTACATTACTGCATTAAAAACACAGAAACCTTTGTAATGGAAGTATCAAACTTCATTAGACCTAACAACAATGAGTTTAAGGAACACTGACAACTGCTAGCTAAACCACAGTATGCTAAAATTCACTAAGCAGGCTTTATTTTTAAAAAGCTAAAAAATAACTTTAACATCCCTGGAAAAACAAACATTTTCTCAGTAATTACTTGTAAAGGCAGTGAAGATGAGGAAGTGCTATCCATCAACTAATTTTTAATATAACAAAATAACACATGCCAGCTTGCTAGCTGCACCCAGTTATGAACCTACTTTTCAAGAAATATCACTCAAAAGACATCTAAGGCAAAACGTTCAACTTCTTAAGAGACCATCCTGCAACTGGAGGTGAGTTTCAGCCACCTTCATCCAAACATGAAACTCATGCTTACCTTGATCTATCAGTTCTTTCTATCACAGGGCACAGAGTAAGTCTTTCTTCCAAGCAAGGAGCAGTGCCTTTTCCATCTAACAAAGGCTTTGCTAGATGACAGAGAACTTCTTTACTACATTAATGACAGAGATTTATTTTTTGTGGCATTCATCAGGTAAAGATTCAACTACAACATATTTGCCTCGTGGCAGAACTAGTAATCTCAGTTAAAGGTTTACTGCCCCACCGTGCCAGATATATGCAATCATAATAACCTAGACCAGAGCAGTCCAGAAGTTCACTTTTGAAAGTTTATTCCCAATTGTAAAGGATCCTTAAATTGCCTCTTGAGCAGTAAGCCTTGGTAGAAATAAGGTTACAATGGACTCTAGTAAGTGTTTCTAAAAGTAAGCCTCAGAAATTACAAAGGCAATTGTAAATATGAAACCTAACATCTACTGCATAGTTCAAATTCTCATCTAATGGGCTCTTGAATAATCTTTATGTTAGACTGTTGTATTAAATTCTGTCATCAGCAGAATGATGATATTTTTCTCAAATGAGCCATAAAAATTGGACATGCCAAACAAACACAACATTATACCCTACAACATTAATAAAAATACATCAGTAGAATGAATTTTAGTACAAGTGAAACAACTGTATGGCACTGGATAAAAACATTCTCCTGAAAATAACAAATATTTTTGCAGCTGTTTTACAGACATAAATGTCTACGATCACATAATATTAATCATGTCATATAGTATTATGTTTTACCACACTACCAAAATATTATCTGTATTTATCATTCCTAAAACATCATTGTGGCAAGTCTTATTAAAAAAAAAGAAAAACCAAACAAAGAAAAACAGGGAGACTTTGCTCCAGCTACAGCTTATATGGTCTGAAAACAAACAGAAGCCCAGGGAGGCTTCACACACAGTTTCTGAATCATCACTGTTCTTTATTTATAATCATTCAAGAGTCAGTCAGAGAAAGATACCCCAAATTCAGTGTCTTTCATTCCAAATTATTCTTTCATAGGAATTACTGGGACATGCATTCAGAAATGTTTCCTTGCCTCATGCAGCACTTGCCCGTTAACAAAAACTTTTTAAAGGCCTGCTGACCAACCTGGGAAGAATAAACACAGCCTGTTAATTTATTCTCTCCAGTCTCCAGCCTTCACCATAAACTTGTTATGAGCAGAAGTTAACCTGTTATTTAAAATAATTGAATTTCTCTGGGCAGAATAAAGCTGCTGTTATGCAAAAGTATTTATTCTGAAGTTTAAGTTACGTATTACACCTTAATCTGACTTAACAGCTCACCAGAGAGAGATGAAAGGGGGAATGTCCTACTCCTCTCACATGCAGAGTCTGTCTGCTCTCCCCAATCGAAGCCATTGTTCTGCCTCTCCCGCTCACCCTTTAGCGAGCAAATTCAACAGAGGTTTGGCAAAGCGCCAATCTGGCAAGACAGTACACAGCAAGTTCAATCTCTTTGGCAATAAACTGGTAAGTCTCAGGGGTGGCGGACAGTACAAGACACACCACGAGGCTGGAATTTGGCAGGGGCAAAAGGGGAAGAGAAGCAGACATCTCCCTCTCCCCCACCTGCAGCAGTGAGCCCTAAGAGCAGCATAGCTGCAACACATAACTCCCTCTAATCACTTAATAATGTTCTGTTAGCCCCTATGCCCAAACCAGTTAATAATTTTAAACCTTGCAAAGAGAACCAATAAATAGTTGGCATGCAGCTTTACATCCAAAATGGAGTCGCAGCATGATAAGATAAAAGCAGCAACATCACAGTTCACTGCTTTAGGGAATCCATACACCCAATTTATCATTACCCTATACAAGACAACAGCATCACACCTTAATCATTTTACTATTCTTTGGACAGTTTATTTTGAAAGAATTATTTTCAAATATGATATCCATGCTGCAAATTGCTAGTGTACATCAACTACAAGACATCAATACTCATGCATTTACTACAATCCTTTTAATAACCAACTATCCTCGTATATTAGAACATAAATCCTCCCACATATTATTTAGAAAAAAAGTTATTTAAACAACATTGCCAAAATGCTATTTCTTTAACTCATAGCAGACATTACACCATAAATAAAAACAAAACAACTTCTCAAAAGTTATGTGCTCTTAATCATTCCTGTTAGCTACAGTACCCAAATAACCATTAGCCATTCTGTATTCTGATTTATACTAGACTGTAAGTCAGAGACTGAATTCCATTTGGCACAATCCCCAGTTCTGTGCAGGGAGACTACACCATACAAGAAAGTTAAATAAGTTTTCAGTACTTTTTCAATATTCTATTGAAAGTACTCAAAAGACATCTCACAAATGTGTCTATGCGCTAATGAACTACTAAACTCTACTTATAACATGTTAGTAGTTCTCAAAAAAAGCTTCCAACCTCAACATGTGTCACCAAATTAGGCAGTGATTTAATGATTAAAAATACACCATTTGATTTCAGCCCATTATTTAAGAACTGGTTATCTTTTCCACATTTCCTAAAGGAAATGAAATTTCATGGCCTGTGCAGCAGAATGAAAAACTTTTATATTCATGAAGGATCAGGGAAATAAAGATTGCCAGGTAATTCTTTTTGCATCATGATACCCATCAACACAGGCTGCTGAGCACCCACTATGGAAGTGCCATTTACTCCTGTGAACACAACATTCAGAAGCAACTGACTTGACCAACACCAGACACCAACTTTGACTTCACCACAGCTTAAGATCAGCTTCACCTGAAAATATTACACATGCTAGGCTGCTGAACACAGTAAGAGGAAGTTTAAGAACACATGCTTTTAAAAATTCAATGTATAAGGTAAAACCAGGTTTAATTCTATATGATGAATAAGAATAGTAGTATTTTTACTAGTGCTTTAATTTTCTTAATTTCAAGCAAGAAGTAATCAAGTACAGAGCAACAGATTTCAACCTATGTAACAATATCTTAACAATACCTTAAAAAAACTTAACAATACCTTAAAAAAACTCTCCAAACTGAAACCAAATAAGTGCTAAAACATGGGCCAAAAGAAAGGAACTTTCCAAATATGCCTCTCCCCCACTCCCAATGGAAGTGCCTTTTAGAACAACCAAGCTGAAAAGAATTAATTTGCCCTTTTTCCCCAAAAAAGAATTTCTTCGCTGTATCTCTACAGCCTCCAACACCACAACAGCTCCATTTTTATTTATCTTGTTTTCCCAGCCTCCCGCACTATCTTCAGCTATCCTCTACACTCTTCCACTCCTTTCTGCAATACACACACACAGATGGAGGCATACACTCTCCTGTGCACCGAGTTCTCTAGCTGCCCTGACCCTTGACTGCTCAGCCAGTATATGTACTAACACCAGTTCACAGCAAACCGAACCATACTGAGGCAACACTGAAACCTTCGCTTCAGGGACACTAATTTTGACTTCTCTGTTTCATGGAAGTGGGCAAGTTTCACAAAATTTCTAGCTATTTACCTGCGAGATCTCTACTCCTCTGCAAACAAAAGGGTTTAACATCTATTAGTGGGAAGGGAGGAGACCAAATGATGAGAGATGACTCAAAAAACCCTGACATTCTTATACAGCAATATTTAAAAGCCAGGAGTTTGGTGATTAGTCTCACATTATAGGACCTGCTACAACCCAAAACACCTTGATACCCCCCAGTTATCACAATTAAAAGACACAGCTAAAACACTATAGAAAAGGTGAAGTCTGACACTGCACTGAAACCCACACAGTCTTCCATAAAAAACAGCAATAAAAGCCAAAGTTGTTGTTGTTGTTGAAATCATTACAATAAATAATCCATTATGTTTTATCCTTGTACATAAAACAAGAAGGAAATGACTAAAATATCCAAATAAGCTCATCATAAAAGTATCCGTGCATGCAAGACGTTTGCAAAATGTTGGTTTATGCTTGCTATCAAGCCACATATTGACATTATTTATGTTATTACTGTCACTTTTGTATTTATACTTACATAAAGAAGAGTGTAAGAATCTCTTTTAGGAACATTCCCAATTTAATATTTTTTTTGGCCACTAAAACCCAGTAGAATTTCTGCACTTTTTCTGAGGAAAGAGTAGTGCTTTCCTATCAAATCCAAGTGCCAGAAAATAACAGATGAGGCATCCCACACAACATAGTTACTCTTACACCTGAAGTTTCTATGTCCCACTTTGTGCAAAATTATTATAGCAGCAGCTACTTAAGAAAAACTACCAAATAATAAATGCCCCCATAAGGAAAACCAGAAAATTGCACACAGATGCTTTCCAACTCAGAAAGCCAAGGACAAGCCTGTGGTCCTAGAATCTTACATCTCAAAATTAAAAAGAAGGTGATGATGTGGAAGAGAACTTGGGCACAGGATATTATCTTAGAATGTGCTACCAAACATATTACAACATGTTTATAGAGCATTAATAGATAAATGAAGCTTATTTTTAGTATCTTTCTACACACTTCAAGCAGCAGCCTGTCTTTCTTAATATTTCGTGCCATCTATCACCCCAGTTCAATTGGCACATACAAAAAATAAGACTGTAAGAAGATAGTTTCAATTTGACTTTGCTGAGAACTAGTTCTCAACAAGTGGGTTTCATTCCTAGAAAATAATCTGTCATTGAAGTTAATGAGAAGGTTTCTTATCCTTAAAATCACTGGAAAGGACAGTGGAAAAAAAATCGCTGGAAAGAACAAAGGTTTGAGAAGACACATATGCAGTGCTGGAAAGAAATTCTGAATGGGTCAGAGGACTGGGAGACATAAGCAAGCCATGGAAGAGTCACAAATTTCCCACTTTCAGACAGAAAACTACTCTCAGGAAAAACAGAAGAAACTAACAGAACACGTCCAGACATTGATGGGACTGATGCAAACCAGAGAGGAATTCAACAGCATAAAGCAGGGGTTCGGATTATGATAAAGACATCGAAGAAGGTGAGTGGTACCTGAAACATCCCTTCCTCTCACTTTCAAGCTAATACTTATCTCCACTAGGTCATAAACAAAGCATCAGAGACTGCTTCAGAGACAATTACAAAAAATTAATAATTAAATATCACTGTTACGAGAAAAATAAAGAGAGGAGTCATAGCAGGTAGAAAATTTTCAAGTGTTCTATCTGAATATAAAGTCCACTCTGGCCTCCTAATTTGTATTACTCTTGCCAGAGATTTCTCAATATGATTAAAAGGGGAAAAAAAGGCAGGAAAGGCTGCCCACCACTTCAAATAGCAACTCTATGTCTATACACTAATGTACAAATGCTGTGTGTTTCTGTACCACCCCAGAATATCAGCTACCTTTAAGAAAATGCACAAATCTACAAGTCTTGCTTTGGTGAAGACAATTCTTTACGTGTGAGCTGAATGAAAAACAAAGCAGTCTTCTAGAGTCCTCTGGCAGACAACTGTGATGTTTCTTCTTCTGCTGCTAATGGGTAGTCCACATAGTTTTCTCTATTGTTATTAGGAAACCTGTAGCCAAGAAAATGGAATGAAAATTGAGCAAATTCCTGTCATGACTGCACTGAAATCTCCTAGCAGCTCTGTAGGTAGGGACTGGCAACATTCCTTAGAAAGGAGGTCCTCAAAAAGAAACTTCAATATTGGTTCTCAGTATCTCTACTGTAACCACCAGGAGACTGAAAAAAGAAAACAGGAAGGAATAAAACGTTTCTCCTTTCTCCTGGAAAATACATGTATTTAGGAATACTTCAAAGTTTGCCTGTTATCTACTGCACAAACATAGAGAAACTTTAAATTTAAGGGTGGAAAAAAGAAGTTACAATTTCCTTGCAACTCAGTAATATCCAAAGAGGTAGAATATAACAAGAGTTACCATGATTCTTCTGGAGGGGTAACGATCAACAGTACTCTCTATTCCTACACGTTGAACATCCCCCTGTTCTAAATCCAAATACACTTGTTTATCATTGCTTTATATTTTAGGTGTGACTATCAATTGAAAAACACAGGAATTCCTGCAGATGGAAATTTCTAATCACTACATTTCTAGTCCTCCAAATCAGGAAAGAATTCTAATGCAACAGGACTACTTTCTTAGTGTGAATTTCTGCATATTCTGCCCATAACTTTGAAACCTTACTGTAGGAAAGTAAATTCAGAAAATGAGGGAAAAGTTTTACTAATTCCACTTGCAAACTAGCTTAAATAACAAAAATAAGGTACCTTCCACACTTCCAAATTCTAACAGTCCTGACGTTTCAAGAAAAGTAAACACGCAGGACATGTATATTGATGTATGTGATGTATATCAACTATTAGCACTGCTCCAGAATGGTATCAAATGAAGCTTTAAAAAGAGTCAAACATTATAGTTCTAGGGATCTTTTTCACATTTTCCATGAAACAGCCTATACAACACAGCATAAAAAATGATGACACATTAGATACGCAAAACTGGACAAAAAACATGTACTAGTATGAATCACTGTGTTCAAGAACAGCATTACCAGAAAGGCAACAGATAAATCACCCAAGGAACACCCTTCCAGAAAGACCATTTTGTTTTTATTGGAGAATAAAATAATAAAAATATTAAAAGGAAGCACTTTAACAGTAGAATGACAGCCATATTTCTTCATAGTAACATCTGTTACACTAAATGAGAGAAAAGCAGTATCTTACTGGACATGTGGAATTAAACCCAAAATTCTGAACAACTATCATATTTAAAAGCAATTAATTTCATTTAATGGTATGTTTATCTTAAGTCTGACTGATAGTCAACGTGACAGCATCAGAAGTTTCTGTGTACATATATATATATACATACACACACACACATATATATAGGTACATAATTAAACCGCAGTTTCCACTAAACTGAGTTCAATTAGTGATAGATCTAACATTCATTTGGCACATAATTCATTTGTTTTGCATATTAATGGCAGGGATGGACAGAGGAGTCCTCCCCCTCCTCTCTACCAGCCTGTAATAAACATTTCCAAAAACATCAAGTAAACAATTTTTGGTTGTTGCTTACACAGACTTCAACAGAGTCCCTGAAATATACACAGCCAGACTAGTTATAGATATAACTCTAGGCTCATGTATTAATCATCATCTTGCAATAGAAGTTGCCATATTTCCTACTCTATACACTTTTATCCCTGTTTTTGTCCACGTTGTACTTGTTTCACAAGTCCGGCACTCTCGTGCTTGTCTAGGCTTTGCATAATGGTGGTTCTAACATCATTAGGTTGATCTACTGCGCTGCTGTACATTTCCAGACTGCAGATCGCCAAAAACCCCACATATATATATATTCTATGCCTTTACTTTTTCCTATAAAGTCACCATCCCTAATAAGAACCTCTCAAATAACATCTGAAAGCCTTCTTTTTCCTTTGCTTCAAATCAGTACAAAGTTTACCAGCTCTTACTAGATCAGCTATAGTACTATCATCCCATTCGGACTTGGGCCGCCCTCAGAAATTTTTTGCCACCACCATCCACATTAGGTTTTCTTCACATGTGCGTGCACTCACATACTCTCGGAGTTTCTATCACATCATCAGTCCTAAAATTAATGCATCCCTAAATAATGGGGGAAACACAAAACCAGCCGATAACTCAGTTCACCAACCGTGGAATACTGAGGCTTCAAATGGGGATGCTATCCAGTGTCGTGTTGGTCCTGCTGTTGGAAAGAGATCTCAGAAGCAAAAAACATGCAGGTGTTGCACATGAAACCTGTCTCTTCTTAGCCACCTGTCCAACTAGCAAGTAGCCACAGAAGACAGTGACTAGTCATCACCCTGACATTTTTAGTTGTCTGCGCAAACCTCACTATATTCTGTGGAGAGAGTTCAGGAAAAAATGGAGTGTCTGCATTTCACCACCAAACACTTTAAAGGTAGAAGGGAGGTAACATAACAGCCATTATTAACGAGAAAGTTTTTGAACATCAGAATTTCAGGTTAATTATTCAAAACAACAAGCAGTATTTTGTTCACACAGTACTTCTATTCCAGAACTTCTAATAATAAAAACCAAAACCCAACATCTCGCAGCAAGAGAAAATCTGCAAGAGGTATGTTCTGTATAATATAGATACTACAAAATCTCCAATGCTAAACTTATCCCTGACTTGAAAAACTCTACTTATGAGAAGCAATTTATTTCATTAACATATATTTTTCTTCATTATCATCATGGTAATTTAGCAGAATTTAGCAGACTATTGGCCTATGTCATCAGGATATGTGCTTACAGCAATTTTGCAAGACCACAATAGCATATTTTTTTTTAAATCGGTGAAACTGTAAAGGCTCGACAGTTAAAGATATTCGAATTTCAGGAGACTTTTTGCATTATAATTAAGAGCTTTACAGCGACAAAAAACACCACCAAACCCGTACAACAAAAAAAAATTGTTCAAGGGTTTATAAACGCTAAAGGTTTCTTTCAGTTGCAGCTGATAGATTCATAATCATCTTCGTATCACAAATGTAAGAATGATCCCCCTCCCAAAATTAACCTCAGTCCCAAACCTTTAAAGTAGCATTTTAGAAGCAGACGAGACTAATTTTATGGTGGGGGGAAAGGGTACGGGCTAGGCCGGGGCCTGGGAGCAGACTAAAGGCAGGGAAATGCAGTGGGGAGGTGGCACAGCAGTCCTCGCTTCCCCTCCTCACCTAGCGCTAACCTTGCCCGGCCGCCCACCAGCCCACCGCCCCTCCGAGAGAAGATTCCTCTCGCTGCAAAACCGGCCCTGCTGCACCAAGCTCAGGCTGCTCTCAGCGCTCTGCCCCTACAAAGAAAACGCTGCACTTCCAAAGCCTCAGAAAATTAAAAGAAAGAAAGAAAGAAAAAGAAAGAAAGAGAAATCAAATCGCCCTCACTAACCCCTCCCTCAAAAGCAGGTCTCTTTTCGCCAAATCAAACCACCCCTTACAGCACCCACCCTTCCCCCACCACGAAGCCACCTCTCATTGTCGTCGTCCCCCAAAGGGGACCC
>WAAD01029152.1:191619-204651 GCA_013389945.1 Fregata magnificens | reverse complement strand
CCCTCTTCTCCATGAACGGTGCGGCGGGGCCTCACCAGCGCTTCCCTTCCGAGACCCCCGGCTCGCCCGCCCCGCCACTCGCAGCGGGAGCCGCCGGCTTCCCGGCCCCTAGACGATAAAATGGCCGCAGTAGGGCTGCGCCCGGTAATGCCGCGGGCTCTCCCGCTCCCGCCTTGATCAGCTCGGAGGCAGCAGCTTTTGGGAGGGTGAGGAGGTGGATCGGGCTGCGTAAAATGAATGAACTTTCAAGAGTGCGGGAGTCCATTGCGCAGGACTGGGGCCCGCTGGTCTCTCGCCTCACTCACGCTCGGGCAAAAGGCCACAGAGGTCTTACGAATTTTTACCGATCATGAAATCCTCTGTGGAGTCCTGAATATGCCCTATCAAGGCATATTTAAATCCAAAACTTGGATTCTGTAAAACGTACAGCATTACCAAGCCAACTATACAGAAATTGCAAGTCATGGCCTCAGGTATATTTGACTTTGAAAATTAAAAAAATCCTTTTTTAGCATGTAAGGTTTTACATTTTTAAAACCTGCCTTTTGAAGCCCAAGTACCTAAGTACCAAAGCCATACGACCTTTAAAAACTGGAAGGTAAATTCTGACAGTCTAGAGTTAGGGAAAACTAGATACTCCTTCCTTGCACAGGTTCCTTCATCTGGAATTCTACTGACCCCACTTTTACTGCAGAATCCAAGAATTTTTATGTCTAATTTAAAGTACTTAGTTTCTAAAATAACTAATCTCTGAAAAGTGAGCTTCCAAAAACGCTTGAACTTGAGAGTTTGTAGACTAAAGTCCTAAATTAGGTAAGTTCGAGTACCTAGTGCATATGAAAATTAAAAACTAGAGAGAGGAAAATTGTTTTCCTTTAAGTCTCCTAAATTTGTTAGTTTCATCCCTGAATTTTCTGTATTGACACCAACCATATTCAAAAGCCAATGTGTTTAAAAATACTTTTACAGTTTTTTTTAGTTTTACAGTTTTTGCACAAGCAAGAGGTGAAAAGAAGCAAAGAAGAGCACAGAGCTGGCCTGGAAGAAGACACGAGACCAAATGCTACATCACACCACCAGAGCTAACGAGCAATTAGAAAGAATTCCAAAAGCTGCAACAGTGCTGGCAAACCTACATATCTCGATCTTCAAAATCTCCTTAGAAAAAAAGACTTTTTCTGAAAGAAGGATCACAAAATATTGTTGTTTCATTAGTAATAAAATTAACAGGAAACAATTAGGAAAAAATCGTGCAAGCTAATTATACAGAAACCAGAAGACCATATGTTTAATAGAAACCTAATATTAAAAAAAACCAAACAAATACAACCAGAAAAAAGGAAATTTAGAATCTAATTTTCAAAAAATACCCTATTGTATCTCAGAATGGCATTGTCTAGTCAGAGGGTTTACTGTGGAGGTTACAGCATTAATCCACAAAAACAAGTTCCTATTGACAGTTGAGACCAGACTGGTTTTCAGTTCAAGTCTTCACAATTTTTTAGAAATCAAGGATTACGAGTTACAATTATGAGTTATTTGAATAAATGTTTGATACACAGTGGTGTGCTTTTGTTGATCAAGTCAAGGTATCGGATACAGCTTCGTAGTCTTATTTTTAGTGAACTGAGGCACAGTAGATTAAAATACCTTTTAAAGTAGAAATAACAAGGGAAGGAGTTCTCAATATTCATCTATATGCATGGTTGATTTTAGACTTTTTGACTGATAATTTAACATCTACTTTTTTATGGAGAAGAGCTGCCCCAAAATTACACCTCATTGCAGCGTTCTTTTTGCCTTTATTTTAAAGCTCTTGAAGGATGCAAGATACTAGTACGTAGTCAAATCTCTTGTTCATTTGTTTTTCATTAAGCTTTTATTAGTAGTCTATTCTCAGCCTTAGAGCGGTTTCTTTTTTAATTTGAGAAGTATTTGTGAGGGAATGCAATATTGATGGCACTCAAGTCTTACCGAATCTTTTCAGCATCCTCTTAACTTTGCTTAGAACCAGAGGATTTTCTCTCTATATAAGAAGTAACTGAGTGATCAATGAGAAAGAGAAAATCAGCATTTCCCTTCCTGCTGGAGGAAATCATACAGAGTTTACTGAGTTTTCTTTCTCTTCTCAGCCAAAATGTTAACTGTGTTCACAGAGTAAAAGCCCGGGGATGAAATGCATCAGATCATTACTTCCTCCACTAGAAGTTGACTAGTCCTGCTATGGGTAGTTGACAATCACAGGACACAATCTTAAAACCCTGAATTTACAAACACTTGCATGTGCACAGCTCTGCTGGCACAGCACTGCATAGAGTGAAAAGCTGATTATTTCATTAGGCAATGATGATGATGAATTTTTGTTTCACCTTAGAAATCTGGTTTTTCCTTCTCTTTCCACAGTGAAAAAATTGTTATTAATGAATGTGGCTTAGATGATTCAGTACTGAAATGATGGAAAAAATACGTCTTTTTGTCTTTGTATTTCTGATTCTTCCCAATTACTTCTTGTTTCCTCTATGTTTTGTAAGGTTAGCCAACAAAATGGGGGTGGCTACTCCACAGAACCACTATTTCCTTACTTAAGGAATAAAATGGAATTGGGATTGCAGTTCTGTACCTTCTGCACTTGTGATAGTGTACATCATTACTTAATTTTCTTTGCTGCTACAAAAATTGCGTATAGAACTTTAAGGGAATTTAGAGGCACCTTGAATAATTTGTTGTTGTTTACAACCCATGAAACCATTCTACAGACTATAAATCAATGCTTTTTAACAGTCCCACCTTTCAGAAAATAATGGCTATGTGTTGAATTATTTGTCACTGTTTTCCACTGTTGTTCTTAGAACTGTTCCTTGAATGTATTAATGATGTACAATCTGTGTCCTCTGTTAAAAAAAAAAGTTCTGTTGCTGTCCTCATGACCTGGTGCCTGTTTTTTCTCTGCATTTTTAAAGCAAAATCAGATTTACTTCTTGTGTTTGCTATGTCTTGTTCTTGCTATTAAAACTAGTGTTTTAATTTTAGGGGGTTTTTTACCTGATATTCATAGAATCATAGAATCATAGAATCATTAAGGTTGGAAAAGACCTCTAAGATCATCAAGTCCAACCATCAACTAACACCACCATGACTCCTAAACTAGCCCCTGGAGTGCCACGTCTACACCTTTTTTGAACGCCTCCAGGGTAGACGACTCCACCACCTCTCTGGGCAGCCTGTTCCAATGATATTATTCCAGGATAGCTCACATACCGTAGTTAACTCTTCAGGAACATTCCCAAGTGGAAATGTACCATTCGTCTATGTGCTAGGATTTATAATGATACATCAGGATGTGGAGAAGTTTTTTGTTAAATTTTGGTATCAAAGGTAGCTTGTCAAGTAGGTAGTAAATAACTATGAACCATGTAAGATCATTGGGATGTTGTCCAAAATGTTTTCTTAATTCCTTCCTTGAAAGAGACCTGTTTTTTAAAACTGATCAGCCTACCTCAAAACGCGATATTGTGTTGTTGGAGAATAACCATAATAAACAAATACTATTAGATTTTCTGCTACTGTCATAAACATTTTGAAAATAAGAATCCCATTATTCATTACTGTGGCTGTTGCTTAAATATCTGATGTGCTGTCTTAGTCACTACTGCATTATAAGCATTGAAGGAGAAACAATTTTGCTTTAAATCCACAAGTTCTCTTGTTGGACAGTGAGATCAAGCAACTGTGTTGGTCTAAAAAGATTAGGACTCATTAAGCATCAAAGTGAGATTTATAGAGATAAAATAGTGATTGGGAGATGTGTCAGCATCATTAGCCACAACACAGCATTAGATATTACTTTTGGAAATAAACACTTCTTTTTGCAGGGTCTGGGCTACACCTGGAAGGCCATTTTTTCTAGAAGAAAAAAATAGCAGAATTTGGTGCACAGCCCATAACCATTAAATCAGTGACCTCTACTAAATAGAAGAATTATGATTGTGAGAAAAAGTAAAAGTTTATAAAAGAGAAGGATTTAAAATGTATGCATGGAGTCATACTAAAGAAGAAATGACCAATTATAAATCAAATATAAAATATTCCATCTGAAAAATTCAGGATAATCTATATTTTTAATTATTCCTTAATAATATACATTGGGTAATTATTTTATAACACATGTTGAGGCAAAGATTAATCTTTGACCAAAGAAAAGCAAAACTTGATAGTTTTTTAAGTGTTAAAAGGGGAGCACATAAAAGGCTCAAGAGAATACATCAGATCCGAGATACTTAGGATATACTTCCCAGTGTATAGCAAAATGTCTGTATAAAAGATACTTCAATATATTTTGACACACTTTATCTTATTTTCTGTAAGTTTCCTGAAGCAAATCTGTTCTTAATCTGAAATAAACTTTTCTGTAATATTTTTATGGTGATACTCTAATGGAAATACGTTTTTGCATACAGTCTGATGAAATACATTTATTTCCAAATAATATGTGTCCAAAGAAGGGCAACGAAGCTGGTGAAGGGTCTAAAGCACAAGTCTTCTGAGGAGCGGCTGAGGGAACTAGGGTTGTTTAGTCTGGAGAAGAGGAGGCTGAGGGGAGACCTTATCGCCCTCTACAACTACCTGAAAGGAGGGTGTAGCAAGGTGGGGGTCGGTCTCTTCTCCCAAGTAACAAGTGATAAGACAAGAGGAAATGGCCTCAAGTTGTGCTGGGGAGGTTTAGATTGGATATCAGGAAAAACTTCACCGAAAGGGTTGTCAAGCATTGGAACAGGCTGCCCTGGGAAGTGGTTGAATCACCATCCCTGGAGGTATTTAAAAGATGTGTAGACGTGGTGCTTAGGGACGTGGTTTAGTGGTGGACTTGGCAGTGCTAGGTTAATGGTTAGACTTTATGATCGTAAAGGTCTTTTCCAACCTAAATGATTCTATGATTGATTGCAATCCGAGCTTTATGATTAGGCAACAGTGTAAATTTCTTGTTTGTCTTTCAGCATTACTCTTTCATCATTTTACTAATAAGAGCAGAAGTTCTAACTGATTTAAAGGAGGAAAAATATAAAATGTTGCATTTGTCAACATAAATTGTATGGCATAATCACAATAGTCTTTCATCTAATAAAAAGAATATAATGAATGCAGCTACAGCACAAAATATTAAAATCGAAGACTATGTAATCAGGAAAATAAAATAATAGAAATTTTTACTACAATAAAAATAAAATAAAAGCACAGCAAGACTTAGACTGTTAATTAAGGCATGCCAGGCATCCAAAAACATCCAGAATACAAAACACACTGTGCATATATGCACAGGGTCACACCCTGTCTCTAATCTCTTGCTTTTCAAATCAATGGGAAATATGCCTAAGTCAATTTCTAAAGTATTTTTAAACACATTTAATAGATATTGAAACTTTTTTTGTATGAAGTTATACAGAAGTCACTCTCACAATCACACATGGAAAGAAATAAGTGTTCTTAATTGCCAGCTAACAAAACACAACTTGCAGATGGTCTTCCTTTATCAGACCCATCTCACACCCATCAGAAAAAGAAACTCTATTTTATAGCTGAAATCCTTGGAGACACTTTGTCAATAATCATTAGCCTCAAGATCTTTATGTTAGTAGACATGTCTAATTTAAACAAATGCATATAATAAACAGAAAATATATAATTGAAATTGTTTCAGCAGGGTCACATGTCTTAGAGGAGGATCACCTTTCCCCTGCCTGTTTCATTAGATGTCTATTTGTCTAAAGCTTTAAGAATACTTAGGTTTCAGAGCAATTAAGGCAATCTTTTAGCAAAAGTTATTACATGTTTTATGTAGGAAAATTCTGTATATATCCAAATCATGTTTATAAAAATAAACTAGACCAAGGGCACATCAAACAGCAAATATGAACCCATAAACATACAAGCAAAAATACATACTAAAACAAAGAAAAAGGTCAGGGTTGTGTACAAGGGGTTGTATCATAATCATGAGAGCAGAGGCAAAAAATCACTACGTCCTACCTATAGTCAGTGTGCATGGCTTACTCCCCTACTGCTTATGCTGCTGGCTAAGACACTGAGTTTGTTTCTTACAAATTCCCCTTCTAATCAGAAGAATTTCTGAAACCCCCTTCTCAATGTACAAAGGAGATTAGCGATCTGGACTATGATGATGGATGTGCTTCTGTCTGTGTACTCTAGTGGTTAAGTACAGTAGTGTACTCAGTCTCATCTATGAAGTGGAACCAGTAAAAGCATATGTAGGAATAACTGTACTGCAAAGAACAGAATCCACACAATACAGGATTTGAAAGACATAAAGAGATAATTTCATTTGTCTTTTTGCATAGAGTTAAGTTGTACAGACTTAAAATGTCACTGGCATATGCCCTTAAAAATCTCAGCTTAAGATTGGTCTTCAGTCTCCACAGATAGTGTATTAGAAAGGTGGGGGTTTTTTCCATATTAGCCTAAATAATCTCTACAACTTACTGTTTCTTCTTCTACCTCAATTAGAGTTCACTATGCTCTTTTGAGTAACTTTTCTGTACTGGGAGACTGCTGTTGTGTTTCTCAACCTTTTCTCTTCTACAATTCCTTCAGTCTTCTTTCATTTATTACTTTTAATCTTTCTGGAGTCTCTAATTTGTCTGTATTTTAAAGCGGGGCATTCAAAACAGGATGCAGTACTTATGTCTCTCTAAAGCTGAAAAGAGCAGAATGACTGTCTGCTACTTCTGACATACTGCAATTCCCTTTAATATATCCTAAAATATTTTTCAACAAAATCACAGTTAGATCATGGTCAATTTGTAATCCAATATAAATCCCAGGTCCTTTTCTGTACTGTTGTTCCCTAGCCAGCTATATCCCATTTTGGATTAGCTCATTTGATTTCTCCTTCTAAAGTGTATGATTTTCTACTTGTCTTCATTGCATATCATCTTGCTGGTTCTACATAATTTCTTTTAATTTATCCAGATCACTTTGATCTCTAATCCTGTCCTTAAGCTAACCACCAGTTGGGTGCTTGCAACACTTGTGGTCTGACAGTGAAAATAATAGTAGAATTATAGCTAGGATAAACCTGTATAGAAACAAGTGCCTCTCTCAGACTGTCAGTGAAACACCGAGAGTAAATTTTTTCAGCCTATTTCCTCGTTCAGTTTTAAGAAGTCATATGGGACAGTGGCTAATGTCTTACTAGAGTATCACCTGCATTCTCTCCCTATTGATCCTGCATGCCAACTATTCCAATGGAGATGGACAAAACTGTAGTGTGACATCAGAGTTTTCCAGTGATTCTCAGGAGCTTGGAATACAAGTCCCAGAGATGTGTAAGAAGACCTTCATATCTGTGTAGAAGTCCAAAGTTCTTTGTTCTTCTCAGTCTTTTTCCTCTTTTCCACAAGATGAGGAATGTCATTCTGAGACATTATTTCCCCTGTTAGAAGCATGTGGATGTCCACTGCTATTTTTGAAGATATCATTTACATTATTTAATGGAGGTATAGCCTAACAGCACTGGTCCACATGAAATACTCAGTTATACATATAGTAATTGTCAAATGGTGGAACGTGTGTTTAGAAGGCTCAAGGCAAGATGAAGTTTTCTCCAGAATTGTATGGATAACCAAACTAGCCCGTGTATAATCCCTATGAAATAAGAGGTAAGAAATATTCATGGAGTAGAGCCTTGGCCCTCTTGGAATCTGTAGAGAACTTTGACTGGTGTAAGCAATATGACCCCTGAGACAGTGGAAGGTTAAAGAAATGAGAGTTGTCTCGTGCTCACAGTTATACTGTAAAAGGACATCTCAGTGGGAGGGGACATTCTAACTCATAGTGATTTGTGAGTTCTGCAGTATTTGTTAACAAGCTGTCACAGTTTATAAAGTGGCCTATCACAAGCATTTGCTTTAAATTTAAAGATTCTCTAAGTCTTTATGCTCTTTAATAAATGACAGTGTCAGTCATTATGTATCTGTCTTTGATTCATTCCAGGCGTATATCATCCTTATCATTAGCCACATGTATAAAAATGAGATGAATCTGGTTGTCATTGGCATATTATTCCTAATGGGTACGATCAGGTCACCACCTTCTTCAGGTAGTCCCATGTAGCTATTAAAAGTAGGACGCCAAAAGACTAGGAGACAACAGGGTCAGGGAATAGCTGCTACCACTCTGAGTCCTGTCAGAAATCATTGGAGCCCCTATAATAACACAGTCATGTCACATAAAAATATCAGTAGTATCACTGTTGATTTTGTCAAAAGCTAAGGAGATGTTAACTACCATGAGCATAACTGGTATGTTATTGGCCTGCAGATTTTTACAGGAGTGGATTAGACTGGTTTTGGTGTTTCACTCCTTTTTCTGCTAAAACTTCTTGAAAGTCGCTTTGGTAGTTATTTGTCTTCTCTGGGAGCATGAGGTCCACAGCAGTTTGCAAGCATATTGTGAACATATTTGAGCATATTACTCAGACTATTTAGTGCTCAGAAGAAAGATACTGTTCCTTTTAATATTATGAAGACATTCATGTCTATTTCTTTTTGAAAAAACCCTGTAGCTTCTGATTAAATTTGCTTACTTTAATATATCGGATTCTGTAAATTTCTATGAAAGGTACCTAGATCACAAGCACCGTTTTCTTTATTTTTAAACAAAATAAAGATATGAAAACTAATCAGTTTTCCATCAGTTTGAAGATATATGTACTTTGACTGAGGATTTATGGTTGCTAAAACAATGTGAAATTTTAGCAGAACGTTTAAATTATGGTTACCATATGAGGATATTTAAAGTGGAGCTGACCTATTATTAATGTCTGTCCTGTTTGTTGCCTTGTAGTATAGAAACTAAATGTATTGTTTTTCAGCATAGAAAAGTTTAAGTGCTGTATCAGTTTTCATCATAAAAATTCCAGACTCTGTACCACCCATAAGGATGAATAAAGATTGTAATCATTCTATGGAAAATTCAGCAAATGAAATATAATCTTCTTAAGAGTAGATAATATAATTTAAAGAAAGGAAAATTAGATCTTATTCATTATCCATAAGTAGTTTTCCACGAGGAAAATCATCAAATGACACTTAAAATATATTGGGAAGAAATTCAATGCTGTAGAATGTTTCCTTTCTTATTGCATGAAACTTTGTTGCGTTCATACAGCAGAATATTTGAAGAGGGCTTAGAACAATATATATGCTATCTATATTAAACTATGTTACATGTTTTTGTGGTTTCTAATTTGTAGGATCTAATTAACAATATTTTCATAATTTAGGGGTATTTTAAGTTCTCTTACTGTTCTCATCAGCTTATTTAATAGCAACCTGTCAGCTACCATCTTCTCCTCCTCCCCAGACAGACTCAACCTTGTTTTCAGAATCTCTTTATCCACTTCTGTCTCACTTCTCCCTGTGGCTCCTGCACTAAATGCAATCCTTCAACTTCTTGTCTGTCATTGCTCAAGTTCCTCCCTTCCCTCAGTCTTCCCTAAAAATCTTTCTCTCTGGCTCTTTCCTTTCATTCAGTTTCTGTTTTCAGCTTCTTTCCACCATGCTCTCAGTACCAAAATCCCTCCCATGCTTCCAACAGATATTTCTCCAATCCTTTTCTCCCACAATTGCCACCCCATTCCTGCCTTTTGTTGCGGCTCCCTCCCACTGTTGCTTCTGCTATATTAGTTTGTTAGGATCCATGATCCATATTCAATAACTGAGGACAGTGATAGCTGAAATTTAGCTAGATGAATAAAAGAAAATCTTGTCCCTATTGCTTGAGTATATTTTCTTCAGTGCCACAATTCAGTTTGGTAATAAAGCACATTCTTCTCTTCTTGTATTAGCTAACACATGTCATTTTGTTTTTAAAAATGTTGTATACATACATGTAAGACTGAAACAGCAATCCAAGAAATTTCATACTCAGTGCAAAGAACCTCAACAAAAACATAATTAATGCAACACAATGTTTGAGATTTTAAGCCAACAAAAGCCAGACCATTTAGAGCTAAGGTTCCCATAGCAACCTTACTCTATCTCCTCCTGTGTCTGTGTGATAGGGTCTTTTTTTACATGACCACATATTGCTAGAGAATGTGCTGTATTATTCCATGAATAGAACATCAGTTTAATAGGTGAATTAACTACACAAGGACTTACAAAATTATATATATGTCTTCAAAGGAAATTAAATCAGTGTGGCTTGTAGAGGTACTGTACGTATATAAATACTAGAAGAAATTTTCATTTAAGCTTCAACATGATGTTACAACATCATTAACATAAATCCTGCCTGTAAGTGAATTTTTGGCATGGTTTTAGTTTCCCAATTATCTCTTTCCCTGTATATACAGAAAATATAAAGGCTAAATAATTAGGAGAGAAAAATTGTTGGTATTTCTTAAAAAAATAATACAGGGAGACTCTTCAATTTTCAGTTAATATCTTCCAGAGTAGACAGCTACGTAAAAGCATATGGGAACTCAAAAGAGGCAGACTTCAGTCAGGCTTCAGGGCCTGAAATCATCCCATTTAACTGTAAGCAGTTAAATAAAGGGGCCAAAGTTATATATACCTTGTAATTTCTCTACAATTTAGGGAGGTAGAAGAGCATCTCCAGAGGATGATTCAGTCCTCCTGAGATGTGATTTGCCTTCTGCCTATCTTACTCTACTGACTATACAGTAGGTCTGGAGAAACCAGTCAAGATTCCTTCCTAGCCCAATTTATTGCTTAAGGTAGGATAAATCCAAGCTGTATTGTCCAAGAAAAAGGAATGATATTTTCAGACATTTCTGAATACTTGATGTGTCTTATGGGTTAGATGCAGGAGTCTACACAGACTACACCAATATCAATGTCTAAATCCATGACTTCACGTTCTCTTGACAATACAAATTTGTTCTGGATTAGATAGGACAACACAGGCCGTCTCTTTTGAGTAGATATAGAACAGTACTGTGATTATTCTGGGTTTACACTGACTGCAGAAAGACAAATTATACCTTAGTTGAACTAATATTAAAATGATGCAGACAATAATACCTGATTTATATATAAAGATTGTTGGAAGAACTTAACTTCATTTGTGTGTGTGTATTTGAACCAGCAGAATGAGTTAACATTGATTCAGCACTTCACATTCTTCAGCTGTGACATTTTTGATACAGGACTGTCTCAGACAGCCTAGGAATATATCTTTACAGGCATTGGATAAGGTACCTCAGCACCCAACTCATGAGTTTTGATTTCTACTTCTGGATGCTGGGTTAGGCACTGCAGCTCAAAAGTAATCAAACCCTAAGTTTTTGTTGGATCTAGATCAGGGTGACAAAGTTGAAATCCCTGGTAATTTATCTGTACCCTTGAAATGTATGTTTGGAACTGGAAGTGTTTTATATGACACCAATACAAAACTCTGGCAAACCAGATGGCAATCAGTTAGTTTGGAGAGGATTTTAAAACAAGAAAAATATGCTGAAGAAAAACAAGGAATAACATTGAAAGAAATACTACTGACAGAAAAGAGAGAGATGTCTTCTATTTCCTCAGCTGGGCTGCAGAATACATTTTCCATATTCAGTTTCTTTGTAAAAAAGACCTTCAGAGAAGACCTGGTTATTGTTCTGACAGTTGTTAGAAGCTAAGCAGGTGGATACTGCTGGCATTCAACCACTGTTAGCTCTGAAGAAATGTGACACTCAACAATTAGATGACTGGCAAATCCCTGAAGTATCTGCTTTCCCATAATAATATATAGATAACAATGAGACAATGTGTCCAAATAAAAGTGGGTAGCAGTCTGAAATATTGAACAGTTCCCTTGAGAAATAATAATGAGGAACTATTCAACTAATATAATCTTTCTCACAGGGATGTTACAAGGCAGTAATCATATTGTGCTATGCTGGATTCAAATTTTTTACCACATTTAATTATAAAACTTCATTTAAGATAGTAGTGAGAGAAAGTTAAGATTTTTTTTCACCCAAACAAAAAGCAAATGCATGAGATCCTAGGGATCTGAATGCTCTGAAAGCTTTAATCTAGATACAGTTCAGGAAGGCAAAGTGGGGAAACAGCTCAGATGAAAATACATAAACAACAAATAGAAACATAATGGGAAAAAAAGCTTGAGAGTTTGAAGAGTATGAGCATGTGACTGCTGTTATAAGTCAAGGCTTATATGTCAGAGCCCAGGCTGAAATGGTTTCTGATGCTATGAACAGGGGAACTCTAAGTTATCTAAGTCATCTTATACCCAGGGAAGTAGAGCCTTGCAAATTCTCTTAAGTAAATGCAGTAGCAACAAGAATATTTGACGTCCTTACCAATTTGTCCTCTTGGCTGAAACAGTTCAAAACATTCTCTATAGTGGGTCAATATACCTTTAACCTACATTACAAAGTTCACAAACAACAGCATATTATTTTGTCTTCTAAGACAGGAATAACTGTAGCTTCTCACTCAGTAGGAGAGCAGCACCTGACCATCAACACCAGCCGGCGTGTGAGGAGCACCATACGCTTGAACTAACTGTATCCTGAGATAAGAACCTCATTAGCCCTGAGTGTCCACAGGCAAAAGTGTTGTCTCCTTATAGGGTTTTAGGGTGGTTATTTTTTTAAACTTCTTCACACATGGTTTACTTACGGGCTTGTAGCAACTGCCTGGAGAAAGTGGATTTTGAAACAGGACACCAAAACATCTTTCCTGCGTTGCCAAGGGAAAGGCCCACGTGTCCGGAAAGGGAGGAAAAGCTTTGACGTGTGGGAAGAACCAAAAAAAGATGCGTCTGGTCCAGAAACAAGAGTCACCTGTCAGGGGAGCCTTCTGGTGAGGTTTCCTGAGGCAGCTCCTGACCAGCTCCCTCTTCCAGAGCCCACAGGAGAGCCTGCGGCCGCCTGGCCAAAGCTGGCAGCGCAGGTTCTCTGGCAGTTGCCCGGACCCGCCCAACGGTCACCCCAACCGCCGCCTCAGCAGCCGCCCGCCTCAGCGCCCCCCCGCCGCCACC
>WAAD01029152.1:163360-191399 GCA_013389945.1 Fregata magnificens | reverse complement strand
GCCCCAGCGCCTGCCGGCCTTGCCGCGCCCCCCTCAGCGCCCCTCGGCTTCGCTACCCGCCTCAGCACCCACCAGCTTCGCTCCCCCCTCGGCGCCCAGCGGCCTCCCCGCCGCAGAGCCCAGACAAAGGCCAGCCCAGCCCAGCCCAGCCCAGCCCAGCCCAGCCTGTAAGGTGCGAGGGCAGTTTGCCCTGCGTGGGCACTGCCTAGAGGCACAGGGCTCCACACCTCTGAGGTGCGGCCTCGCTTATGTACCAGTAAACGCTGGTAGTGGAGCCGTCCCTCAAAGAAGGGCTTCTGGCATCGCTCTCTTCTCTGGCTGCCGCCTTGGTTGCCCTGGTTAAACCACAACACCTGGTCAAGAAAAAGGGGGAGCAAACATCTTTGGCCAAGTGTAAAAATGTATTCGTGTCTATGTAATGAAACCTGGGGTTACAGCTACAGTTAAATATAGCTGTGTTACTGATTACTGTGTTACTCTAAGAAAACAATTTACAAATCTTGTGAACATAAGCATTATTTTCAACAGGAAAATTCACAAGCCTTTTCTTTTTCCTTAGGCAATGGGTCAAACCGTTGTTATTTTGCTCAAGCTATTTGTCACGAACTTCACAAACATCTACATTTTTCTACCGTTACTCATCATGTACCATATTTGTAAGTATACTGGTCATAGTGCTTAGGTTAATATAAATAAATACGTTAGTCTTGCAACACTTAGGTTGATATAGATTTATGATACTAGCATTATAAATAACAAATGCAATATTTCAGTTTCTATAAAACAGTAGTAACCCGTAAGCAAAAACTGTACCAAAGGGTATGTTGAATTACCCATAATTTATGTGTACCTGTATGAATAGCCTACCACCAAGGGTAAGTGCAAAGAGATAAAGTTAGCTTTATCATCAACAGTTGCCTTTCTTGGGTCATGAAGATTTTCTTGATGCTTTTAGACTCCACATGTATCATCTGCGGGACATTTGCAAGCCGTAATGCCATGGGAAGTGTCAACATGTGAGATACCATAGAACCATTTTGGAACAGTGTAATGGCATTCTCTCTGGTTTAAGAAATAGCCACCACTTCTAACTTAGATGAACTCAGAAACTGGCAACTTACATTTCAGAGGTAAAATTTTGCAGATGTCTTTCTGCAGCAGAGATTAGGGCTAGTTTGCTAGAGATCTACCATCTATGATTGTCTGAGGCATGCCTACTTCTTAATTGGAGCTTCTGGTGCAATGATTACTATTCTGTTTACAGCAATAACATAACTATTAAATCAGTTGTTTCCTCATAGATCCAAACAATAGAGATTAGCAATGAGGTATCAGTGCTGCAAGGTACATTAACCTGGCAGCATGAAATAAATTAACACTTGGATTACTGCTCTTTTGCTTTGGTGCACCATTAAGAAAGCTAAGAACCAGCTGGGGAGAGGAAAACCCAGTTTCACTCTTGTTCAATTTTAAATTGATCACTAATAGAAGATCTTGAAAGAAGTTGATAAAGGTAATTCATTCAAGTTTCAGACAGAAGCTGTTGAATACAGCAACTCTTTCAATTACGGGAGCAAGGAATCTGAAGTACTGAAAACAGGAGAGCTCAGGCTGAGAGGGGAGAGATACTGAGAATGAGAATACATGAAAGAGGACAAGGAGATCCAAATCAAGCTTTTAAGTCCATCAGCAGGACCAACTGGTGAATGTTTTGGAGAATTGGGCAATTTACGTGGGCAATTAAATATGAAATCAGAAAATTAGCACTTGGCCTTAGGTTGTGTTTAAGGAAACAGCTGCATAATACAGATAATGCTGACTGATATTTGTAAAACATGTGGATGAAGCCAGGTATTATTAAGAACAAAATATCTCACATATATTATCTCAAAATACCTACCCTGAGAGGTAAGAATTCTTTTATAAATGCTATTATAAAAATAAAATTCTGTTATAGCTACCTGGCCCATCAGAAGTCAGTCTTTGAACTATTCAGAGCTTCTAATGCCTTTAAATTCTCCTAACAAATTAAGAAATACAGTTACCCTCGCTTAAAGGAACATAGGCACAGACAGTGGGATTCGTCTTTCTTGTCTTCAGATGGCTACAGAACTGTAGTCTACATCTGAGCTAGAGGTCTGGCATTTTTTTATGTTTAATGGAGAGAAATAGGCACTTTTAAGGTATGACTCATTTGAGATATTTTTAGGTATCTACTTTAGAATGAGGTGAATTGCTCCCTCAAATCTCCCGTTACTTTCCAATAACTATAAAGGGTAGCTAGATGTCTAGCTCAGATAGAGATTTCTATAGTGTAGGAGTCCCTATTTGATTAGATGAATTGTATCTTGAGAGACTTATCAGAAAATACAAGCTGGCTATCTGAGTTCCAGAATCACACATACATCCCTAGTTTTAAAGAGGAAAGTACTGGGTAATGTTATATTTCTATGGCCTGTCCAAGTGTCTCAAGATTAATTTAATTTCTTATTCCTTTCCTCACTGATTTTTCTGGGCAGATTCTCTTCTCTAATGCTTCTGGACCCTGATTATGTTCAGAATATGTCTACCTGTCGTGCTGTGAGTAGACACAGTCTTTCTATGCCAGTGCTGAAAGCTGATACAACCTCACAGGGCAAGTGTTCTGAGCCAACCGAGAGTGTGTGCACTCAGTGCCTGGCCCTGGCTAATTAACTGTGCCGCATAGCAGCCCTGTTAGCTCTGGCATGGTGCAACACTTACTGCACGTATGCATCTCTTGATCAGCACAGAACATAGGCAGGGTGATCTGGGGCCTGTCTAAAGTAACCATGTTGGCAGAGCTGCAGAAAGGTTATAACCCTTCCATCTGCTTATTTGCAGCTGTGCAGTCTGCTTGTCATCTGATTAGGATTATAACTGTGTAATAGAGTAGATCATTGCATATAAGTAAAATAGAAAAGATCTAATGATGTCTTGGAATTGGTGAATATATAGCTTGTTCTTTCTTCTGTGTGATTTGACTGAGTAGACAACCCTAAAGAAAAGAATGTCCAGCCTTCCAGATAGGAAGAGCCAAAATTTGGTGTTACAGTGTGAGTAACAACTAACAAGAGCTATTTTCAAACTTGCAATCAGAGTTGCAGTTAAGATTAGAGGATGTCCTATACTGGGCAAAGGATATGATGTACAGTCATTGGGGTGTAGTGTGGTGTAGTAAGACAGAGATTTTCCAGTGAGATGGCCCTTACAAAAATGATGTGTTAATCTCTCCAGGAAATTCAAGTGGCAACTTCGCCTCATGCAGTCTGCATCTATCATCATCACATCCACAGTATAATTCTCCCTTTTTCTTAGCTTCAACACTTACTGTGGAAACAGCTATATGACATTTCCCCTTAACTGTTGTGTTATCTCCTGCGAACAGGGAACTTAGAGCAAATTCTTTCTTATCGTGCCTCACACAGATGTCATTTTACTTGTGGAAGCAGCACCTTTAGTCAGTCTTAGTTAGGACTTCTCTATTCTGTCATCTCTGAAATGAAAATTTCTTCACAACTTTTTCATCTCATGAAATTATGTTCTTATGGCAATGTTTTGTAGTGCTGACCTATGCATTTGATGAAAATAATTACAAAGTTTTAAGCAAGCGTAAGAATTTATAGACTACTTGTCAATGCTTCAGAGTAAAGTGGAACACTGTCCTTCCACAAGTCATTTACAAAGTAAAGGATTATGTTCTTTTGATTTTTCATTCCCTTATAAAGTTGAAACTGAAGAATGACTCTTTGCAAGTTTTTGAGGGAGTGTTCTCATTAGTGAGCTGAAGAACAGCTCCTATAAATGTCAATAGTTAGGCTGTCTTGGCTTTCTAAACTACGTAGGTGCAGTAATAAAAGAGCAAGTGCATTGAAAATGGCTTTGTTACCTTTTCAAATCATACTTTTAGAACTATACTTTTAGTCAGATGAATTGCAGCTGAAAATATTTCATTTTTATGAAGCTAGTCTTGAGCAGATCGTGCCATTAACGTACTTCTGTTTACCAAACAACAACAAAAAAACCCTGTCTTGACAGTCTTAATCTTGAAAATAGGCTAAACTAACTATGAAAGTTATGTATGAACATTTCATTCCTCAGAAGAATTTACAAATCTTATAAAGTGCTCTGTCATATCACTGAACATTGTGACAAAAGGAACCGCAATATTAGGATAAAAGTAGCCCAAATTGGTATAAGACATCAGGAGATACAGCACTATTTGATGACAGACCTCTTCTATGACAGACATTTAGTGAATGCGTTATAGTGGGCTTTTAGTGGACTGCATTTAGTGGTGCTGTATTCTCACAACAGCATCAAGAAGCTTTGATACAGCCAGCCCAACTTTGATTTCAGTTTTACTTACTGAACTCTCAATTAAATTTTTTAGTGTAAAGACTCCAGGATTTTATTGATCTAACAATTTTTCTTAGACTGTCACAAGGGGGCAGATTAGTACTGTTGAAGTTTATGGGTTTTTTTCCAGCAATCAGTAGTAGCAACCTACAAGAGAAGACATATGTTCAGGCTGATCATTTGAGAAATCTTGAAATACATTGTGGCCTACAGTTTGACTTTCTTATCAATATTGAATGATGAGGTTTTTATTTAAATACTTCAATCACAGAATATATGCTTGCTCTGGGGGATTGTATTTGTAACTTTTAAATGCAAGAAATAAAATTAAACTATATAGTGTAATGGATTTTCCATTCTACTTATCACACTAGTCACGTAGTGTTCAGTCAGCCACCACAAATGATTAGCTATTGCCACGTTTGTAACTTTTATAAATGCAAATGAGAAAGATTTGATTCATTAAAGCTTGTTTGCAAAACTTCTCTTTCACAGTTTCTGGTAATCATGTGATAATAGTGTGTAGTACCCCTTAAAAATAAAATTTATTTATGAAGGTAAATTAAAATGGTAGAAATTTAGTTCCATAAATAAACCTCTTTCCTAAAAAACCAAACCTTCATTCTCTCTTTTACCCTTTACTTTTCAAACAGTACATTCTTACCTCAAACTGCATCCCTCTCTCTTTATTTGCTACAAGCATAACTCAGTAGTCCACTCAGTTGAAGGTTGTAAACCAATTTAACTTGAATATTCCTCATTTCCTTTTTCTCTCTTGTGAATTCTACTCATTTTTAGCTTTTGGTTTGCTGCTGAAAAGTAACATTCTAAGTTTCCTTTTTTGATATTTACTGAATTCAGAGTAACAGCATTCAACATTATTTGTTTGATTGGGCCTCACTGTGTTTACATATATACTGAAAGAGGAATAGAATAGTGCTTCAGTTTACAGATTTTTCAAGATAAGGCTGTGCTCAAGACCTTAAACACTTAGCACAAACTAGTGTCTGAGCTGTTAAAGGATCCCATGAATTTTGATGTAGAAAATAAATAACAAAAATTTACTTTGTATACCAGAGAAAAACAGTAGTAAATCCATTGAATATACTGTATGCTGTAAAGAGAAAAAAATTAATTGTATTTCTGTTAAAATTCTTAGTAAATCCTGTTGTAGCATGACAATATCTCCTGTGCTGAGAAGTTTTAGACTGAACATGCACTGTAGTTCTTTGTTTGAGCAGGTATTTTTAGAACATATTTCTGTACTAAAGAATGTCTGATTTTTAATACCTATGATTCTAGGAAAATAAATATATAAATAATAAATCAATATATTAAGAAGCTGCTAACAGGAGAAAGATAAAAGTATCTTCCACTTCTGACCACCTATAACAGAAACGTTACTAGTGTCACTTGGCAAAAAGAAAATAAAAGTAAGAGAGTTGATGATATGAAAGCAAGCCTAACTGAGTTACAGGGATGAATTTCACCAAAATACTGTGTGTTTTCTAGATTCCAACATGGAGGCTAGTCTATACAGACAGAATCTTCTATCATCTGTGAAACTCTAACAAGCAGGCAATGTTTTAAGCATTTGCCTCTTAAGTATGTGCAAAATAAGATAATTCAGGAGGTTATAGTTTGACAACAGATGGTGACTTTACACTGTAAAAGCAACCCACCTTCAGAAGTATCGGGTCTCTTATGTAAGACAGAACAAAAAAAAAAGAACCTTAATTTTAGCAGAGTTGCAATCAATCTTTACTAGAAGATGGCAAGAATTTTTTTCTGAAATAAAATGTCTCAAACCAAATAATAATAACCTGAGCCTGAAGCTGAGATCACAGGTAGAAAATTTCAGCTCAGATGTTTAAGGTATGAGAAAACTATAGGAAATAGAATCTAGCTAGCAGTTTCACATACTATATATGTATGTTTACGTATATATATTTGTGTATAAATATATACATGTGTAGTGATAAAAGTTCTGTCAAAGGAAATGGCATTTGACTAAAATATTTGACATTAAATTCTGATACCAAATTCAAACACAAATTACTTAAATGGGGTTATATATCTTCATGTATACATATACAAATGCATCTTCAGATGTCAGGATTTGTTACAGATAAGCAAATGCCTTAGATATCTGTTCTCAGTTTGCAGGTCATATGTACATGGGATGAAGTACAGAGTGGAGATTATTCTAAGATCAGAAGAAAGGCATTAAAAAGGCTTGTTGTTGAAATTTATGCTCTGTTTTTAAAAGAACAAGATGTCAGCTTGCCTTTGCATTTTTCTACATCAAAACAGTGTTATTTAAATTTATATAATTGTTGTATACTTCTCATGTTTTTAAGTGTCCCATGGTAATAGTTAATGAGAGAAACAGAAATGTATTTATTATGCCAAATATTTATTCCATGCTGCTACTACTCCTACTGGTAAATCTGGTGTGTACTGACCTTATTCATTGTATCCAGGACATTATGTAAGGGAAAAATATGCATAATGTTGTTGCGGACAGTACATCCCACACTTAAACAGAATCAAAGTACTCTTTAAGACATTTTCTAGAATCTAACCAGTGGTACAGACCAGATGGCAAACATTCAGCATACCGTGTTTGCAAATTTCAGCTGAGCCCTCTAAGAAATCTTTCTGGATGTGAATGGACTTTTTATTGTCTGTGCACTTTAAAACATCATTCAGGATGTGTATCTGATCTTTTCTCTTTTATTTTGAATTCAGTAACAAAGTAGAATGTCCAGAAACTTCTGGAAAACAGTGACAAAGGCGATGGTAAGAAAGTGTTTTTTCAATTCAGTTTTATGTTATAGTGGTCCTAGAATAAAAATGTTGGAAAATTATTTTTAAAGCTTAGTTCAGTGAATAAATTGATTCTGTTGTTTAATATCTTTTCAAGTATTGACCCCGTACCAAACACAGTATGAAAGAAGACCTGATGTCATTTATACAGTTGCTAAAGGTTATGTTGTTTGACTTAGATTTTTTGGTGATATACACATTTCTAGTATATACATATATGTAAAATGTATGATAGAAAGATACTTAGTAAGTTTAGTACAGTTAGAGAAAATAATTTAGCTTCTAATTTTAGGAAGATATTTTTATCATGGTTTTACTGATCTCATGGCAAAAGATTATACATTTCTACAAGAAGGCGGAGGGCGCACAACTGAATGGAAACTACAGTGTTTAAAAAAAGTCACTAAGAAACTGAAAAGGGTACCATGTGCTTTACATGTCACTCAGTTTTGCAGTGAAAATGGCTAGAAACACACTGTCTTAAAACAACGTTTAGACTGAAACGGGCTGCTCAGGAAACATCATGTAATGAAGCATCAAAGCTGCTCCCTCTGTGATCTCTTTGGAGACCACAGGGTACAAGTGGAAAAGGGAGAAGAGTTTCTGAATTATTTTTATGAGAAATATCAATGGTTCATTTTATCCACCTATTTTTATATCATGATCTAAGACCAAAAGTGTTGACAACTTCTTAAGAATGGGCGAAGAGAGATGGCTGTAGCTCATGTATTCAGGACTGTATTAGTATACATGAACTATGAGAGAATGTCCACTTGTAAGTAGTTTTACCTTGGAAAAAAAATAGGAAATGCACATGCAATGCTCCAGGTGCCTAAATTTCAATTCTTTGTCAAGTCTCTGAAACAGGAACTTTGCTGTCCAGTGACACCGTGGTTAACTGTGCTGTAGGCCTGACAAGGTTGGCGTAAAGCTGCTGGAATATTGATTAAACCATTTCTTTCCATTCCAGTCTGAACACTCTAAAATACCATTTATTGCTCCAGCAGACTATTTCTGAAAAGGCTGCTCCGTCACCTCCCAGAACATCAGAGGTTTGCATTCCTACTGAGTGGGAAGGTCTCCAACAGAGACTCAGCTTTATGGATGTGACTGAAAGAACAGCTATGAAAAAATGGAGGGTACATCTTTACTGGTAAATTAAACTGATTCAAACTATGGGCCTGAGCACTGAGACATGACCATACCGTTAAATTATCAGAGCAGACCCTGTGACAATTTTGGTTTATGCCAACCAACATTTTCCTAGATAGTGCCTGGGAAAGGTTCAGGTTAGCACAGGCCGGGGTCTACTCCCAGTAGGCAGTCTGGAAGCAGGTAAAGGAGAGCCGTATGGCCACAGTATTATTTACTAATACAGGTGTAGCCAGGGATGGTGAAGCCAGAAACCCAGTCTCAGGGTAATGAGGCTGGTAAAATGGAGACATTTAAAGGCTGGTAGAAAAGGTTTTATTTCCAAAGGAGTTGTATAAAGGATCCAGTAGAATAAGAGCCTCTGTGGTTCATCTTGCTTTACGGGGCATAGAATGGGGGGCTGTGTACCATGTGGCCCATTCTGCACTGACTCTGAGGTGTGACCTCCACAGGTGGAGCATGTATGTTAAATGTGAACAGTTATAAATACATAATTACATTATTATTAATTTTTTTGCTATGCACCTTGTGTTTTCTTTCACTAATAGCTGAAATATATTTGAGTCAGTCGTGAGAATGGGTGGTATGTATTTGCCCTGAGACTCTGAATAACTGGTTATTGTGCCTGTTATAAATGGATAATAATACACTTTGAAATCTAAATGGGTTATAATAAGATTTGAAATCTTTAGGTTTAGAGGACTGGTTTATTTTAAACACTGAAGTCATAATTGCGATGGTTTTGGTCACAAGTCGGACAATTAGACGTCCTAAGTGACAAACTTTAATCTAAATTTAGCAGTTTTAAAAAGAACTGAAGCCCTATACCACTAGATGGCATTATGTAGTCATTTAGGAACTATGGAAAGGCACAGAATACTAATAACCCATAGAGATAACGTGAAAACGGGTAAGTATTACTGCACCACAATAAGTCTTTTTGTTTTCAAGTAGTAATAAAAACATCTCACACAACTTTTAGTGGTATCACTGTAAGGGCAGGACATAAGATATGATATTTGAATATTGTTTTTGTAACAGCATGCTAGTAATTGCTAGCTTATTAACTCAGACTAGCAGTGTATACACACTAAAATGATCTCTAGAAAATTTAGTAATATTAAAAATGGGGACAGATGACAAAGGCATTGTGAGTGCAGTGCACTCATACAATGTAAGGTTTCTTCTGCAGTTCCTCCATTTGTATCCAGCTTTGACTTACAGCTACAGATGGGTCTCAGTTAAAACCCTGGAGATGAATAACTTCAAACCCTGATGATGTTCAACACTCAGTTCCATTTAGAATTTTGCAAATGTTCCCCATGTTTAGAATGGGACTACCTCCTGGAACCAATTATTCATGATCTTTAGTGTGCTTGAAATCCAGTCTCAGATCCAAAATTTGCAGCCTCAGTCTCTACCAAGAGTACTGCAGCCCCTGGGACTTTTTTAACAAAGCCTATTCAGTTTACTAGTTGCTACGATGGCTTCATAATGAGAGGAAATATCCATGAGAAACTAGTTTTCAAATGCCTCAGTTCTGCAGACAATGCCTGTAGCCTAAAGTCTTGTCTTATTAGTAATGGCCTGAATTCTGACCCTTTCTCTACAGGCATATAGGTCTTGTTCATTCACCTTTATAAGTGAGGACAAATTTAGTCTTTAAATTTCTCAAGAATCTTGATAAAAAATCAGATTTTACTTATCTGTAAGTCTTGTTTGTAGATGCTTTTAGTTTTAGTTCCTAAAAAATTTCTTATTTCTGACCTGTATAAAATAGAAAAAATAATCCTTACATTGAGCAAACTGTGTAGTCCTTTTCCATTTTACTAGGCAAATAAATCCTGACACTATTGAAGGTGAGGAAAGGCCAAGCTTTGTCTCAATTTTGTACTGTCCCAGTATGTCAGCTCCTGGATGCTATATTGCCTGATTCAAGCAGGGAAAAGCCTACCCATAAGGTCCATGGCACGTGCATCCCTTGTCATAGGGTGGAGAGGGCTTCAAGCATAAAGTTTTAGATTGTGACCGTGCCTGCCAGTGGGGCTTCTGTGAGCCTAGGACCACGCTGAGTGATGTGCCTGCTGCAGGTCCCTGTCAGTCTGTAACACCAGGCAAAAGTACAACTGGGACAGGCCAGCCAGCTGCACATGGTGTGCTCAGTGCTGGGGCAGGAGAGTGGCTGTGACAGGCAACTATTTGTCTTTGAGATGGAGGTGCAGCAGTGGGAGAACCTGAAACTCCTGTCAAATGAGTATCATGCTCTGTGTAAGTTGTTTGACAGGCCTGGCAACAGAAAAGAGATGTTGTTCCCCAGTAGCACCTACAAAACAAGAAAGTGAGCTGTTCTTTTTAACCTTTCCCACAGTTTCTGCTGTATGACATAGGTTATCTGAACAAAGGAATTGTAATAATAACTACAGTTTGGTGAGAAGTAGCTCATATGGGCTGTTGGTAATGGTATCAGCAAGGAGTGGAGAGATACATCAGTCTCCAGAGCTGTTCATGGTGGAAATCCTCCATTTGTGGCACAAATGTCGTTCAAATACAGGAGGCAGCTTTTTTAGTGAATGCCAGAGTAGGCAAACTCTTCAGTGGATCACTACAGGAAGCTTTCCATCCCATATGCTTTTAATATTTGTCATTAGGATATGTGAGCAGAACATATAAAAATAGATGTTATTTTGAGTTTTATTCTTTTTAGGATTCACTTATGTCGTGGTTTAGCCCCAGTCAGCAACCAAGCACCACACAGCCGCTCGCTCACTCCCCCCTGGTGGCATAGGGGAGAGAATTGGAAGGGTAAAAGTGAGAAAACTCGTGGGCTGAGATAAAGACAGTTTAATAGGTAAAGCAAAAGCCGTGCATGCAAGCAAAGCAAAACAAGGAATTCATTCACTACTTCCCATCGGCAGGCAGGTGTTCAGACATCTCCAGGAAAGCAGGGCTCCATCATGCATAATGATTACTTGGGAAGACAAACACCATCACTCCAAATGTCCCCCCTTTCCTTCTTCTTCGCCCGGCTTTATATGCTGAGCGTGACATCATATAATATGGAATATCCCTTTGGTCAGTTGGGGTCAGCTGTCCCAGCTGTGCCCCCTCCCAGCTTCTTGTGCACCTGGCAGAGCTTGCGAAGCTGAAAAGTCCTTGACTAGTATAAGCACTACTTAGCAACAACTAAAACATCTCTGTGTTATCAACACTGGTTTTAGCACAAATCCAAAACATAGCCTCATACTAGCTACTATGAAGAAAATTAACTCTACCCCAGCCAAAACCAGCACAACCTAATAAAGTTGTATTCAAATACAGGTATAATAAACATGATCTGTTCTTTCACCAGTCACACTCATTCATTCTACACTGGATAGTATAGTAGTATAGAATCACTTAGATTGGAAAAGACCTTTAAGATCACCAAGTCCAACCGTTAACCTAGCACTGCCAAGTCCACCACTAAACCATGTCCCTAAGCACCACGTCTACACATCTTTTAAATACCTCCAGGAATGGTGACTCAACCACTTCCCTGGGCAGCCTGTTGCAACGCCTGACAACCTTTTCAGTGAAGAAATTTTTCCTGATACCCAATCTAAACCTCCCCTGACGCAACTTGAGGCCATTTCCTATTGTCCTATTGCTTGTTACTTGGGAGAAGAGACTGACACCCACCTCACTACAACCTCCTTTCAGGTAGTTGCAGAGACCAATAAGGTCTCCCCTCAGCCTCCTTTTCTCCAGGCTAAACAACCCCAGTTCCCTTAGCCGCTCCTCAGAAGACTTGTGCTCTAGACCCTTCACCAGCTCTGTTGCCCTTCTTTGGACATGCTCCAGCACCTCAATGTTTTTCCTGTAGTGAGGGGCACAAAACTGAACACAGTATTCAAGGTGCGACCTCACCAGTGCCGAGTACAGGGGGACAATCACTTGCCTAGTCCTGCTGGCCACACTATTTCTGATACAAGCCAGGATGCTGTTGGCCTTCTCGGCCACCTGGCCACGCTGCCAGCTTGTATTCAGCCGGCTGTTGACCAACACCCCGAGGTCCTTTTCTGCCAGGCAGCTTTCCAGCCACTCTTCCCCAAGCCTGTAGCATTGCATGGGGTTGTTGTGGCCAAAGTGCAGGACCCGGCACTTGGCCTTGTTGAAACTCACACAGTTGGCCTCGGCCCGTTGATCCAGCCTGTCCAGATCCCTCTGCAGGGCCTTCCTTCCCTCAAGCAGATCGACACTCCCACCCAGCTTGGTGTCATCTGCAAACTTACTGAGGGTGCACTCAACTCCCTCATCCAGATCATTGGTAAACATTATAAACAGAACTGGCCCCAATACTGAGCCCTGGGGAACAGCACTTGTGACCGGCCGCCAACTGGATTTAACTCCATTCACCACCACTCTTTGGGCCCGGCCATCCAGCCAGTTTTTTAACCAGCAAAGAGTATGCCCATCCAAGCCATATAACATCTACTATATAGTATACTGGGACATATACATACAAATGTAGCTAACTAATATAGCATGGTAAGTCTGTCTGTTACCAACATAAGTCTGTCCAAGGCAGTTTAATTATTTTCTAGCTTTTTTTTCCCTTTCTTTCTTTTTTTTTTTGTTTTTTGTTTTTATTTTTGCATACACTGAGTAAGATGTAGTGTTCTTTATAAAGATCTGATATAAATAAGGCTTGGATCAGACTCATTAAACTTTCCTGAGATAACCAGGATGCTTTCAAGAGGTTCTGGTATTTTGTGCTATGCCCTTCCTTGTTTATACTGTCTTCAGCTGATATAAGCATGACCACAGAGTTAGTTTACATCAAGCTCAAGTTCAAGTAGAAAAGTTGGGTTAAAACTTGGGGAAAAACATTATTAGCTTAGCTAAGTGGTTTTATTCCCAAAGTACATATCTCTATTGACCCTTAGTCAGTAGTCTTTACTAGCTGTGACATGATTTTCTGGCTAGACAGAAGAGCTGAAGAAAAAATGGAAAACATAAGGCTGCTTAATTTAATGAAAATGGAGAACAGAAAAGTAGCTGTTTAAAATAGATGCTTAAATGAAAACTTAAGGGTTTTGAAGGAAATGCAGTTTTGTTTTCAGGGGTACAAACATACTTGGGATCTCAAAGCAACAGTAAAGAAGGTAAGGGTGAGAATCATGTCATCTAATTTCAGACATCAGGGACATATGATTTAACCTCAGCATCTTATGATCAGTGGAGAGAAATAAACGGTTCTAGGGAGTGATTTCAGTGACTGTATTAGCAGGAGAGGAACTACACTTTAGAAATGTTTGTTTCTCTCAACAACACAGGGAGACTGGGCAACTAGCTCAAAAGCATTCATGAACACTACAGATTTCTATATTGGTAGAGCTGAATCCCAAGCTGATCATGACATATATTATCTGTGGTACGGATATCATAATATAGTGGTGATGGGGGCTCTCTCTCGCTGCTCAAATCAGAGCATGGTGGAAGGAGCTTCCTGCCCTTCTTGCCCCTCCCTCCTCTAGAAATTCCTCAGGTTTGAGATGCAAAACTCTTTTAAATCATTAGGTGTTTTGTACCAAGTGAATAATTTGGTGCAAGTTTTTAGCTGCAGTTTATTGACATCTTTCTACTTACCATATAATGCATAGTTATCTCAAGCTCATTATGGTTGTGTTTTTCTTCCATTTAATGTAAAGTTCATTGGCTGAAGCACAAAGTTACAAAAACTCCCCTGAAGTTTTGTTAGACTGGAATATCTAATCCTAAGTGTCTTCAAGAAAGACATGGACCTGTTGGAGCAGGTCCAGAGGGGGGCCATGAAAATGATCAGAGGGATGGAACACCTCTCCTCTGAGGAAAGGCTGAGGAAGTTGGGGTTGTTCAGCCTGGAGAAGAGAAGGCTCTGGGGAGACCTTATTGCAGCCTTTCAGTACTTAAAGGGGGCTTATAAGAAAGACGGAGACAAACTTTTTAGCAGGGCCTGTTGCAATAGGACAAGGAGTAATAGCTTTAAACTAAAAGAGGGTAAATTTAGACTAGATATAAGGAAGACATTTTTGACGTTGAGGATGGTGAAACACTGGAACAGGTTGCCCAAAGAGGTGGTAGATGCCCCATGCCTGGAAACATTCAAGGTCAGGTTGGATGGGGCTCTGAGCAACCTGATCTAGTGGAAGATGTCCCTGGTGATTGCAGGGGGTTGGACTAGATGACCTTTAAAGGTCCCTTCCAACCCAAACTGTTCTATGATTCCATGATTCTCTTCAGGTATCAGATTTGTCACAGCCACAGTACTTGTATGAAGGGCAATTGTGGGATTTCTTCTTCTGACCAGTAATAAAATGGTGCATTTCTGTGTAACCACTGTTAGCATCCTGAATCAGTCTCAGAGCTGTGGGATAGAGTTTGAGCAATATTTTCATATTATAATACACTGAAAAGTTGCAATATACAGTTTGTTAAACTGGTGGAGCTAGACAAGTAACAAAAGTTAATTGAGGAACTGCCATGCTGGGTTTTCAACAAATAGTGCATTGCTGTTTTACCATGAAGTGTACCAGAAAAAGAATGAGAACCTTCAGAAGCTGTGGGCAGACCAGGGGAATGTATATCACTGTGATTCCAGATTTTGCAAAGGTCAGGTGAAGGCTAACTTAATTTTGTTGGGAGCTGAACAGAAGACAAACCTGTTTACATTCCAGAGGAATTAATTTCATGATTGTGGTGAAGTCAAAGAAGAGGAATTTGGGAGGGTTTGCTCATTAGTGATCTTTCAGAACAACATTTCAGTGCTTCTCCTTTTCCTTTTATATACTTTAACTCATCTATTTTTATTTTATTGAAACAGTATAGAAAACAAAAATCTATTGTCTTTGTTTCTGAAGTTGTTCTTTATAAATAGAGTTTGCTATCGGTGTGCTTATTCTGTTGTAACAAGGAGGTAATTTTATATTATTTAGAAAATTCTAATTTGTGAAGGTAATAATGTTGGAGAATTATTGAAAACATGGAAAATTTATTCTGCTCCCTTCTCTTGTACTTACTTATTCATTGAAGAAATCTGAGGCGAGATCTGGGATGTCAGACATATTTACATAAAGGAACAGAGGGATGTTCATATTCAGTTCTATAAATGGGTTTAAAGTTTATATGACCCATATATGTTTGGACTAGATTTTGTTCTTTGTGGAATCTCTCAAAAGTACGGATCTTAGTATTTTTGGAGTAACCTATTTTTCCATTCATTCTTGTAATGTATCCAGGAAAAAAATCTGGGATAGAATAAAAGGACATGCACTAGCTAGGATTAAAGAAAAAAGCAGGGAATCAGTGGTAACAAAAAAAGAGTAACTAAACAGTCTAAAACAGGCTAACAGTCACTAAAAACCCTCCTGCTTCTGTCCATGACCTGAAGACAGCAGTGGAAGGACCTCTTCCCACAGTGCCTCTATAAAGGTTTTACTGGTTTTGGTGGAGAAAGATCTCAAAGAAAGGAGTTACTGCTCTTCACTGGGAAGCAAGTCCTTTTTTCTTTAGGGTGTAGTGTTTTCCTGAAGGTGACTAGTCCTGCCTGTGTACTTGCCAGCACACTGGAGGCTCTATCTCTTTGTGCAGTCAAGTGCTACTTATAACTTCAAATCATGGCCGTCTTTTGCCTTTCTGTGAGTCTGCTCACTGTGACTCAGCTACTGGTAAATCCCTTATATTCAAGAGGAAAAGTGTGTAGCAGGCAGCTGGTGAGGAGCTGTATCTTTTCCTACCATCCTAATAAAACTTCTCATATGTAGCTCTTGTTCTACACCCAACTCAGTTCCACCTCTGGCATCCTGATGATTTGAGATCAGTAGTTTGGTTGCCCAGGAGTGTCACACAGATTACCAACTACACTTAAATACAGTGTTTGTCTAGGTTTGCTTTGTCCCATCGGTTCTAGGTCTTCACAGGGTGTGAAAGGCCTGTGGCGTGCTGCTGCACTGTGCAGGTCCCACTTACAGCTCCAGTGACTATCTCTATGCTGCTGCCTGGTACATTCTGTTGTTCCTAAGACCCACTCCAGACATGCTGTTTAGCAAATGCAAAACAGTTATTTTCTGTATTTTTCTCTGTCTATTTCTTCTGTACTTCCTGAACAATTGCAAAGAATATTTCCTTTGCAGTTTGAACACAGTGATTAGGCTGATCCTATGAGTGACAAGATGTCAAATGCTCATATGTGCAGAAACAGGTGGAAGGCATACACACTGCCTGCCCATCACCTTTACTGTACATGGTGATAGGCTGCCCATTCCTCTCTGTTGCTCCCTTCCAAAAAGGAGATGTTTTGAAGACACAACATTTGTACAATATTTTGGCCTTTTAGAAATGAATGTTGCCCTCAGATGGGTTTCAACATCTTGAATTAAACTCTTTCTCTCAGGCCTGAGTGAAGCTAGAGTGTTTACAGTAATCTGTGTTCACAGAAAACTGATTTCTACTTCAGTGTAACAGTTAACTGGCTTCAATTATCAGTACAGAAAACTATTTAAAATCCCTTACTATTTTACTTTATTATTTCTCATCATATTTCTCTTCTGACATTACAATAATCCATGAGCATGCCTTTTGCTTTAATGATTGTTGAAGCTCATTTAGATGTTTGGAGGCAAATTGGTTTATTATATATCTTTATATATCTTCCTATATGTATCAAAAAAATCAAATCTCCATGTTTGCAGCTAAAGGTCTATCTTGGTGGCTGTCTGTTGCTCTATGTGATGGCCCCTGTTTTTGTTATGAATGGTGGAAATAAACCTCAGTGCAGGTAAAGGCTTGAAACTCATACTCCTACTAAGGAGTGTTTATTATTCTTGGATTTGGAGACTTACATTTAACAATGTCTGTCAGCTGGTAGTGTAAGCCAGACTGATTGCACAGAACACTCATTTATGTCTAGTTAGGTTCTTAGACTGCCCTTACCACTGAAACTTCTACACTCCTGCTACAATATATTGGGTGCACTAACTGCCCATCCCACCTCTTCTTCACTGGTTTCTTTTCCTGTCTGCATCAGGACATTTTTCTATTTTCTTCCCTTTCCTGGTTGGATGATTTGTTTGGCTGTTTCTGAAGAACTTTTTCTCTCAGATTCATCAGCTTATTACTTAATAGAGAAGGTACCATTCCTACTAATATTTAACGTGAAGGATACAGAGCTCTTCATCAGATTTTCCTCCTTCTTTGACTAGCTAGCAATTCTTTTGGTTTCTTTGTCTTATAGACCACTACAGTTGTATGTGACAAACCAGCCACATCCTTCAGCTACAGCAGAATTAATCTTTTCTTCAGGTGCTCAGGTTCTGCTTCAGTACTTTGTTACCCGCTGTTGAGAATTATTTATTTTACTTGTTTTGCAATGTTTTTCTGATTTGTCTTATTTTTAACTTAAAATGGTCATGTTGTTCTATTCTGTTTGAGTTAATTCCCAGCTATGTCATTATGGTCTGGAGAGTATTAGCTTTTTATCTATTACTTGTTTTCTGAAGGGTAAACTGTCCCTAGAAGAGTCTTAGTGATGGTGCCCTGGAGATTTATTATTTGCTGGAAATTTTTTATACCCCAACCTATCATACATGCAATACTAAAAAGCAAGCAATGCAGAAGCACTTAGTGGATGATCTGGAGGGCATCCTTTTAACAGAAATATAGAAGAATAATTTGAGATTAATGAGTGTCTTCTTGACTTTCTAGAAGTATTTACTTAGACTTGAGGGAGAAAGAAAATCTACTTAATGTGAAAGAGTTGTGGGAAAAACATGACAAAATAAAGTAAGCTTCAATTTTTAAAGGTATATATGTGGGAGGGAAGCACAAAACACTTAAAAATCTTGGCCTCCTGCCTTCTGTAAAAGGAGGAATGTGAGGGTAATATTTGCCAAAAAAGGATCTGTTTCTGGTTAAAGGACTCTTAGGCTTAATATAGATTCTATGGATAATACAACAGAAGTAGCACAAAGTGCATCAGGTCTGAATGTTAATTGAATCATATGTTCCCTCCGTATCACTTTAGAATAGAATAGAATAGAATAGAATAGAATAGAATAGAATAGAATAGAAATTTCAGTTGGAAGGGACCTACAATGATCACTTAGTCCAACTGCGTGACCACTTCAGGGCTGACCAAAAGTTAAAGCATGTTATTAAGGGCATTGTCCAAATGCCTCTTAAACACTCACAGGCTTGGGGCATTGACCATCTCTCTAGGAAGCCTGTTCCAGTGCTTGACCACCCTCTCAGTAAAGAAATGCTTCTTAATGTCCAGTCTAAACCTCCCCTGATGCAGCTTTGAACCATTCCCACGCATCCTCTCACTGGATACCAGGAAGAAGAGCTCAGCACCTCTCTCTTCACTTTCCCTCCACAGGAAGCTGTCGAGAGCAATGAGGTTGCCCCTCAGCCTCCTTTTCTCCAAACTAGACAAGCCCAAAGTCCTTAGCCACTCCTCATAGGACATTCCTTCCAGCCCTGTCACCAGCTTTGTTGCCCTCCTCTGGATGCATTCAAGGACCTTAATAACTTTTTTAAATGGTGGGGCTCAGAACTGCACACAGTACTCAAGGTGAGGCCACACCAACACTGAATACAGCGGGATAATAACTTCTTTTGACTGGCTGGTCATACTGTGTTTGATGCACCCCAGGATGTGGTTTGTCATCTTGGCTGCCAGGGCACACTGCTAACTGATATTGAGCCCGCTGTTGACCAGCACCCCCATATCCCTTTCTGTAGGGCTGGTCTCCAGCCACTCCTCTCCCAATTTATACTTGTGCCTGACATTACTCCATCCTACGTACAGAATCCAGAATTGGGACTTGTTAAATTCCATCCCATTAATCATTGCCCAATGCTCCAATCTATCTAGGTCCCTCTGAAGGCCTCTTGTCCCTCAGGAGAGTCAACAGCACCTCCCAGTTTGGTATCATCAGCAGACTTGCTAATGGTGCATTCAACTCCTGCATCCAGATGATTGATAAGTATATTGAACAGGACTGGCCCTAGGCTTGAACGCTGAGGAACACAACTGAACCCTGAGGAACACTTAAATGTGTAGTTCAAGAGATTCTTTGGACTTCTCTTAGATAGTTAAACTCCAACTTTCAAAGGCAGTTAGATACTGTGCTCTTCAGTGTTGGAAGACCTCTAGCACTTAAATGACCAGGAGAGCACTATTGTTTTGAACAACCAGCAGTGCAACTTGCTGCCTGGCCCTGTTTTATTTAGCTAACTAGGAAGACTTAGGTCTTGACACACTAGAGTGTTGAAAACATAAAAATAACCAGAATTTCAGGAATTTCTGGGGAAAAAAAAAAGAGTTATCTGATTTATTTACTTTCCTGTTGAACCTAAACTTTATTTACTTCTTAAAAATGTGTTACATAAAATAACACATGGAAAATACTACTAGAGGTACTAATGAAATTAATACAAATTATTACTCTTGAAAAATTATAAATATAAGATGTGGAACTGTGCTGCAGACTAGATTCTTCTCACATTACTTGGACCATCCAAAAATGAGTGTTTAATCGTCTCCTCTGGATGAAATTGATTCACTTTGATTGACTACAGAGAGAGCATAAACAACCAGCTCAGATTGTATACCTAATGTCGTGGCTGATAGGTGAGATGAAATCTGCTCTGATGTACTGTTCATTTTGTGTGTTGACTCCATCTTTGGAGATATTCAGAAGCTGTCTGGACATGGTCCTGGGCAGGCTGCTCTGGGTCACCTTGCTTGAGCAGAAAGATTGGATGAGATGACCTCCAGAGGTTCCTCCCAATCTCAACCATTGGCTGACTCTGCGACATCTTTTAAAAAAAGATGACATTGCAAGTAGGAAGGAGCAATATTGTTAATTTGTAAAGAGAAAAGTGGCCTAATAAAGCAAATAGTATAAAAAAATTTTGTTACAAATTTCTTTAGCCTGTACTAGCTCTGGCTTCTCTGCTCAGCAGTCTTTGTGCTGTTATGCATTAGAGTACTGAAAGAAGGGGTACCCAGGAACTAGCTGAATATAGATCTGCTTAAATTAGCCAGGTAGTGAAAAAGAAGAAAACCTACATGGCTATCAGTGGTGATTGTTGCTTACATTTGACTTAGTATGCACCTCATTCTGTTGAGATTGCTTATACCCTGAAAGTCAATAGTTTAGTGGATGCAGAACGTTTAAGGTACTTTCTCTGTTTGTCTCCCTTTCATTTTCTAGGAAGAGGTGCCTTGCGAGGAGGCATTCTGCAGTGCTCTTGCTACCACAGGTTCAGTTTCCTCTGTGTGTTCCCCCCTCTTTGATTTCTGCATTGTGCAGTAACACATTTCCCTGTTGCCTAGGGATTCCCCATCTCACCTGCCATCACTATTTTTGTTTCTCTAAAAAACTGCACTTATTTACAAGGACTGAGAGGAACCTCAAGTAGTTTCTTCTAACTTAGAGGGTTTTTCATCTCAGTAATTTGTGTTAGTAGACAGGTATTGGACACCAGTCTGTAGTGAGATTATCAGACATTCATTGTAGGTTTTGGTTCAGATGGATTTTCTAAGCAATCACATAGGCAATATGTATGGAAGAAAAGGAGTTATGTTTGTCAGTTTGCTCTTTAGCACGATGAGCATATGGTTTAAGTCAGTCATGTACTGATGTGATCCTGGTCTCCTTTTCCTAATTCAGTGCTAAATTCTCCCATGGATGATGTTCTAGCATGGTGCTTTGTAGTCAGAGTGAAGGTGGCAGATTTTATATTCAGTCCAAACATGTTATAGTTTAAACTTTTTCTGTTATTCCAACTGCTGACTTACTGGTAATAACAGGAGTAGCATTTGGGGTTTTTTACAGATAATGTTTTCCAACAGATATGTTTTAAAAATACAAATCATCCTGCTATCTGCAAAAAAAAAAAAAGAGTAGTTGTATAGTTTTAGTGCCAAAATATACAGAAAGTTTATATGCTAATATGGAAAAGTTGGGGCATAACTGGCCCTAAAGCCATAAAACTTTTTTTTTCAAATTTCCTGTTTTCATCTTCACTTTTTAGTGTTAAAACTTTGTTAACTAAATTCTCCTGCCCTTTGAACAGTCAATAAAAAAGGCAAAAGAAGTCTCTCCTAACACTTGCCAGTAAACTGTGTGCTTAAAGAACTGTTCTAAACATCATTGCTTAAAACCAAGGCATTCTGAAAGACTATTTTATTTTTTACTATCACTGGCAAGCAATGTCTCTTCATGCAAGTGAATGGAACACCAATTTAACTGAGCCCTCCTCATTATTTTTCACCAAATTCTTCTTCAGTAGATTCCTCTTCCCCACATCTGTGAAGGTAAAATCACAAAGTGTAAATTATGGCAACTGTTCAGAGATATCTGGAGAACAGGGCATATTGTTTGCTGAAAAGCTTGACAGAAGTAAGCTATTTTGCATATATCCTATTTATATTTATATTTATATTTATATTTATATTTATATTTATTATTTATATTTATATTTATTTTTATATTTATATTTATATTTATATATGTCTTTGATACTTCATAGAGATTATAACCTTGAATTTCAAAACCCTGCTTCTGGCCCCTTGCAGAGATGTTCCTCAAGCATGGATTTGTGCCTGAATTTAAGTACCTTGTCCCTTCCCTCTTGCTCTTCTGCTCGGTGCTCACAAATTACTCTTGCAAATGCTATGACTGTCTTTGAGGGGTGTACGTGTACAGTTTGGTCATGGGACTGGAGACAGTTCTTCATGAAAGAGTTAGTTGGACTGTTATTTACATCTGGAGTACATTTGTGGCTCATCTCTGGGGAACCTTGTCCTGAGGCTTCCAGTGAGACAAAATTAGGAAAGGGTGCTCCTGCCAGCCTACCCTTTCCTAGATAGAGAACTCCAGGCAGGTACCTATTTTGGAGCTATCGGGATGCTTATACATGTTTTAGCCACTCCTTTTGCCTCAGCAATTCAAGTTCTACAGGTCCACAGATAATGTAATAATGAGTTTAGGCTTCTGTCAATAAAATCTGCAGGAGTACTAATGATATGAGTGTTAGCTTACAATGTCTTAAGCAAAGTAGGGTATAACCAGTCAGATCTTGAAATGAACCATGTAAATGGCACGGAGCTGATGACAGAAACCAGTGTCTTATGGGAAAGGCAGCTGCGGTCTGGGGATGTGCAGTGGAAGCAGCCTCCCCCCAGCCCTCAGGAAACCAAGGGAGAAGCAAAGGATGGTGCTGAACTGGGTGCAAGGAATACAGCCCCCTCTCCCCATCCTCTCCCACCGTCTACTGTGAATTAACTCTAACGTATAGATAGGTGGCACTGTGTTCTTGGAGATGTCAAAACCAGAGCTTCACCTCCTATGGACATCCAAGAATGCACGACACTATTTGCAAGGATAGAGATGCTATTCTTGGTGATCAAGCCCTTAGGTGTTGCAGCTTTAATAATGCGTTCAGATGATCTGTTTTGTTTGGATGAAATATTCTATTACTTCTGGTCTGCATATTTATTGTGTAATGTTCTTAGTTTACAAAGACTGCCATGTTTCACCTCAGACTGCTGCATTTCATTTGAAGACGGCTCATTTGTATGGAGGGGAGAGATCGGGTAAAGATCTCGTCTACAGCAGGGGGATCTTACCAAGTTCCGTCAATATCCGTACTGTTACGTAATTACAATAATGGAATTGCATCTATTTGATAATTCCAGTTTTCCTGCAAGCTGTTGGACTAATGAAGGCAAGACAGCAGAAAGAATTGAAGCCATCTTAAAGATAAATGGCCAGACCCTCCACTGGTATAAAATAGATGTTGATCTACTGACTGCAATTAAGCTACCGTTTTCTCGTTCACAGCTTGTTAGATTTTCTGAAAAGGCTGGGGTGCTAAGTGGGTTGAACACAATTAAGCTGAGCTACAAGGAGGAGAATGTTTTGTTTGGTCTTATTCCATTAAAAGTGTAAGTGACGTTTGTGTTTGATTCATTAAGAGCAAGTGTTTATAATATTCTTTGCATGTGCTACTGATAATTACCTACCTGCAGCTGATATCTTCATGTTCCTTTCCAAATGTTTTTTCCTTTAGATAAATCTTTATAAAAGTAAGATTAATACTAATATTAAACAGAAGGTGATATTTTGATTACATTACAAAAATCTGTAGCAATTCTTTTGGACTCCCTTCAGGGTTGAATAGTGCACAAACAAATCTTGAGAAAATAGAGGACTATTTTCATTCAGTGCAATATCTCGTCATGGGACTATTCATGAAACATATTCTAGGTGTCCTTTCAAGGAAATATTTAAGCCTCAAAATAGTATTCTATTTTTATCGGTATTTATCCATATTTGTCTGATGGATAATCTAATGTCACAGGATCAGTCAAGTAGGATGTTTGCTTATTTACCTGATTATTTTTTAACAACTGTAGGTAATCTGAGTGGGTTCTTTCATAATATACAAATATCTGCTAAGGGACAGTAAGAAGCTCACCCTAGTGAGCTAGTCCCTAGCTTTTAGGGACTAATTTTAGTCCCTAAAAGAGAAGGCTCAGAACTGACTTGATAATGATTTTTAATTACCTGCTTAGTGAAAAGTGGTGTAGAATTGTTTTCACTCTGTTGTCCAAGGACTTCTGTGCACTATATCCATGGGGGCCACAAAACCCAGGAAAAAACCAGCTAGCACCTGTACGCTTAGATTTTCTCTGCAGGGTTGTTATTCTCCACAGGAACATTTTTAGAATTGAACAAATTGAGAGAGGTTGAAGGCCACTGACTAGCCATCTCATGGGCTAGGAGCTAAAGTCAGCCAACATCAAACTGGAAATAAATTGCAAAGTTTCAGTTTGCTTGAAACAGTAAGTGTCATAAACTGTTGGACTGCATTATACATTGCTGTGGCAAATTATCCGTATTTGATTTACATAATCTTTCTAAAAGATGTGCTTTAATTCACTGCAACTTGCTGTTTTGTATGAGGAAAATTCCACAGCCTTTCCTGTGTAGGAGGCTGTATTAGATTATGAAAATAGTTTATTCTGGCCTTTAGAGAAATTAATCCATGTTCAGCTCATTTTTATCATAGTCTTTGAGCAAGTTGCGTACCACTCCTGGGGTGTGGCAATGAAGCAAATACGATGATTTATTCAGTTTCCAGAGGTCTGAGTTGACACTTTCCTCCAGACTCGTGCTTCAGACTGTCTCCATTTGACCCAACTCTAAGTGAGAGCCAGGTTCTGGAGCTTTGGACTCAAAAGTGTCCAAAGATGACTCTAAAGTTATCATTATTTTTTCTGTCATTTTTCGTAGACAGTGTTGTGCCCATCTAAGTCTGATGGGCCATCTGATGTTCTTGATGTGGCTATGTATCTAACTGCCTCAAGTCATCTTTGAATTGCACCTCATTCATTTGGAGAAGACTTATGAAACGCCAATATTTCTGTTGGCACAATGGAGAAATATGAAATTTAAAGTAGCTGAAATGGCCAAGTCTTTTGATTTTTTTTTTTTCATTAAAATTACAAAAAAACAACAAAAAAAGTGCCAAAAATCCTTTTTGAAGACAGAATATAGATCGAGACAGCATATGAAGAACCAAAATGAAAGACACCCTGTTTTTATTTCACTGATAAAGCATGCAAAACTATTACAGGAAAGACTATAAAACTCCAGTAAGTGTTCCTGGAGGTTTGTGACTGTGGCAAGGATCTTAAGGCACTGATTTTTTTTATATATTATCTGACATGTTTACCACTAACAAAATTAAGATTAATGGCATATGTTTTGCAGATGTCAAAAAAGGGAGTAAATAGTGTAAGGAAAATATAAATAGCAGTGTTAATTATGCATTTCAGTTTTTAATTCTACATGGTTTTCTTAGGAAAATAATTTACATATCTGGGAAAATATTTGGATTGCAGAATGTCACAAAATATTTTTAGTTTCATTAATTTGACTAGATTATGAAGTAGACAACTAAACTAAATCTATGAGCTAAATGGCAGAAATCTGTTTTTTTTCTTTGGTTCTAAAAAAGCAGGTTTTTGAGCTGAAGTTATAGCAGACCTAATATCTAAAAGGCAATATCAGCTTTTATGAGGTAACAGTAGTATCTGGAAAAATGAAAAAAAAAAATAGCTAGCCCTCTCAAAATATAGATTTGATGGGGTGCAGCCAAGATCAGATTGATCAACGCATGATCAAACATCCTCCCTTCCAACATGCTGTAAGGCAGCACAGGTTATACTGTAAAGCCAGAACAAAGCTAAAAGCAGTAGCACAATCTAAAATAATATAGCTTTTATGGAAGTGAGCAATAAGTATCATGAAAGCAGGGTGTCAGAAGACTATGGTGCACTACCCTTCAAGCAAACGAAAAATTAATTTTTTAGAAACTAAAATACTGATGAATCTCACTTCAATGCATTTTAAGGAGCAACTTAATGAAGAACTGACAGCGGTTGCTCACTCAGAATTATACACATAGTAGAGTTCCTCAGGACATACAGTGAAGAAACTCTAAGCCCATTTAGACAGATTTGTTTCTAATATATTTGTCCAGTTAATTATGATGTGAAATATTTCAAAAGGACAAAGGTAGAAGGCTGTATCTCTGGATGCCACTATGACTTAAGAGAATGAGATGTACTTGTATACTACAGTGATGGATAGTTGAGATAAAAGTTATACAGTAATACTATTGTATGTGTTCCAGAAAAAGCTTATTTACAGGCACACATTTTAAGGTCAAGGGGGACCAATAAGGTCAGAAGAAGACATCTGTTTTGATCTTCTCTATAAAAACCTATGGATTTTCTGCCAGTAATTTCTGCCTCAAGCCTGGAATTTCTCTAGGGCAGCTCAGGTCATAAACATTTCTCTTCCATTTTCTAGTAAAGTAAGTACAGAGAAATATGGTAGTGTGAATAATGACAATCCCCCTTCTGCATTTGTGACTAACATTATCTCCAAAAATGGCAATAGGTCCTGCTGCTGCTGTTGTTCACTCTCTAGAGCCACAATTGTCCCCTTTGCTTTGCGTTGCTCTGGCCTTTGGTGTTTTGGCTGAAATAATGCTGAGAGCTTTGGCTTCCATTAAAAATCTTCTTGGAAATATTTCCTTTGGACTCCAGTATCCTGATTGCTTAATTAAGAGATAACATAATTATCAGAAATTATAAGAAAGTCACTTTTTAGACTTAGTTGTAGAATGTCACTAGGTCTTAGGATGATGCTGTATATTGACATTAGGACCTAATGTAGGATGCCAAACTAAAAAGTCTCTTTTGTCGTTCTGTTTTTTTTCTCCTATTCCCCAGCCTCCACAACCTATCTATTTATGACTATTTTTTCCATCATTTGGTAGGGGAAATACTTAGATGTGAACCATTTTCATACTGCACAAAGTTAAAAGTTGTACACTTCCAGTAATGAAGATTAATTACACTGTTTCCTATGCTAGAAGTCCTTATATTTTCTTTGATTCACTTGCAAAATCTTCTATTTCCCCAAATTTTTGCTGAAATTCCCACTGTGTTACAGGATTAATATCTATGGTGCACAGCTGGGGAGTAAGTTTGCAAGTGTACAAGAATGAGCAGACTTGCATCAGCAGGTCACTATTGAAACCCACCCACAAGAGCTGGCAGCAGAGATTGCCTCCTAAGAAGTTGTATTGTTTTCCACTCAGTGAATGTGCCACTAACTAATGGGAGAGAAATGTTGAGAATCATTGGGCTTTTCTGAGATTTATGAGCCAAGTTAATTGGTTGTTTTTGCCTGATATTTATTATACTTGAATGGATAAAGTAATATTGCACTTTGAGCAAGAAGTTCAGGCCAGAATAGTCAAAAGGTTACTCATCTGATTGGAGTACCTCAGTTTTATATGAAGGAACAAAATTAGATGTTCTTTTTAGAATGTGGATATATGTAACTCACTTTAGTTCAAAGTGTAAGCATGTAATACCAAACTTTGTGCCAATGTGTTATCTGTCTCTACGATAATCTTCCAAATAGCTGTTTCTGTAAAATAAAAGTGTTTCTATTTTTATACATCTAGCTATTCTGTCCAAGTCAAATATTGAAATGGACAACATTAAATTAGTGATTATTACTTGGTCTCCAAAAGAAATTTGACACGAGGGAAGTGTTTGGGGCATTTATAAGTGTGTCATCAATGTCTAAGTATCAGTTACTTGACATAATACCTAATGTTTACTTCATTTCCTCCTTATAAGCTCCTTGAGAATGAAAGTATTTTTTCATTGTTCCTTGCTCGTTTAGACAATAACACAGATCAAGCAGAAGTCATTCCAGAGACAGGGTTAGAGCACCAGGCTACAGCCAATCCTACTGCTGCTTCCCGTAAGGGCTTGTACTCACCCCCTGGTATCTCATATAGTTGTGGCCAATTAGGTTCCTGCATGTTGAAATTGCCACAAAGAGCATGATGCCTTTTCATTACCCATCCTATTATTTGCACAGTGACTCAGCATCACTGAAGGGTACTGTTATGGTTTGCTTGAATCTTCTTCTTTTGATCTGGAAGGTTGGGGTGTCTCCATGTATAAATATCAACAAGCAAATTTTTTAGCATCTTTCTACTCTTTTCCTCCCTTTCTTCTTTGTTTCCTTCCTCTTCATCTAACCCCAGATGAATATCG
>WAAD01029152.1:80268-162061 GCA_013389945.1 Fregata magnificens | reverse complement strand
AATAGTTTCTCTCTTTGTGTTCTCCTGGGCTGGATCAGTCTACTACTGTGGTAGTGCTGTGGGACGAGCTACTGTGATCTTGCGGTGTAAAGGATATATTCCTAGGTTTGTGTTGCTGACAGGTAAGACTGAGCTAACCACTCCAATGCATTGTTTTTAAAAGAAGTTATTTTCTTTTCTAGTGACTGTTGTATCTTTCCTTCTATGAACAATCTTCTGCATGATTTGGAAACGTCAGTAGATGAAAGCTGGGATAAAAGGTTCAGATTTTTTTTACGCTTTCATCACAGAAAAACATTGCTTAAATAACTTGCAGTTCTTAGAATGTGCATAATCAAGTAGCTAGTAGTAATATGAAAAAAATGTGTATAGATTTTGACATGTATCTTGCTTATATCTGCTTACATGCTGACAGAAGACAAACCAACATTTAAGAATAGAATACATATCATCCCTTACCAGTGATAGACTAGTAGCTATTAAAAACAGTGACAGCCTGTGTGAGAAGTAAGAGGAAATAACCATTTGGTAACTGAATTAGCTGAATACTTTGTGACCCAGCGCATTTGTACTTTTTGTTTCCTTACTAACTTTCAGCACACAGGCATACCTGGTGCCTTTCATACTATCGTTGTGACAACAGCTCTTGGTTCTTCCTCTTGTACTTATTTACATAGAACGAATATTAATCTCTGGTCGATTGATTAGCTGTATAATGCAACCATCCTAAAGACTGACCTTAAGTTTATTGTACCCAAGTGTGCTTGAGCTGGGTCGTTGTTGATAAAGTGTTTGTTTCTTTTAGCAAAATAAGTGAGGAACCAGTTCTCAGATGTTTTACCCTGACAGCAGAATGGAAGCCTGTTTGTCTGTTGGAAATGCATATCCTGTGGTCCCATAACGGTCATGTAATTTAAGGGAGGAATTGCTTAGTATGATTTGCTTTGTCTAAAGTGACAAAAGCTGTTTGGTCAATCGAAGAATGAATCCCCCCCACCCCGTCTTTTAAAGCCATTTTCTCCAAACAAAGGAAATCTAGTATGCATGAATTTTTAAAAGACGTACTGATTATGAATTCATATGCAATATGAATTCAGTTATGAAGGCAAAGTTTTAAAGAATGCACTTAACCCGTGCAAAAACCCTGTTCACAGATTTATGTAGAATTGTCTCAGATGAAAAATATTTGTCCTAAAGAAAGGAATGGACTGAGTGAATCTATGCTGACTGTCTGTGGTGTCTGACACTTAGTCTGTGGACTCTGGGACTGCCTCAGGAAGATGAGAAGGTCTTGCTTTAGCTAAATAATTCTAGTTTCATCCCTGCATACTATATAAATGACATCAATACCACATCTTAGCAGTGACATGCTTACAGATTGGATGAAATTAAAATACTCTGAAGCAACTTTGACTTGGTGGCTGAGAATGTAACTGCCTGTGAAACAATAAGGTAAATGAAGTATTAGGATGGAGGAAAATTCTTAAAAGCAAAAATAATACAGTCTACATTTTATTCCATAGCAAGGGGCACACCACTTAAGCACTAAATAGGAATACTTCTTGGTGGCCATGATTTAATGTGATAATTGTTACTGTGGAATTACTACAGCACTATGGTATCCCAAATCTAAATCTCAAAAGGAAACTTTGGTATTACTTTTTAATATAGACATATCCTGAAAAAGATATTTTTTCATAAGAAAGCTGTACAGTGAGAACTAAAACTGAGACAATATGATTTGTACAGTTTTTGCATCTTGACATTAGAGTGAAAATTACTGTTTCTTATTTTGACTGAGTTAATTGGCAAATAACAAACTGTGGAGAAATGGCAAATTTGACCTTCTGAATATATAGGGATGACAAAATCTGGGAAAATGCTATGCTAATTATTGACTGCTTTTTGGTTTTAGTTGTTCCTTAGCATAAAGTTTTATAAATTTATTTTTCTTGCACAATTTACTTTTAGCAAAGTTTTTAAAAGCAAAAGGCAAATTTATTAGCCTGATAACTGTCAAATGAAGTGACTTTTGAACGGTCTGATAGCAACTTCCAACTCTAACACATGGAGTTGTGGTTTTACATACATCTGTCTTCCTTTCCACTTCAAAATGGAGGAGGAGGCTAAAATTACTCTTCTCAACAGGTGTCCACAAAGAGGCTCTGGGATTTTCCAATCAAATCTATAGAATATGTAATGTGGCTATTCAACAGATGGTTTCATATTTGAAGAACAGCCAATTCTACTAATGACTACAGTGAAACCAAGCTCAATTTTGTATCAAATCAAAAAGTAATTTAGGTTTTGGCGGTACACTCCATTGTAGAGATTTTCTTGGAAGACAAGTAGACATAGCATACCCATTTATTTTCCCCATTATATATTATTTTAATTTTGTTTATATTCCCATAACTGTGGAATGAATGGTGCCTTTCATGGTGCTAAAGACTGTGTATTCCCCCCAGTCTGAATCCACTTCCAGACTCTGCCTGTGACTCGTTCTTTCACCTTCATTACAGCAATATTATAATTTATGGCCTCTTTTAGCCAATCTAGCCTCAGCTAAAGTCATCATCTTAACTGAGTGATTTGTCATCACTTCAGTCTTTCAATCTCTTTATAGAATGTCTGGTTCTTTTTAACACCAAATTCAAAGACTTGAAATTCATCTTCAAAGCTCAGCACTGTTCTGTCCCTGCCTACATCTGCCCTGATTTTCCCATGCTCCTCCTGCTCATATCTGGTAGACTATTAACCTTCAGCTCTGGTGTTAACTGGTCCATCCTCCATGCTACTGGCTTTAGTAAGCTTGAAATTGACATAATGACATGAGTTTTCTATAGTGTCTCTCACTGCAGCACCTGACACTAATATCATGGAAGGACTAAACTTGCCTACTAACAGAGCTATGTCGACCAAGGTAGGGCTCCTGAAGATATAGTTGTGCTTCCTGGAAGCAGCTTGTGGAGTCAGCATAAGTATATTGGGAAATCTCTACTTTTACTAGTATGCCATGTTTTGTTCCTCTGGGTCACAATTTCGCCAGTGTAGCCATTTCCATACTAAAAGCTTTTTACTGATACAGGGGTATCAGTAAAACTCCTCCTGATACAGGATCTTTCTGTTGGCACAGATTCCACACATGCTTAATTTAAGGCTTTTGGTAATCATCTCATCTAACTCAGTTGATGTGCCCCAGGCATAAATTAAGAATGTGCCTCAGAGCTGTGCTGAGTCAGAGGTCAGGTTTATGCCACTGAATTCAGAGTGAGATTTCCTTTGAGTTTAATAAGATCAGGTCTTAATGTTCAATAATTAACAGATAAATTTCCAGTCCCCTCAAGAGCATCTAACAAAATGGATCATCTATATTCCTGTCCAGATAAATTTTTTCCTAAGAGACATTTTACTTTTTTCTCTAATTTCCTGTTTCTTCCCTTCCTTTCTCAAGGTCTGTTGTTGCAGTTTGCCATACTATTTTAAAATATACACTGAATTTTGGGGCAGGGATTTTGTCCTTCTACATGTCTAAAATGCCATTTGGAGAAATAGAGCTATAATATTTGTGAAGAAGCCAGATGAAACCACAAGACAAAGGAGAAGGAACTCCACTTCATCTATTCATACTTCCTATTTCACCAAAAATGTTTAGCATATAAAGCCTAAGATAAGAACTGAAAGCTAGAAAGATAAAATAGTGTATGTGATAAAATAACCGTTGTATAGAAAAGTTTAAATATTTCTTTACAAGAAGTACAAACACCTATACTTTTCAGCTTCATCATCTTATTCTGGTGCTTTTCATTTTTAGCCTTTTCTCTTTTAATTTCTCTCAGTGTTTTCTACTGAAAGTTGTTTCCTAATTTTATATAGAATACTGGGAATTATTTGGGGAATACAGGCTTTTCTTGATATTGAAGGATATTGGATAACTGAGGAAACAATTATTTCATAAAAAATTAAGATTTCTTAAACTCTTTTTCTCATTTAGTAGCTAGTATTTGTACAGGAACAATTGTTGCTATTTTCTGTTCAGGAGAGATTGTGGGAATCTCTAATCATGTTGAAGATTGTGTGATGCCAAATGTATTGGTGAAAATTGTGCCTTTCTGGAAACTTGATTAGATTTTTCCTTTTATTTTGGGTCTTTGAGTCTTGAGAAGTCTGGAGAACTCCTCCAGCTTCTGCAGATAATCTGCACTTTCTGTATTACTTTTTATTCTTACCATCATAGCAAAATAAGTACTAATAGCAATGCAAACACAAAGTCTTCCTAAATTGGGACAGCTTTTTTTTTTTTTTTTTTTTTAATTCAAGATGGCTTTGCCCTATTATGCTCATTCTGCTTTGACTGGACTATATCTCTAAATCTTTTCCACAAGTAAAGCATGCAAATGCTAGCTCTAAAGATGATATGTAAGATTACATAGATCGTGGTCTCCTCCAAAATGGTTTACATACTTCTCAAATACAGAGAAAGAGACAATTCCTACAATTAAAAGCATATATCCTAAAAGTGCAATCACATTTTATTTTGAAATCGTTCTCCTATAGACACACAGCTGTTAAAATACATGATTTATCCTGGGCTGTTTAGCGAGTAGTGTTCTGAGGCAATGAAATGGCATTGCTTTCTTTTTGCCCCCAGTTAACAGAAAATTACTATGTGTGGTAGTATAGAATTGAGAAGAAAATGAAGAATTCCAACATCCAGTTCCTTAATTTGGCAGCTTTATGACAGCTGAAACTTAATCAGAAATGTGCGTATGTGTGTGCACGTGTGCATGCCTTTTGTAAGAAAAGAAATGCTTTTTGGCATTACAGAATGTGTTGCTGAACGAGTGGGACAAACACATCCGAAGTACAGGGAAATAGGCTGGAGCTTGTATTTTTTCCCTTAAATGGGCAACCCGTCTAGTTGCTGTTAGCTGACACAAGCAAAGGCGGTGTGTGAATCTAAAAGATAGCTGTACATTGTCCGAAAGAGTTTCATTTCAAAGCTGATAAAATGGCAATTAAAATCTTAATTATCTATGATATGGCCAGGCTCATTCAGATATAAACCAGTGGGGTTTCAGAACAAGAGCAAAAACCTCAATGAATTTCCAATAAACTATTTCAGTTTGATTTATATACTTTAAGAGCTCTTTAATACAGCAAGGGTTGCTTTCTTTGCTTTTTCTCTTTGGGGAAATGGTGTCAAAGAGTATAATGTTTTGTGATTTATGCTGTTCAAAAGTTTGTTCTGGTGCATATGTAAAAATAATTTTTTGGAAGCTAAATCTATTTTCTATCTGAAGTCCACGGTATTTAGAGGCTTGTAGGTTTGGATGGCGGGAGGTATCTAACTAACTAGTGTGTTATGGCTGTGGATAGCAAGAGCTACAGCTTCACTAACAAACTTTAAAAAAAAAACTGAGAAAAAGTGGATTCTATTGTAATAACAGAAAAGGATTTTTTTAGGAAGTGGTTTTAAGGCTGCTCCTATTAAAAAAAAGTAATTGAAAATGAAAGCTCATGTGTCCTTGGTAAAAGAATTTTCATTAGAGTTTATCAGACTGCTTGCATTTTTCAGAAAATGTAAAGCAAATGAACGCAACAGAAATCAGGAGACTGCTAATATCAGTGTAATCGAATTGCTGCCAACTTGCCTTGTTTATCTAAGAGATCTCTGTGAAAATAAGGTCTTTCCCACACATGCATGAGTCATAGGATGTAATGGGGCTAAGCAGACTTGCTTCAGCTTTCTAATGCACACATATCTAAACTAACCTGTTTTAGTGCCTGTTCCTGTAACTAAATGAGATCTAGCTTGACAACAGGAAGGGAGAAGTGGTGGTGAGTTCATGGTGCTATTTCAGTGCAATAACCTGAATGCTAAGGAAACGATGCAATTTCCATTTATTGGGAAAACTGTAGTTACTGTGACAACAAATATACACTAAAGAAAAACATATACAATTCATCCTCAAGTTCAAATTTGTGAACGTAACAGATATAGGATATTCATAAAACCTCACACTATCTAGTTATGTGACTCAAAGAACATTCTTACTTTTAAAATATATAATCCAGATTGTTGAAAAAATATCCCTTTAAAAGCCATAAGCAAGGACATAAATGAAAGGGTGGCAAAGCACATGTGGTTAACCATGACTGGTTTGGTGCTGGGCTGACTAAAATTTAAAAAAAAATTAGATATATCTTTCTCATGCTAAAACTATTCAATTCCTGTGTCTGTCATTCATACTTATCCCCAAAATCTCACTTGTCCCACCATCTGTAATCACAAAACCTCTTGGATCTAACTTTTATGGTAATGGTTACAGTAGTTTTTCTGTAGTGTCTTATTTCTCCTCCTTTTATTCTTCTACAAGGACTTCTGTAACTAAAAGAAATATTAATTATATTTCAGTAGATAAAGATTTCAGTTCCTCAATCTGATAAAATTCTTTAGAGAAAAATAAAAATTCCGATTTTTGACTCTGGGCAGGAGACAGAAGAAAGGGAACGATGCCATGCTAGATGTCCTCAAGCATGTCAAACATAGTGTAGATGTCCCTTCCACACGGAGGGACACACATGGCAATGGAGCTCCTGAGTGCCAGAGGAACCACATGTTATGAGGCAGCTGGCTATGGGAACCACTGCCACTTCGAGTGGCAGGAGCCAGAGAGTAGAATCCAAGTCACAGAAGGCATCACGTTGCAAATAGTAAAAGGCGGGGTCACAGTAGCATGTCCTCTGAATGAGAGGTGCCACTTATGGAGTTACAGAACCAGAATTTAGGTGGAAGGAACTGACAGAACTCATCCAGTCTCACTGAAAGCGGGACTAACTCCAGAGTCTGATCAGGTTGCTTGGGGCTTTGATTATTTTCAGTTACCGTGAGTATTTTTAATTTGTAATTATTCTAAGGTCTCACATCTTATTTGGATCACAAAGTTTCAAATGTGTCTGGCTGAGGAATATTTTGCCAGTGATCATAATCCATGTATCAAAATCCGTACGCTGAATAAAAGATGGCTGGAGAGATGGTTGGTCATAACAAAAATCACAGGCCTTTGGCACTTTCAAAATTGCAAAAGAAGAGATATCTGTAGGGGGGTTTTTTTGTTTGATTTTGTTATGTTTGATGTGTTATAGCCTAAAACAAACATAATAAGAACCAAAATTCTTGTATGTAGTTTTCTATCCTAGTTCACTCCAGCTTTTACAATGCACACATTCCTCCTCCTCTTCCTCCTTGCCACGTTCTGTTTGAAAGCCAAACATTTAGAATTAGGATGCCATTAAGGTGCCATCTCTCTGCAAAAGAATTCTGAAAAAAAGGTTAAGTATATTCTATCTTTATCTTTCCAGGTAGTCCAATAAGCTGAAAGGCTAGCATTGAGTTTGTACGTAATAAGCAAATAAGGAAAACAGAGATGCTGCTTTTGAGGAAGGAAACCCTGGAGACTGCTTCCACTGCTGAGTTCACTTTTCTTACTGAACATCTCTTTCCAATTGTATCCTAATCAGGAACAGAGCATGATGCACATATGGCAAACAGGATTCCTAGATGGAGTTCTGGTTAACCTGGTTTAGAAAAGCCCTTGGTTGTGGAAGCATCTAAATTTACCTGGTGGTAATTACTGTAGCATGAAGGAAGGACAAAGGAGTGGCCTTGTGGCACGCAAAGGGATGTGGCAGGCAATCTTTCCATATAGGATTTCTCATACCTATTGAGAGTAACCACTGAAGACAGGTACTCTTCTTCTCTTTAGATACATCAGCAAGTAATGTTCCTAAAACTGGATACTGTAACTCAAATTTTGCCATCATCAGTAGAGATGAGTGGAAAAAGGCTAGGGAATTCTCACAGCTGGTGGAGTACAGACATCTCAGATCCCGTTGTACTCGTCTAGAGCAAACTCAGCACTTGCTGCAGAGAGGAACTTGAGGAGCTAATATGACTTGCACACACAGAGGTCATAAAAATTACCCCTGAAGCCTTAATAAAAAAAGCTGCCATATGCTCCAGTGGGGGTTAAGTTAGTGAGAAAGTGAGTGAGATTAGGAAGAAGGGATCATGCTTTGAAAGACACTAGAATGGGTTAGGACAGACAAGAAGTGCTTCAGCAGGAGGACAGGAAACTTAGTGTTTTAAAGCTAGGGGCCTCTAAACCATGGGTAACCAGATAACAGCATCTTTAACTACCTTGCCTTGAATCCGCATGGGCAGTGGCTTTAAAAGTAGCTTATGGGTTGGAGAAAAAAATAACTAAACTGATTTTCCCACTTTCACAGAACACACTCTTAACCCCCAAATTATTTTGGAACAGCTTTTTATTAGAAAGATGGAGGGGGTACAAGGTAAGTACCTTTAATAAAGAATTTGATTTGTTTGTAAATGGAAATACACAACAGGGTTGCTGTGGTACTTGGGGGCCCAGGAGGACCTGCTCAGAGCCCTCTCTGTGACAGTGACACAGGTGCCTGGCTCCAAGAAAACAAATTCCCTGCAGTGATACTAGTTTCTACCAGCCATACAACCTATGTCACCACAGACCTCTGAGAACTAATGAAGTGCTAGAAAAATATGTGATGTTAGCTATAGACAGTGTAATGAGTTTCTCCTTAACTTAGATAGCACAAAGGAAACACAGGAAAATATCAGAAATACACTGAACAATCTACGTAAGTGTTCAGTGAATACCCTGAACATAACACAACAATTTGTAACAGTTTGTTAAGGAATATGTAGAGTACGAACAGTTCTACAAGCTACTGCTGTCAACTCAAAAAATGCCTCCAAGACATCAGTGAGTATCTAAAAATGAGGCAAGCATAACTGCACACAAGGAGGGTTAATTTAGATACCTCCAGCATTAGCTGTATAAACAAAGACTAAATCACACTGCAGGGAATAGGCTGTAAGAGTGACAGGACATCTGATAGATTGCTTATTAATCAGAAACACTTTGCTAAATTCAGGTTCCCTCTCCAAAATATTCATGCCATGTTTGAATTTTGTTGTTTATCCCTTTCAACCTTAAAACGTGAGGTGCTAGCTATCATACTGGGGAAGAGAAAGGCTGGTTAAACGGCTGGCTTTCACATCAGTGACTCCTTGTATGACTCTCAGCAAGTTATTTACTTCTACACTTTTAAAAACACCTGGGATGCTACAAGAATAAATATAGCAGTGACTCTGACACCCTGAGATGTTGCAGTATTGAACAGCATGTCAACAGCTTTGAATAAGGAGACTTAAATAGCCCTCCTTGGAAATCAGATTCTGCTGGGAGAAGGAGGAATAGAAGTTGAATTAGTCTGAATGACAAGGATATGTATTTTTAGAGGAGCTCCCCAGAGGGAAGCATAGCAGTGCCCTGAGTTGCAGGTAGCAAGAAATCAGCTGTACTGGTAAAGCACAGCAGAAAAAGGAAAGAGGAGGACCAGGGATGTGAACGGGAAGCTGCAAGAACAAAACCATACCAAAATAGAAACCAAACTAGTGTCAATACTAAGATGTTTCAGGAAAACCAAAACCATTCCCCCAGGTTCAGTTGTACCAGAAGTAATTCATAGGACAAAGATGGTTCTGTCAGCTCGTGAGCTTGTTGTTATTTTGGGAATGCTCAGGACAAGCTTCCTGGTACAAGAAGGAGGCTGCTGGGTTAAAAAACAGCTTGGAAGAAAAAGGACCTTTGAGGGAAGGGGTGGGCAGGTGGTTACTGCCCAAATTAGCTGGTGGTGGGGCAGCCCCAGAGCCACTGTGGGGCTGGGGGCCACATGAACCCCACGTACTGGCTGGGGGAAGAGAGAGCGCCTGGAAAACAGAAATGTCCTGTGGTGCTGCCTGTTTCCTGCAGGCTCAGCAAGTAGCCAGGGTCTCCAGTCCTGCCCGCTTTGTTAAACCAATGGCAGCAGCTCAGGTGACTCTCTTGACAACGGAGATTTTTGATAAGGACTTACCCTAGGGATTAGGTTGCCATTACATTACTCTCAGCTTTAATTAAAAACAGAGAAAACTAGAGAAAAACAGTCCTGATGGCTTCAAGAGAGTTGAAGTCTATGAGCTCTAGATGATCTGATGCCATGATGTATTGCTTTAAAATCTCCTGAAACACAACTTTGGAAGATTATCTGAAGATTTTGAATGTGTGCGTTTGGCAATACCAGTAGACAGAAAGGTCAGTGAGTCCAAGAGCAGGGTAGAGTCCCACGCTCACGTATGTGCCACGGCACAGAAGAGGCAGGCCAAGGATTGCAGCCACAGCTGCCAAAACACCATCGAAGGCAATGCAGGTCTACCACACCACACCCTGCCACGGTGTAACAGCAGTGGCAACTGTGAAGGCGAACCCAAAGCTACTCCAGATCAAAGTAGGAGGTATGGAAATTATTTCTTAGTTTACTTGAAAGCCTTTCCAGGGGGGAAAAGAATGGGGTAATAAATGACCCTTCGCTGAATCTCATCAAAGGGAGGTCAGGTCTTTATTATGAGAGCTTCCCCTAATAAAAGGTGTGAAATGTGGAAGTCCAAGCAACCACCCACATACCTGGGTGTACCAGCACAGGCTGTGTAGGGAGAAAACTGCTCTGCATGTCCCACTCTGCTGGGAGAAGCAGTGAAAGCTCCCTTGGGGCATGATGCAGGGAAGGGTTGTGGGAAGATAAGGAAAACACACCTGTCAAAAAAAGAGTAGGGGAGAGTAAAAAATGAAAGCCTCCTGGGGCAGTTATGTTAAGCTGCAAGGAAGGGGAGTGGAAAGGAAAAGAAACCAGTGGCACCCTTTTACATGATCCCAACTAGCTTTAGGAAACCAGTTAATTTAACTCAAAAAGTAGGGGCCCACAGTAACAACATTTTGAAAGCTCAAAAAACGCTAGGGAGTTGCGTATGTACCATAGTGCTGTACTGAAATGCAGCAGCATTTCAGCAAAAGACTTAGCATTGTGGAAAGTGGAGCTTCTCCCCGTGTGTACAATGGTAGCACCCTACAAAAAAGTCATACCATTCTTTAGCAGACTTTAAGTTGAAAAGGTTTGTTTAAAGTCTCACCATAAATTGTAGCATATCAGGGTTGGTTTTTTTTTTTAAAGTGAAAGAACAAAGTTAAACCCTCAGGGTTTTGGACCTGCTGTCTCAAGGCTGAACCTAATATCTAATCTCTAAGCTCCCCTGGACAGCCTACTTCATTCTTGTTTTCCTGGTGTAAAAACAAGGGACTCTGAGAAACAGACAGCTGGTAACTTTGTTTCAGGGTGGTCATTTGATTGCTTCTTGAATCAGGCAGCTTGAGATGCTTGAAAACAACTCAGTGTATCTCCCCCAGAGGATACATATACATCACAACTCTGATGTGTCTAAGCTTCCTTGGCCTCTGTCCAGGAACATCCAGATTTCCTGACTCATGGCAATGTACCCTGTCTGGTTGTACTTCATTAGCAGCAGCTCAAAAATCAGAACAGTATTCTGCTGTTGCATAATTTTTTCCAAGCAGTAAACAATAACACCCCACCACAAGCTTTATTACATTTATCTTGGAATTCAAGATCTACAAGAGACTGCTGCTTATTATTTTCTTTAATGGCAACCCAAAAAGACTGTAAGATGTTATTCTTTAACAAATATTTTCAGGATAGCTTAGTATCTTATTAATTAAATGTTCTGAAAAGGAAGAATAAATGCTACAGAAGCTATAATAAGCCAATAATTTTTCTTCCAGCTAAGAAACATGGTTCTGATTTTTTATTGTCATATCAATTTTATTGTTATATCAGCACTTATACACTAAAACGGTGAGGGTAAATTTAAAGCTGCAGAAGCTGCAAATAATCAGTAGGAAAAATTACATTTTATAGGAGTAGTAACATACCTTTCAGTAAGTCCTACTCTAAATAGCTCTTCTTTACTTACATCTCAAGCATTTGTTTAAAACATTTTAAAAGCAGTAGCATTATCAACTGGCTCAAAGCAGGCTTGAAAATAAACAGTCCATGACTATTACTGGGGTTCATTAAAAGAAAACTCTGTCTGACTCTAAAATCTATTTTGGAGCTACGACTGCTCCACTCCCCTGCTTGTGGCATGATGCAGCTGCTCTTTCTTTAATATTTTTGCTGACAGCTACAGCTGACAGATAACATTTCAGTTCACCCCAACATCAATCCTGTCTCAAGGCTCCCTTACTTAGGCTGAAAATGTTGCCTTCCTCATGGCTTTACCTGCATCACAGTGCAACTCTGTGACTACGCAATTATTCATACTGGTTACTTGTAATGGAGTGGCAGAAATAGTGCTGCAGTCAGGTCATGTGTTGGGGGAGCGCATCAGCCATCCCATGGTTGCTAATGGCGCAGCAAGAGCTCCTCTTCTTTCCCTTCATCTCCTCTCCCATGCTCTAAGAAAATAGGCACCTGAATCTGGGAATAAAAATAATATTGCATATATAGCTATGCAATATGTCAATTGATATTTTACATTAGTTGTCACCTTATATCTTTGTTTTAGTTATATTTGTTACCATGGTCAATATAAAAAATATTTTATCCATCTTAATGTATTAACCCCTAGCAAAGAGGCTTTGATTTCTTGGTTCATAAAAGTTTTCATGTAATAATCAATCACTCAGTAACACCGTGGTGATTCACCCATAAAAGGAACTTTTCACAAATGCAGCACTGTTTACTTCCCAGATGGAGAACAAGAACATTTACAGTGCTCCCAGTTTTGCCCCTGAACATCTGAAGCTGTAAGAGAGGAGAAGAAGGTGGAGGACAGGTTTCAGAAGTAGCCAGCATCTAAGAGAGAGACCTAAAGAGAAAAGTGGGAAGGAGGCATTGCTCAGTTAGTCCTTCAAAGGAATTCCCAGGAAAATTAATTGTGATTAAGACTGTGCATATATCTGTACTTTTTTGATTGATGGCTGAATCTAAAAAATAAAAACAAATAGAAGCTTTGCTATGTTTTTTCAGGATTTGCAGTGAGGCACATTAGTTTTTGTTTGGATTATCAGACTGCAAAATACTGTTTCTATTATGGGGCTCTTCTAGCAAAATTTAAAGAACAGGAAGACAAGTGGGAATTTAGAACCATGAAAAAAATCCAAAACAACCCAGAAAGGAAAAGGTTAGAATACTTTATTGCTACAATATAGGGATTAAGACACAGTGTTCCACCTCCCAGGAAAATACTTGAAATACAAGGTATTCTGAGAGGACTGCTTCACTCTTTGAAGAAAAAAAATGTCTACTTTGTATGAGATACTTAAATATTCACCAGAGCAAGAGCTGACACTTTGGAAGACCCAAAGCTACATGCAAAGTCATAAAGTTGTTCTTAATCCCTGTGACCCAAAATTCACTCATCTTTATTCAAATACCAATTTTGAATCATGCAGACAATTTGAGCAACATTTTCTTTCAGTATACTTAGAACTTAGAACACTGCTGGGCTTTGACAGGGAATTGAGGCATGTGGAAAAAGAGGGCAGAGAAACCATTTTCTTATCATTTTTCCGCTTCACTCTGATAGTACCTCTGACTTCTTGTGATGTTAGTGTGGAGAAAGAAAGGTCAGAAATAGCAAAATGAACTGTTTCTGCAGTTCATACATTCCATTTTCGTTTTTTGTTTCTCTGAAACTTTATACTGAATTTGACCCAAATCTGCTTCAGAGTACTCAAAACCTTTTAGCTTTTAGGCAGGATGAATTGGTTACTAGAAGAAACTGCCCAGCATAATTTTAGCTGCAGGCTCTAATCAGACTGTTCTGCTTCCAGTCCCCCTGCAGTGGGAATCCCCAAGGGGCAAAGCTTTGGCAGCGTAGCTGTAACACCAGGGGCTAAGTGAGAAAAGCACATTCTTGAGCCTTTAGAGAGAGTGTGCAGGTGTCCCAGCCCTTCTCTAGGCCACAGGAACTGATTTAGTGCTGGAGAATATTGGTATTAACCTCATATTCCCATATGTCTCCATAGAGAGGACCTAAGCAAGCACAAAGCCATCAGTGAAAAAAATATCTACCAGTACAAATAAATAATATATATATACTATGAAGAAAGCAACGAACCTAGGTTTTCTGTGAGACCAGTGATGACACTAGATTACGTAGCCTTTGACAGTTTAAGAAATACCTAGTGTAGGTACTGTTGTATTTTAATTTTCTTTTATTTTGCCTTCTTTGGTACACCTCTCCTTCCACAGGCTTCTCAAGGATCGCAAAAACTTTGCAATTCTGTCATGCAGTTCAGTGGAATCATCTGGATTCTAACCCTGAGGAGTAGCATTTCATCTGTGTAACCCCTAAAATCAAAACAGTTTCTTTATGGAAACAAGCCTGCCTTGAACAGCTTGCATTAAAACTCCATTGTAATTAACAGGTCAAAATTCCCAAGGACATCGCAGAAAAGTCTGGCAGAGTGTCAGATAGGTTCATCTTAAAAATGCTGTCACAGAGCAGTGCAGGCAGGAAAACATAAATTGTAGATGTTATGTTATTTTTATATATTTACAGAGTGCTGCCAAATAGGTCATTTGCAGATCAAATAAAGGAAAAAACTTAGCAAGTTTGGCTGAAACCATTATAAGGAATAGTTAGAAATTTCTTAGGGCATCTTTGAGAATGCACTGTGTATGTCAGCTTACCGATCATGACCATCTCCTTTTTTCATGTACTCTCTAAGAAACCATGAAATCCACTGAGAATAAGATAGTGAAAGTCAGAACAGACACTACTACTGATGTTTCAGTTACAAATAAAAATATATGAATTTATTTAATAAAACCTCTGGTTTTATTTTTAGCATCTTTAAAAATGCTTCTTTTTGAACACAGAAGAGAGGGAATGGGTTTGTTGATAAGCAGTCTTATCAACATAGGTGCATTCTGAGTCTCATCTGTTTAATGCTAGAAAGATAACTAGTTGATCTAGGTCAACTGCTCCAGTAGCTTTCTCTTAAATTTTCTTTGTGAGTCCTTCCTTAAAGTCATGAGAAAACTGGGAAAAATCTAGATGTTCCATCCAGATACTTTTGTGAGGCAGGCACAGATTTCTCTGATCTAGAAAATAATCTGAAACTCTGTTAATAGAGGCATTTGAAGGATTTTTATTAGTCTTAAGTTTTGTCATCATGTTAGCAAAATATAGCTAATCAACTGGGAATTAGCAATAGATGACAATGGGAAGTATAAATGTGAGCAGATATTAAATGCTATATTAAAAGTCAGGTATGCCAACCGACTTACAAATGCGATGTTAAGCTGGGACATAGAAAAGAAAATGTACTACAGAACAAGCTGATAACAAGACCCCTATCTAAGTTTGCCTGACATTTTCCATTAAAAAATCTAGTCTTGTATGAAGCCCAGTTGTTTACAGCTTTGCCAAACTTCAGTTTTTCAGGCTGGATGTCTGGCTGAGTCCAAATTGTTTTTGGAAGTTTCAACTAGAATGCTTTGAGCATTTCCAGGAATGAGATGAGAGAAAATTGTTGTTTGCCCATGTGAAAACAATCCCATAACCATTTTGCTGAAGAGCTTTAATGTCTCAATGTTCCAGAGTGATCTACTGAAATTCAGCCAGGAAGCTGCTTTGTGGCAGTGAATTGACTTTTGCCATCCCTGTGAAAATTATGCCAGGCTAAGAGCCACTGAGAAAAGCATTTCACCTGGTAGAGATTTGTAGTTATCTTCTCAGAATAGCCCACATATGCTGATGCTGTCCCAGTTCCTCACATCTCACCTGTTGCAGCTGGCTTATGCACATGCCATTTCCAGAGAGCACCTCCGTCTCAGGGTTACAGGGTTAAGCAATACTCTTCCCACAGTTACTTCTTCATCTGATGCTACAGCACTACAGCACAAAAAACGAGGTGAAGGCTCTTGTTTTTTCTGTTTCAACAATACTTCCTCAGCAGAACCTGTGCTATGGGGGGAAAAAATGTGTTGACAGCATGATTGCTCTTGCTGCTAGGGAGGGACACTGGGAAGGAATAGCATGGTGACAAGCCCTTGTACAAAACCTTTGTACCTGTCAGTCAGGATCTCCTTGCCAGTGATAGGTATTGTCCATCACCTTTGCTGTGGGATGGAAACACTGTCTTTGGGAAGGCAGAGGATAATCAACAATCACACTGACACTTTGCCAGTGTAAATATGCTTTTATTGGGAATTTATCTAGATCTTCAACTGACTCATTTGGAATCAGAATTATCTCAGTTCATGTTTCTGTCTGGTCTGAGATTTGTGTCATTGCTCTGTTTGGCATTCACCATTGCGTGCAGGGGAGCTGGACTTCTTTCTGGGTCCCAGTGTCCACCTCGGCTGACCTTCCAGCTGTGATTGATTGTCTCCAATCCCTCTCTTACAGCTGCAACAGTGTAGAGTCCAACCTCAACCATCTGCATGGCACCACACTTCCCTACAAAGCTGTCTTCTTAGTTCTTCCCTTTGGATTTGGGCACAGTACAGGCTCCTGAGGCAATTTGCTTAACCTGCTTTACTTTTGTAGAAACAGCTATGGCAGCTGCTATTCCCATATTTTTACCATGCTCGCTGTTCCTCTTTTCTCTGCTGCACTCCCCCCCAGGAATTCATTCCATCTGACTGTGCCATCTGTCTGAGTGCTTCTCATTTGCTTGCCCTCCTCTCAAAAATCAGGGCTTTGGAGTTCTGCTGTGGTTTTGTAGAGCAACAATACGTGTTTCCACTTCTCACAGTTTTATCCTTGTTTGAAAGCAATGTGGTAACAGCCATAAAGAAACTGTTAAGTATTTATGGGTGACACTTTGGCTATGTCTGTTTTCAGGAAATTAGACAGTGCCAATGCTGGTTCTCTGACCCTCAGTCCAGTTGTCACTGGCTGGTCATACCTACATTAGTAAACTTCCTTAGCCTTCAAAACAGGTTGGCTGTGTCCAGGCTGCCAACCCCTAGCTAGGCTGGTCCACAGCCAGGGCTAATTCCTGAACCATTCCAGGAAGACCACTGGTTAGTCCATGCCAAAATTTTGACCAAGTCCTGGCAGTGTTTAATCTACTCGTTTAAACATAACACTCATGTCATACTCATCTGAACACATCAAATGCCTGGGATCATCTGAACAATCACATAAACCCCTTTCTGCATTCCCTTTCTGCATTATAAAGATATATTTTATTATTATTGAATCAGACTTCTCTAAGATTACAGAGTGACTGCTTTCCAAGAATATTTTGAACTGCCAATGCTGGAAAATTCTAGCATTGGAAAAAATTTTGTGACACGTTTAAACTGATTTTTTTGAGTTGGTTCCTTAGGCATTATTTTAGTATCTCCTCTGCATGCACCTTTTTTTGTTTTCTACTGTTCTGCTTCAAATGTCTGTTTCCTTGTTCTCCTTTCACTAGATGAGTGAAAAAAAAAAAAAAAAACCCCAGACAATTTTAATAAAGCTCGGGGACCACTGTTTCCACCTGAACTATTGTAATTAATGAGCATAGCAGATAATACTTTGGTCAGATGAGTCAAAGCTAATAACACTTCATTGGGTCTTCTTAGTTCCTCATGGACAAACAGTGCTTAGAGCTACAGGCACGGTTGTGCACAGGATTTCACAGGACTATCTCCTTTTCAAAAGGAAATGTGAGCAAGGAAAAAAATGCCAGCAAAAAAGCTTATTTTAACCATATGTGGTTTTGGAGGACTGTCTTTTATTGAACAGTAGTTCAATGAATAACATAAAAAACTCATACAGGCAATTCTAATCTCTGTCAGAGAAGAGAATAATAAGAATTTCTTGATGCATCAACAGCTAAACCGTAAACAGCCAACAAACCAACCAGAAACTCAAATAACTGCTTTGAACCCTTGGCTTCAGCAGAATGGAGCACACAACTTTTACTTAGTGGGAACATCAGGCCATGCAGGGCTTTCTACACTGTTCCATGCAGAAGTAGAGCATTGGGTTTTGCAGCAACTCGTAAGGATTTAATACCGGCTGAATCCCTTGGCCCTCCTCTCCTGTGAAAGGACAGTGGCGGTGCCTTAGAGCCCCAGGAGTTGTTCCTCCTGTTAGTGAAGCAGAACCTCAGAGGCAACTCCGTCCTGAAGTGATAGCATAAAGTAAAAAAGACCACCCCTCTTCTTGCATAAGTTTCCAATGCCCCGTGTACAATGCATGCTTTGTTAAAATTAGAAATTAATTTACCACAATTTTAAAGCAAACCAAAAGGACTTTTATCTGCCAACATCCCTGTTCAAATCCTTCTCCAAGAGCTGATGAAATCAGCTGACATAAAGCAGAGCAGAGGCTGCATTCTTTACAGAGCTTTGAGTGATGCATATTTTACCAACTCATCCATGAGAAAGGGATTCTTGAACAAAATGGTAAAGCGAAAGAAGAGATCATTTTAAAAATATGCTTATGTGAAATTTTAGTTGTGACATGCACCATGAACATTGCTAATGATTTCAGATATCAGACTATTCTGCAATTAAGAAGCAATTCAATACACTTTCAAGTTGCAGCTCTTGCTGCTTTTGGCCGCTGGTTTGTGTGTTGGTTGGTTTGTTTGCTTGCCCACAGCAGAGCACTAATGCGGTCCCCAGCTGCCACAAATTATGCTGTATGAACTGCTCTGCAGCTCCAGAGCACCTGCTGGGAGATATTATGATTTTTGTGTACTTCAGCTGAGGATACAGTTAGCTTGTTTTGTTGCAGGGTATGAATTACATTTTTTCATCTAAAAATAGAAGTCTGTTGCATTTGGACAATAAAGAAAACATAACATTTACATTCAAAACAAATCAATAAAAGCATCCTCAGTGAGATAACAATACGTTTTTCATGTCAGAACTACAGTGCGATAAAGAAGCCTGATTTCAAGGGCCCCAGCCAAGCCATAGTAATTTAAAATAGCTGAGCATCAAGTCCTTCAGTTTTAGCTCCATGTCCTGTCATAAGCAATCAGATTAAGAGAGACATTTACTAAATTAGTAGTAAGCCACCGACTAGTTTTCCCAAGGTGAGGTTTAAGTCTTGCACTCTCTCTGTGCCAACCCCTGCTCTTCAGTCAACTGCAGGGGACTCCACAGCATAATTTGTGGCAGCTGGGGACTGCATTTGTGCTCTGCTCTGGGCAAGCAAACAAACCAACCAACACACAAACCAGTTGCCGAAAGCAGCTAGCAGGGCAAGGATTTGAAACCCCCTCAGCACTCTCCCTGACTCCAGCTATTTTCAATCAAAGAGACTGCCCAAACCTGATGTGGTTTATCTGGTTAGCAACCATAAGTGAGTATTTCTTCCAAGTATTTCTGCTGTCTCCCTCCAAACCATGTTAACTTCTGCATCCATGGACAAGGTGTTATGCAGGTCTGCTGTTCGGTGTATGAAGAACTACCCCGTTCTGTTTGTCAGTGGAGACTGCTTCAAAGCCTGTGTAAACCAAAAATAACCAGCCAAAGAGAGCAGGTGCCCAGACATGACAGGAGTGTAGACTAGTTTTCTACTAGAACTCTATGGGTTTGAAAGATGTCAGTCACCCACCTTCCTGGCTTCCTTCCCAGACACAGCCAGGACAGGAGGCAGTAAACATCGGAGCCCCGTGGAGCCCAGCTCCCCAAGCTGCGGACGAGCAAAGAAGGGTGAGGGCAAATGCTCTCTGGCTGCCGTGATGCACAGAAATGATCTGATAACTCTGTGAGAATCTTGAGAACAGGTTTGCCTCTCACAACAAATGAATAAAAAACCTGCACATGAAATTGTTGCCCAGGGTTCTAGATCTGGAATTAGTACCATAAACTTTCTGACCATCCCTAAACTGTTCCTCCCTAATATTTCAGAGGAGCACAGAAACCAGAAGTCCTTAGGGAGGGTCTACTATACTTATGGAGACTTAAAACCTACAGTGCTGGAGATTCCTTAGTGAAGCCGCCTCTTGTATCTGATAAACAATCCTGAACAAAATAATGTGGTCCATTAGGATTTTCTCAGACACCTTTCAGGGCCCCGACACTTCTTTGTTGACTCACTTGTGAAATACGTTCATGATCTTTGCCATGTCAGTGTTTGGCAGCTCTGCATAGGATCTGCATGCAAGATACCATGGTGCTTTTGTTGCGCGAATAAGCATCTGTTAGGAAACCCACCACAATCACTGATTTATTCCATATAAACAGCAGAGAAGTAATGAGAAAATACAGGCTCCTGTTTACTACCAACCTGGCCTACCGTCACACAAGCACATTTAAGTGCTGTGTTTTGGTCTGCTCTTGCTGAGCGTAGCAGCCATGCTTAATTTATCTTGTCAAAATCAATGTGCTGAGTAGTTACTACTTTCACTGAACATGGAGATGATTTAATTTACAGATTGGTGAAATCAGTCTATTTACACGGTAAAGCACATCTTAAGCATTGAGATAAAAAGGCAGAAAATGCCTAACCACCTTGGTTTTTTGCATGAGCCTTTAAGAACTATCTGTAAATTTTCAACTGCAGATTAGCATAATTCAGCATTTTACTGTTTTAGAACTACGTTGCTATATTTACTATAAAGTGGTGGAAAAGAGATCAGACAATGCTTTAAATTAGCTGACAGCAATTTATGTTACTTTTAATGTGGGAGGAAGAAGTTAAGAATTAGCAGTCTGATGGCAAATAAATCTTGACAAATCAAAGGAGTATATTTTGAAAAAAATTTTGACTTACTGATGGATAAATTCAGAATCTAGTCTCAGAAAGTATATGGATTTGAATATGGATCAAGTTTTCTCTTAAAAATAGCAAGGACATTTCCCTCCATATATGAAAAAATGTTTCAGGACATCAGCTTTCTGAAAACTCATCAGTCTGTATTTACTCATGACCAGTTTGTTCCTGAAAGAGTTCAGAGCACATGGACAGTGTCTGTTCAAATCGAGAACTATTTTTGCCTGAGACAAAAGCAGGAGTTTAAGGAGGAAATGAGACTGTTTTAATGTATATACATCATGTGGGCTACTAAGGTAAATCAGGAACTTGAAAAATGCATATCTCTTCTGACTGAATCCTTAAAAATATAATGGGAATAGAAACAGAGGCTATGATGAAAATCACTAGCACTGTCAGAGTCAAAAGTGAAACTGTGATTGCTTAGTTGAGAGGAAAAAGTGTAAAGGAGGCATGAAGGAAGGATGTTGAATAAGAAGATGCTGGAGAAGATGGATGGATGCTCCTTCACAATGCATGAGTGAATGTGCATATTGTAAAAGCAAAAAGGCAGCAAAATTAAAATAAAAAAATACATGCAAAGCTATGTAGACAAACTCATGTAAATGCGTGCTTGATTTTCACCATGTTTGGTTAAAACCAGAAGCTTAGAATGCTTTCAAAAGAATTTTTATATAAGGTAGAAAAAGACGTTAGGAGTCAATAATTCCAGTCTTAAGCCATCCATTAACTGATGACAATGGAGAGATGTTTTCCATTCTACAGAATCCTTTCTTCCTGAGCATCTAATGCTGAATCTGAAGACCTGAAATTAGCATTGCTCACAAGAAACTGGTGAGAGATTTTTAACTTCACTGGCTAAGAAAGCGAACTGCTAATAACAAAACCAGCAAAACTGATATTAGGTTTATGAAGCCACCTTAGGTGGGAGTAGAGTGAATCAGATTAAGATACTATTAATTACCATAAGATATTATCTTACAGTAATGTTTTGGGCATCTTCATAGTAAAATTTACCTTCACTGTGCTAGTACAATTGATATGAAGATAGTGTGCTGGTATTTCTATCAAAATTTCAAAGAGGAGCTACAGGAAGGTGAAAATATTCGTAGTTCCATCATGGCCATAGTTTCATCCCATTTTGGGGGGCTCTCTGTAAGTGTGTGTGTATGTGTGTGCATTTAGAAAGAAATACTTTTTGTAAATGATTGATTTTTATGTAAACATTTTACTGCTTTTGGTGAAAGTAGATTTTTTCCCAAACTTTTTTTACCCCAGAAGTTTTCTGCTTTGTAGAAGTTCATGGGTGTTTACTTCAAGCTTAGCATAAGCAATCTTTTAAGCATGAAAAGACTGAAGCTCTATAAAGTATCTCCAAAAACAGATGGCTCTGTTTTTAACAAAATGTCTTTCCTCTCACGTGTACAACCCATGCTATGACCAAAGTAAATGAGAAACAATCATAATTCTGTTCCTTTGGCTATATCTTTTGGATACCCTCCAACATAAAATGTATTAGCACAAAAATGTACTTGTCCTTAATTAATTTATAGCTTAGAGCAGAATACCATAAATAACAGTTGAACTTCAGCTGCAAAGGTTTTAAAGTAATGGATAAAATATTGTATAAATTTTGTAATAAACCTTAAACAGCGCTAGAGGACAAGTAGAACTAATTATCAATAATCTTAGGAATTTCAGTGATGAACAACTGAATGTAAATATGTTTATTTTGTAATACTTTTGGGTTTTATTGAATTTATTGTCATTGTCGGAGAGAAAATTATTTAAGTTTTACCACTACCCTGAACAAATGTACTTACTTACTAAACTGAACTATTTGGTTGGGGGTTTTGATTTGTTTTGTTTTTAAATAGCTTGAAACATATAAATTATCCTGGCATATCTTGTTCTGAAGCATGCATGGTTGAAGGNCTGGAAAGGATCTAATGGGCCATCAAATCTATTGTCCTAATATTGCAGGAATCCCATTTTATAATCCCCTTCAGAAACTTATCAAGTTCCACTGCAAGTGCAGTTAAGATATTTGCTGTTGTTACTCCAACTGGAAAATTGTTCCCAAATCTCATTGCTCCAAGTGACAACCTGTTTCTAGCATAGATTAAATTCTGACCAGTCTGTGCCGATGGGTTCCCTTGCCAACATTGTCATTTAGTTTAAATGGCTCTCCCATCTCCCTGATATTTGGCTCCATGATATATTTATAGACAGCAACTGGATCCCTTGACAGCCTTTATTTTGCTAAGCTAAACAAGCCAAGCTCTTCATTCTGTCTTCTCATATGATAGGTTCACTATTCCCCTGATCATCCTAGAAGTCCATCTTTGTACCTGAACAAGTCTGAGGTAATGTGCTACAAATGATGAAGTACAACAGTCTTGTATAATAGCATAATAAAAGAAACCACAGCAAACAGAGTAATAATTTCAGGCTTGCAAGGATGTGCTGTGCCAAATATTTAGGAGGTTGAGTAAAGGTTTTGCAATCTTCTAAGGGGATCTTTATTAGAAATAGTGGGTTTTTTTCTAAGTTGTTGATTGAAATTGCAGTATGAAAGGTTTTAGGGTTTTCATCAAAAGCTGGGAAATCAATGTAAATTATGATTTGGTTGAGATCTTCAGCCAGCATAGTATGCAGTTGATTAGATTTATGACAGCAGTCATTGAAGAAATGGGTCTGGCATTTTGAAAGTTTGTTTGACAATAATGACTGAGAAAATTCCTATGAACACTGTATAGTATGTGATGAATCTTTCCTGGAGAAGCCACAATTGCATTCACACGTTGTCTTTAAGAAATTTCAGTGGCGGAGTTCAGGGGGTTGGTTCTCTGGAGTTAGCTCTGCAGAGTGCTCTTGTTGGTGTAAGCCACTGGAAAGCAGAAGAGAATGTGGGGACAACTGATCCCACCACCTCCCAGAACCACAGAGAAAAGGATATTTGGTCAAATACAGTCTGTGCCATAACTTCTTGGAAAACTCCAGGAAACTTCTGACTCCCAGCTGTTAAGACTGTGGCAGCAATCTTTTTTGGCTGTTTTACTTTTAATCCTTACTGAGTCAATAGGTTAATCAAGTTTCAAGGGGAGCTTCATACAGAAACTTGAGCCTGCCATCCCAGCACTTGGGGCCACGATCACTGGACTGTAGGATGCCTCTGTTAGTGTGGAGGAGACACATAGTTGGGTTGGGGGGGTAGGCGTCTGTTTTTCTACAATCCTTCTTTTCTCGGGAATAAACACACTGATTTCTTTTTTAGCTTTTCTCTGTTCCATAGCATAAGGGAAAAAGAGCTTTTGTAATACGCTGTAGGAAAAGAGAAGCACAGATTTAAGCTGGTACATGCACATACGAAGATCAATGAAAATGAAAAGCTTTTAAAATACAAGCAATTTCTTAAGCAAGAACAAAAGAGAATCCCAACCATGATTACAAGCAACTAAATAAACAATTAGGGAAATACATGTCAGGGCACTGCACGGGTGGCTGCCCCCTGGGGGCTGGGAGCAGGGGGAATCCCCATGGGGACTAGTGGGCTGGGAGCAGCCCCAGCCCTGGGCATCAAGCCCTTCCCTGGGGATGGGGATGGGCTGAGGCCGGGATGGTCTGTGGGCCCATGAGTGCGCCCAGCTCGGTGGGGCCCATGGCCAGGCAAGGCAGGGCTGGGGGGAGCTGGAGACCAGCCCTGCTGCAGCAATGCTGGGGCAGGGGCTGATGGCCTCGGGGGGACTGACATGGGGTCCTGGGCCCTCAGGGCCCTGACAATAAATTAAATGGAACTGTAATTCTAACAAACATTTCTGATGATAATAGTCATCATCAAATAGTTGATTTGATAGTGGAAGCCATCATATGCTGTCCACCCCCATGGTGGCCTGTGGGCCACGGGAAGTAAGTGCCCCTTCATCATCCTAAAGCCTTCTCCAGCAAAGAAGCTCCACCTCCAGCTGGTGGGGCACAGGGTGCTTGCCAAAATCAACTTCAGTTTGCATCCTATTCCGACTAGCTGTGCACAGCCAGACCTTCACAGTGCCCCACCAGACAGTCTGTCCAGTTGTACCACCCTCAGTGTGACAGCTGGGGCTTGGAGGTGCAAAGGAGCGAAAAGCAGCTTTGAAAGCTCCTTGCTTTCCCTGGCTGCTCCTTTGATGGTCCTGGGAACTGTGGCTTGTAGATCAATGGGAAGATGGAGACTTTCATCAAAGCTGTCGTTAGGGTATCTTGGCCAACCTGCCAAAGAAAACTTCAGCTTTCCTTCTGCTAAGTTTGGTTGCCTGATCCATGGTGCATAAGGGGAAAGGGAGCATGTGTATGTGAACAAGGAAAGCTGAGAGGCTTTCCCCAAAACAAATCTAGAGAGAATCAATGGCTTCGTATTACTGCACTGACAGTAATGAACAAAAATGATTCTATTTAGTGCATGTGATGAAAACTCTCAACAACTGGCATGGAAAAAACAGCCCAAGAGGCATCCTGCTGCGCAAAGGGCTGTGATGTTATTGTAGCCCTGTTAGGTTAAAGATGCTAGCGAGGCAAAGTCTGCAAGCAAAACTGCTTCTTTTGTAAGCCTAATGGGTGGTTAGGAGCGTTTTTGATGTACCTGTGAGTGAAATACCAGCTTTACTCAAGTCAGTGGCAAAATCCCATGGGCTTTTCAGTACAACACAATGTTGTATAATGGAGAGTATTTTAGTTAAATACAGTGATATTCATCCTGACTCTTTCTTTTGCTCACCATATTTACTGTGGCATCACTTAGTTACAATGGAGAATAAGACATGTATAGGCATAAATATTATCTCAAGATATTTTAAAGTTTAATGAAGAAGAAGGTTTTCCAGAGTAGTATAAAGCATCTACCTTATCCTGCTGCTAGGGAAAACATCAGAGGATCTAAATTACTCAAGTCCTAACTGTGTTCCAGGATATCTCCTCTTGGGAAGATTTAGGTGTACTTACTACACTTGTAAGATGACTTTAAAACAATATATAGTGGAAGGAAAGTACTCTTAGAGGCCTATTTTTAAACCACAGCTCCTGTGAACAAGGTTTCTGCAAATCGTGAACAATGTCACTTTTTTTTTGCATTCGGTATATCAGATTTTAATCTCATTTAAACTGATGAAAATCCAGGCTAAATTATTTAAACTCAGAAATTCAAGACAAATGAGGTCAGAATTTGACCCATTAAGCCTTGGTCCACTCTTTTTGTAATCTTAATGACTAGTATGAGCTGATTGACAGAAAAATATTCTTTGTTTCTTTTACTTTGTGAATGGCATTGAAAATGAAGCTCTTCCTTGTGAAAACATGGCTCACTTTCTTTTATTAGCTCTAGATAGTTGCATATTAACTTTTAAAGACAATAGTCTTGATCCTTCCCCTGTTCAAATTAATGAGAAAACTCTCACCGACTTTTTTTAAGGACAAACTTTTTGTAGGACAAAGAATTAATTTCTGTAAATCCCATGTGCCTCATACAAATTATCTCTATTTTGCTCCTTGTAAGCTGTCATGCCAGATGTGATTCAGAGCTTGTGGGTGTAACAGTGTGATAACCTGAATGCTTGCACTTGTAGGAAACGCTTTCTACTATTAAAAAATAAATAAATAGATGGATAATTGCTCAATTTTCTCCTAGAACTAGCTGTTCAAGACTGAAGTTTCCTAAATAAATTTTCAAGAAAATGAAAGTATTTATCAATAAAATAATCTAGTTTTTTTCCTATAAAGCCAAGTTTTACTTAATGTGTTTGCACCAATTTAACTGTGATTATAGCTGCTTAAGATTTTATTATTGTAGCTATCCTTGTGTCATTCATAATCCAATAAATCTTGTTCTTTCGATTCAGAGCAAGGATAAAAAAAATCTACGAATACCAAGTTGATATTTACTATTTTGCAAGAATTCACGTACAGTTTGTTAAGAAATAATGGGGAAATGTGCCATACACTGTTCTAACTGCTATTAACTTAGACACCATAGTAGTCCTGCTCTACTCCTTAAATGGTAATGTCTCTAGTATGACTGCATTGTTATTAGAAGAACTATATAAATGATTTAAATAACAGTCAGTCTGTAGAGTTGAACAAAATTGTTACTGTTTTTTTTTAAAAGGTCACAGCTTTCCAGAAGACCATGTTCTCCTTGGCCAAATGTTTTGCCAAAGGAAAGACCTCCATGATCTCACAGCCCTTAGAAGCTCTCTGGCACCACCAATCTTGCCACTGAGCCTGCCTGGATGCGTCGCTACTCAGATCCATTGGCTCTGATCTTTCCATGCTAGCTGTCTCTGAAGTGGGTGTGACCTACCCAACTTTGCTTATACCATAACCATGCTGCACAATCGAGAAGGTCAGGGCAGAATTCAGGGAATCCACCTTGCCTCCCTCCAATGCTAAGGCTCTGTTCCCCATATGCCCTGCAACATCCTCAGCTTTCCAGTAGCAATGCTCCCAGTTCTCTCCATGTCTGCTATACCTCCACGGTATTTGGAGTTGTCACCATGTCCCCAGCCTTCCTTTGCTTTGTGGGCTGTGAAAGAAACTGGTCTGCAGCTCTTGCTGTGCCGTGGATTGCCCAGCTTGGCCAGCTAACGGAGTCATGCATTCTCACTGAGCAGATAGAAGTCTGCAGACTGTGTGCAATGTGACTAATAGATGGGCCAAGCTGGACATGTTACTTCTTCACTGTCATTTTGACATTTCATTGCATTGCATTGCACATATTCTGCAGAACTAGTCTACTCAATGAAGAACCCAGTGCATTACCTACCAGCTTTTTCCTTCCCACATTACGGCTGCTTTTTTTTGGATGGAGACAGTTACTTAGTGTTGATTGCTAAATTTAAGCAGAAAGCTGTGACTTGTGCTACCAGCCTAGGAGGCAGCAGGAGTGTGAGGTTTTACCACCTGGACTGGTATTCTGTATCATACCTGCAAACACGTCTCCTGGTGTATTCAGGCTGTGCTCTGTTGTGGCTTTGGAGACGTGGATAAAGTCAATGGGAATCTCTAAATTAAAAACTATAAGTATTTTCAAGCCACTTTAAGTTGGAAGTCTGTGTTTTCTAGTTGGCCTGCTGGCTGGCAGGCAGAGCAAGCAGAACATGCTGCTTCTCGCTTTGTCCTCTCATGCAGCCCCTGAGCCTTATCTTTTCTCTAGGGAGCAGCAGGGACCCCAGTCAGCCTCAGGTGGGAGCAGCAGAGCAATGGCAGAGGGACACCTCCATCCTCAACTCCCTCCTCCCCCCTCCGGACCTAGATTCTAGCGAAGCCCCTGCTCTGGAAGCATCCCTCAACACAGGTATTACTCCACACCATGGGCTGTCTGGCTGACACGCAGGAGCTTCCAGGTGGAGCTGTGCTCCTAAATTAATAACATTCAGGAGATGCTGTTGCAATAGCATGGCTGGAAAGAAACACTTGGGCTTCCTGCAGATGTCATCTCCAGGAGGCGACCAAAATGACTTATGTCATCTCTTGTCTTTCAAAGGCTCATCTGAATTGCAGAGCTGTCAAAGCCCTCAGGAACTGTTGAGGATTACCAAGGACATCTTGAATGTAGATTATTTTCCCTAAAATTTTTTAGCATAATGAGTTTATAATAAGCATACTGAGTTAAGAAGTTAGCGTAACGAGGAACTCTTCAGCAGGCACCTCTGACTTTTATGACCATACTGGGTGTCTCATGATATTCATCCGGGATTTTGCCTGTCTTTTAAAAGCCCCATTGCTAGTATCACGCTGGTTATACAGTAATCTTTATTTTCAGTTTTAAAATGCCTCATGGTGCTGGAACATACTTTGAAATTGTGAACCCAGCTCAAAACCTGGAAGGCAATCACTAACTGATTTTATAAAAATTTCACAACTTTAAGCCCAATATCATATCATATTTTTAAATGTCTGACTCATTTGGAAAGCTTGGGATTGTCTATATTAATTATGGCCCCAGAAGATCTATCTCAACAGTCAGAAAGCAACTCCATTTGTAGTCAAGGATTGCAAACACGATCCTCCTGGAACTGAAAGTTGTACATTGTGCAATTTTTATGGCTTGTATAGCTTTTCTATTTTTAGGTGGTTGAAACCTGCAATACATCATATAATCCTCCTTAAATTGTCATTCATAATGCTAATTTCCATTAACTTGGCATAAATAACTTATTTTCTTTCTTAAATTTGAATAGTTACTATTTTGTCTAACAAAGTTACACAAATAAAACTTTATTTTTCTCTGATACAAAGTTGATGTGAGTAGAAACTGCTAATGATGTGTTTCTAGTTAAGGAATTTTTAAACCAAATTGAAAAAAACCACAGTATTTTCTTTTTTGTTTAAAAATATGCATGTGTTATGAAGTCCAATAACTGTTCCATTACTTCAACAAACCATTTATTTAATCCTCCACCTTTGTAGGCATTTGGAAAAGTTTCTCTGAGGTTTGAGAAAGCCTAATAAAATTGCACTTTTCAGCTTTTTTTAAGATACAATGGGAAGAACAATTCTGGTTTTTTTCCTTCCTAGAAATGCATCTTCAAGGTATAAGAGATCAGTCAGTGACAAGTATTTATACAGAACTCTCCAGCCTTGTTCTTGCTTACTTAGAGATAATGTCATGTATTTGGCTACCTGCAGAAACTGTTTGCGCAACATCATTACTTCATACCCTGGCTGAGCAGAGGGCATGGGAGCTAAGCCTGCTGCTGGCGCACCAGTTCATGATGTCTGTGCCATAATGCTAAATGCTGGGTTCTGATGGTATTTTTATTTTCTAGGCTTTCCTATCCCTCTAATTATAATCCTTTGTCTTCGACACATATGCTTATTTCAACAAGTCGGAGGTTTGTTGAATACTCGGTGTTTGCTGCTTTCCGTCGGGTATGGCCAGGTGATTTCTAGTGCCCGGAAGGACAGTGCTACAGCCAAGCCACGTACCATGCTGGCATGTGCTGCCTTGTGTTTTTTCTTGATGCCAAAAAATAATAACATTTGTATCAGTAAGGGCAATTATAATAAAGATTTTTTTGCAAGCATGACAGCTACCTTCTTAGGTCAAGCACGTGGCAAACTCCCAGCTGTACAGAGATTGTCCAAATATGGCCATTTCATACCAGGTCAGTTTTGCAGTCCTAGAATTGACTGACAAACTGCTGACTGATTTTTTTTTTTTTTTTTAAATTTATGCTGTTTGTTTGGCATGCAGTCAATGATGTTGTATGGGATAAGTTTAAAAGATATAGTAGGATACCAGATTTTGGAATTTGACTAAAAGAATTACAGAACTTAATATGGAGGCAAATAGGTTTTTTTGGTTTTGACTGCGTTTAATAATTTCTCTAAGACAGTGATCTACAAATCCTAAAGCACTGTGCTGATGAAAGAAAATCTGAAAGCGTGACTGAACAGAGATGAACATGAACTGATGAATTTAATTTAGTTTCCTAGCTGATAAATATTATAACAACAAACAAATGTATGTATTCCTCAAATTACATTTACTTTAACAGAGTCTTTCAGGTTTAAAGATATAAAATACTCTTAATAATTCAGTAAGGAAATATTTATTCAACATGAGGACTTTGTCCTGACTTTTCTGAAAGCCTTGTGAAGTATTCTCAGTATATATACAGCGGAGGCTCAGACGATTAGTCTGAGCTTGCTTTTTCTGGACAGCTGTGCTTACCAGTTGGCTACTGGGTGCTCTGGAGAGCTGCACTTTAACTTTCGGCTGAGCAGGTCTGAAAAAAACTCTTTCACCTCTGAAATTTCTGCAGTGTGCATGTGGACAAATATAGATAAGGAAAAGCTCTTATCTGTAGCCTATGCAGTGAATACTAAGAGGAAAGAGGTGGTACTCAAAGCACACTTAGACATTGTCACTAGGGATAGAAACCAGAGTGAGATTTATTCTCACTGGGAGTAAAACAGTATGTGAAATGTGAAATAAGCACATAATACTTTCTGTTACATCGTGTTTCTTAAGATAACTAAATATAGCACCTTAATATAACAAGACGTGAATTTGCATCCTCACAGGGGGAAAACTGGTTAATTTTCCTTTTCCCAAACCACAGGTGAGAAGCTAAAAAGCAATAACAATACCATTTTGAGAATTCAGAGGTAGGAGGAAAGATCAGGCTTTTGACCATAACTAGCATTTACACCTAAGAAAGCAGCTGCCTGAGCAGCGCAGGGTCCGGCTCGCTCCCTGCAGAGCCAAGACGTGATGGAGCTGCCAACAGTGACCGCAGCAGGTCCTTGCCAAGGTCATGGGTCCACCACATATGCACAGGAGAAGCAGCCCAAAGTAATTTCTCAGTCACCTAAACTTCCTTGAAGGGAGCTGAAAAATATTTAAGTAAACAAGTAAGTAATGCTGAGACATTACATAACTGCTGGGTCAGACAGTTTTTCACTAAATAAAGAGAAACAGTCATTTCTCTATTTATATGCTGCTTTCTTACCTGATTTCTTACCTGATTTACCAATCATATACCATCTCTGTATGCCTCCCCCCTTGTTTTTGGATGATGACCAAACTTTTTGGCATTATTGTGAAAAGTCAAATCAGTCCTCTAAATTTCTATTGAGAGACCCAGTGATGCCTTAATATTTAGAGGCACCCACCAATTCCCTTCCTCAAAAGAGACCCACATTTCTCTTCTGTCATCCACCTCCTCACAGGAAATAGGAACTTGAAAATTTTATGATTAATTTTTTCAGATTTACCTTAATTATTAAAAATGAGTCTCTAGTCTCACTTGCTCTAACTAAAAGAAAGCTAACATAGATACATTGTTTATTGCTGTTTTTTAAATTACTTCTTTGGGGCAATAGTGGCCAAATTCCCTACACTTTTCCTCCCAAGAAAAAGAGTTCAGCACAAGGAGTTGTGGCTGGAGCTCATTTCCCAGTTAGGTAGCTCAGTAAGGGTGAGCTTTTGACTCTTTTCAGTACTTTTTAGAAATACTGGGTTCTCTGCTCCTCTTGGCACTGTGTCAGATGCTGATAATGAGGTGCCAAATACCTGTTATTGCCTCCCCATCCGGCAGCAAATTCAGCCTTTGTGATGATGCATTTATGGATCCAGTGCCAGTTTGTCAGTCAGCTTACTGATGTGCCCAACCTAGGGGCACAACCTCTTTAGAGAGGTCAGTGGTGGCTCAGAGGGGCAAAACTGAGATCTCCCAACACATCCCAGGGGCAGGATGCAGCTTGTCCTCCAGCCGTGTCCTCTCACAGGGAGGCTGGAGCAACACCACCCTCTGTCCAGCACCTTTTTCCATAGAAAGAAAATCAGAGAATGCTCTCTCTGATAGACAGGAGCCATGGCAGGCTTCAGCAGTGGTCACTGGAGCTGCATGACTGAGGGCAAGGACAGGCCTGAAGTCTTAACATAGCCTCAGAGAGGTCAGGCTCCATTTCAAAGACACTGCAGATTATGGATGAAACCTAAACTCCTAGCTCAGTCACACAAGTGAGGTACTTAAAGCTGAACAGTGTGAATTTGTGCCAGTGCAGATGATTTTATCTTCATGTAGGCTTGTAAAACACCCACTCCATTTGTAGGAGCTCTTTTTGATGTCTTTCCACGGCTCTGAACTGAAATTACTTTCTAAGAAAAGCAGCTAAGAATTTTTTTACTCTAACCTAGTGGAAAAAAAGAAAATTCAACCTTTTTTAAAAGTAAGGTAGGGTGTTTGGCTAGTTGCAACAAGGCAAACACAATTCACTTAGATTTTAGCCCTGTTGAAATTGGATTTTAAGAAGTCACAGGCATTAAAGCAACTTGAATCTGGCAGCAGGTAATCTTAGTTATGTTGCTGCGAGAGCAAACCCATGCAGAGATATTTATTTGCTTCTTCCTTCTCTCTTCCTTCCCTACTCAAAGTAGCTATGCTGTGTTTTCAGCTTAGCCTGACTTTTTTCTCTGAACTAAAAAGCCAGGTGAAGATTTGAGCAGATTAACATTGACAGGCTGTTCAAAAAAAGATCAAAACCGGCTCAACCTGTAGACGCGGGATAAGTCTTTAACTTCATTCTTTTCAAGTGAAGAAATTGTCTAGGTATTTTGAAACCAAGACATTAGAAGAGGCATGTAAATATGGTTTCTATAAATGAAAGCTGTTAAAGTGGATGAGGCCATTTTCAATGCCCAGGTGAGGTATCTGCAGGTTTTTGTGCTGCTCCCTGTCAGTGTGAGGCATTGGTATTATTTAAATCAGTCAGGCTGACATTTATTTCTTTTCTTTACTTTGCCACATGTTCTGAAGTCAGTGGAAAGCCTGCAGGATTACTGGGAAATAATGACAGTCACTGGGCTGGCACTGCCAGGAATGAAGTAAGACTCTCCTTTCCTTTTACCTCTTTACAAATAGTAAAGCCAGGGCTTTGAATAATGCAAGGGCTGCTCTGGAGCCTTGCAGTGCTAGTCCTCTTATCAGTGACATGAAGCAGAAGAGCTCAAAGTTTGTGCCACTGAGCCCAGCAAAAGCCAGTAGAAGCCTGGTGTGAAGTGGGGATGTTGTGCAACCACTCTCTCTGCTTCAGCTGCCCTGTCTCTTCCTGACCCCTGCTGAACTGCTCTATCTCCAGACCATCCTTCAGTAGCAACTTAAAAATACACCTCTGGAATAAGTAATATACTTCTGCGTGCCTTGGCCTAACTTACTTGAAAAAATATATTCTTTTTGTTTTCCCACCACCCTCTGCTTATTTTCTCTCTGCAGACTGTGTATTTATGGTGAGTTGCACTTTCCCTTTGCATGGCTGATTAGTTTTCCATTTCCTTTGTTTGTAAAGGAGCAGGCTGTGGAAAGGAAAGGCTGTAAATTAAACAGTGCCAGGGCATGAGTACAGATACTGGAAGGTGAATGTCTGTACTCTTATTAAACCGCTGGAGTGGTCCCTGGCAGACTTTTGGCCAGGCCACTTAACACCCTCCTGAACCATTTGAGAGCGTGTTTCAGGAGTCGGCATGGGCTAGGAACAATTCCCAGTGGGCAATGTGGATGCAGCCAGCATGTTATGGATGCTAAGAGGGCTTAAGAGACTGAAGGATTTTCCAGGACAGCTGGCCTCACAGTCAGAGAGCAGTCCTGGACATGGTTAATCCCCAGTATACATGTAGCCAGAGAATTCCTTTTTTTTTTTTTTTCCCAACGGGAAAAATATTATTGTAAAACCACCAAAATTGATAATGAACCTCAAGGGCAGGCTTAGTATCAGAGACTATTTTTAACTCCTTGTTTTGAAACCAGTTAAACTTCACAGAGGAGGAGCCTTTTGGGAGGTGGAAGGCAGCCCAGTCTAATGGAAGGGGTTAAATTCACCTCTCACCAAACGACCAGGCATTCATGTGCAAGCTGGTACTGTGTGTCTATCAACAACTGAAATTTCCTACAAAGGAGGCACTGAGAGAGATTTGGAACTTGCTCCCTGCATTGGTTGACAGCTGAAATTTGAGATGCTGCAGATGTGTTTTTACACTGTTGTCTCTTGGAGACAATATTTGTAGAAGATACAGGTCCTCTGTATAATTTTTTTTCCCTTTGCTGTATAATCTGTAAGGGTATCTACATTGTGATTATTTTTTGCTATTTTTATAAAACCAAAGAAGGATAAATTAGTCAAATGTAAAATGTAGTTATAGTTGTTTACCGGTTTCAGCAAAATCAGAGCTGTGCAGATCACGGCTACCAAAAAGAATATGGGATTCACAATTCATGTCTGGTCAGCAAGAGACAGCAAAATACTTCCTTTGACCCAAAGCTTGAAGTTTGCTTTCAGGACATTTAGCTTTTTGTCTTGTCTCACACTTGTTAAAATCCAAGTTAATTTTGAAATAAAAAATAATTTTAAAGTGAAAATTTGAAATAGATTTTGTAGAAAGCTACTAAGAGTTAGTTTTCTCATTTCCTAATTGCATTCCCTATTTGCCCCGTGGTTCATTCCTAGGTTAAAGTAGCATTGCAAGGACCATGGAATGACTTTCCTTTCCATGCTGTGTTCCCTCAGTGATATATCAGTTTTAGGTATTTTGGTTGGTCATGGTAAGGATAGGGACAAGGGACTTGGAGGCAAAGGCTGTGATGATTATCATCCTGCTCCTGTCTGTTGCTGCTTTCAGCAGTTTCCTGCCATCCTGGAAGCAGAAAATGCATTGTTACAGGAGCAGTGGTCTTTAGAAACTACTTACGAGATATATAGCGTGGTTCATAAGTCCACAGTATATTTGATCTTGCAGGTGTCAGCTTGGTTCTATGCTGTCAACAAAGAGAAATGACTAATGCTTACCTAACACCAAAGATTACCCATCTGCAGGAGTGAAAAATCTTTGGTAGGCCAGCTAATCTGCATCACCTCTCTTACCATTTTCCAGGCATGTTCTGGCTGTCAAGTGATAAAACAATTGTTTAGTGGGTTTGGACTGAAACTAATGGTGACATTGCAAGCTTTATCTTCATGTGAAGTTCACAGTTTGATTTTCAATTGAAATGGCATAATTCAATACGGCAGAAAGCTGTAAAACAATGTGTGAAGAATCATGATAGGGCACAGTGCTCATCCAGCCCTCAAGGGGTGGCCGTGTCTCGAGACAGGCTCAATCAGCTGGGTGCAAGGTACACAGCCCCAGGAAGCAGGGGCATTTATTTCCTCCAAGGATCCGTGCTTTTCCTTCAAATCAGGAGTAGTCCTGGGCACAGGACACTCCAGTGGGCTGGAAACAGGCTGGGAAGTGGGATAAGTAGGTACCAAGCTACTCCCATGTCTCCCAGCTCAGCTGAAACGTGCTAGGAAGGCTGCACCACAGGCAGTTAGCACCATTGCCACCTACCTTGCTCCTGGCCAGTCCCTTTCAGCCACATAGCCACTCCAGCAAATAAATATCTAAACCCTTGTCAGACCTAGCGGCATGTTTGTCTAGTGGTGTCAGCTACTTGAGCTGTCTCTTCTCTATGACTCCTGTTTGTACTTTCTGGCAGCTGGGAAGCACAGTAATCAAAACATGGGTAGAGTGATATATAAAAGTTTATTTTTTTGACTGAATGATGATCTAATAGCTTATCATTCCTCATGCCTCATGCATCCAAGATGTTTTTCCAGATGAAGCCTGGGAAACATGAATCGTTGTAAAACAAGTCTATGTTACTCCTTAGCTGGTCAGCATGCGTTACTCAAGTAAAAGTATTCCAGCTGAAACCACAAGTTTTCCTGAAAATGACAAAATTAATGGAATTATACCAGCATAAACTCTGTTCTTTGTAAATCTGTGCCGTACTTTAGCCAGAGAAGAGTTTATCCTGGAATTAAGAAAATTATGTTGAAGTGGTGTAAATCTGCCTTAGTGATGACTAGCTTTCCTCTTTTAGTTTTATGAAATCCTTTTCTGCTATCACGCAGATTATACCTATTCAGAATGGCACCTGGATATGGATTTTTCAGAAATCTTTTTCTTTTCTTCTTGAGAATACATTTATGCTTATTCCTCTCCCTTCTTTTTTCAAGCAAAGGAACTATTGTTGATATAATCCATGTGCGACTATGCTCCACTGTTATAAGAATCAATTTTAGAAGCTATAAAATAAATCTTTGATAAAGCAAAAAGGCTTTGCTGATTCTCGTGCTGTACCTCAACAAGTGTGTCTGCTATAATTTTGCTATTTTTCTACACTATTTGCAAACAGCATAAAAAGAAAATTTCTATTCACCAAAATAGATTAGGGAATAATGAGATAGCGATGACTTGATAGAAGAAAATAATCTGTGTCTCTGATGAGACTCCATGTATGGTATAACAAAATGAGGGAGACACTGTGACACCTGTCTGCCACGGGGCCATATCTCCTTCCTGCATGGGCTCCCCTGAGCAATACCATGGCCTCTCCCCCTCATCCGAGCACAGGCAGCGGGTGCAGACCAGGGACCAGCCCAATCTGCTGCATCTGGCAAAGGGCTTACTGGGCGGGAGGGAGCCCACAGAGCAGTACTCCCAATGCAGGTGATGCAAACCCCGCTATGGAGGCAGCCTCAACAGGATGACATGAACATTTCTTCTTCAGTGCATGAGGCTCAGCAAGCATGTTTGGGTGTTGCTCCTCCTAACACTTGTATGACAAATGCTTTTCCAGCGCAGCAAGCAGACCAGTTGACAGGATGAAGGCAGTAGTGGTGTTATGTAGCTAGACTAGCCACAAGTCCTCTCCTAGCCTGTATAAGAATTACAGCCATGTGGCTTCATTATTAAAGCTATTTACTGAGTAGAGAATTGTCCTGATTCATAAAGTATCCATACTCCCGTGCCAATACTCCAACAAGGGCAAGCAGCTAACACATGCTCTCACAAAAGCACACGGGTAATGTATAATACTGTCAGAAGGAACAAAGACCTTTTCTTGTTTGCTCTTGCAGATAAGTCACGATGCATCTGAGGGCAAGAGACTGGGGGAGGGTTAGAGAGCACAATGGATTAGTGCTCTAGGCGTGAATGTTTAGAAATTCAGGAAACTCCAGAATTGCTAAAGGTAGATATTTGTTCCGTTCTTCATTGTATTAGTCACTTGGTTTAGCACTCTCCTCTGACCAGCATGACTGAAACAAACACTGGAGCCATTTGTAAAAGCAAAACCAAGAATGAGGTCTGTGCTCCCTTGGCACAGTGTTGTTCGGCTATCGCACAGCCCGGAGTCTGACACGTCTGCTTCATGCAGCATCCAAGTCCATCTGGGCAGCATTGCTCAGGACGCACCTCTGCACAATGCAGCTGTCAGTTCCTACCTGGTCCTATGACAACCTCTTGGTAGCGTGATTCCTTTTTATTTCTTCAAGTCAGTCAAAACAATAATAACGAACATTTGCAGAGTCCAGCAAAACAGCCCGGAATAACTAATAATAAGGAATAACTAATAATAAAACTAATAATTTTAATCAGTCTCTGAGGTGGTGTGAACAGTTGCATCTCTACATGTTTGTCCTGTGAAAGCCACACCAGTGAGGCCATGTAGCCTTAGTTCTGGCTATCCAGATCCCTTGGACCTAAAGCCATCCATCCCCATCTGGGGTGGTCCTTGCTCAGGACTTCTATGCCAACAGGGTCAATTTGGTGTCCCTATCTTCCTCTCTTCCTGACATCTGAGAAGGTGTCTTCTTTTTTTGTATTTTTGTTTGGTGTTTTTTTCTTGGTATCTACTACTTACAGATACAGACTGATAATACTTAAAAAAATTTCCAGCTCTCCTCCTCATTTATAGGGTGCTTCAGATCTGGTGGAGGTTTTATAAGATATAGTCTCCATTTTGAGTATATTTGAATTATTTTTCACTGCTGGTGCTATACATTGATTGATAACCACTGGGCAGAGATTTGGCTTGCTCAGTGCCTGAGTTCTCAGCAATCGTCTCCCCTGTGTACCAGGCACTTCTGCACAGAGCTTTGCCCCATTCCAAACGCCTGCGCAGCGGGGCCTCTGAAAGATACAGTTCCCCATCATACAGTTCCCAAAGCCACAGCTGAGAAACAATTCCAGTTTGGGCTCACTAATAACCCAATTGCACTGACCCTACATTACATTGTTAGCCTGTCAGAAACCCAGCACTTCCATGTGATAACTTAATCAGTTAGATCTGCAGTTGAACTCCAGCCTACAGATTTATAGCCAAAGGCAACAACCATATCATGGCTGTAAATCAATTTTTATTATAACATCATCATTTATTATTATTATTATTATTGTTGTTGTTGTTGTTGTTGTTGTTGTTGTTGTTATTTTAAAGGAACACACTACAGAGCCAAAATCAGCATGTCCAATTAGCAGGAGGGACTACACATTAGGTTCAAAGAACCCTTTTGCGTTATCTTATTCTAATAGCACTAGTAACGGAGCCTAATCTAACCTGTCATTTCAAGAGCTATAGGGAGAACAAATTGCCGTCGTTGAGGAGAGGTTTGGAACAGCATGCAGCCTGTCCTCTCCTGACATCCTACTCAGCAAATTCCTCACAGATTTCCTCCTGATGTCAGTAAAAACTAACATAAAGGTTATTTTATAAAATTTTGTGTGGACTGCTAACTTGTGAAAACCGAAGGACCCATGCCCAGAACAACAATACAGACTCAAGTAAATAATCACAGCATTTGTCCTTTGTGCTTAAAGCTTAACAGATGAGTGAAACAGAGGAGAGGCTGAAGAGTTCCCATGCCAAGTACCAATGCTGTGAGCACATATTGAAAAGAGTAGCCAATAAATGTCGAAATCAAGGTGACTGATCATATAAAGGCTTCCTGTTTGACTGGAGACTGTTAGGAAAGGTTTCCAGTTTAATATGCAATGATGAGGGGTGGAAAAAAACCCAGAGGAGTTAAATATTAAATGCTAAAGTCATTATAAATCATAACAGCTATTTCTTCAGGGAACACAATCCCTTCAGCAGATCAGGAATGCTGTAAGATATAGAGACGTGATCAGGGCGGAGAGCAGGAGGACATTTGTTACCAGTGTTAGACTGGCAGTGTCCCCAGAATCAATTTTGGAACCCTGGTGAAACAACAGATAGGCAAAGTTTTGGGATTTTGGTATTTGCATACCGAAATAATGTCGTGCAACTGGTCAGAAACTTTTCTTCTTTATCATGATGCCATCGGAAATACAGATGGATGTCCAAAATGATAATACTAAGCCCTCCTTTCCAGCACACAGTATTTCAGCTGAGATCACTGCTATGTTCTGGCTACTTCACACTGCTCTAATTAAAACTCAGTCATCCTTACAGCTGCTTTGTATTCCTAGAGCACTGCACAACAGCTGGATCATGCCGTCGATTTTGGCCCTTAAAATCCTTGGAAATTACTGTGTGAATATCAAAACTTTGGCCCTTTCTGTCACCATTTAAGCTTGAGTTCACCTGCATCTCTGGCTTCAGCACACACCACCTTTGCATTTGGGTAACATGTTGGAAAAGTATCAACATCGTAACTGAAGACAGAGTAGGTGTTAGTGTTACACTGATTTTGGCAGGCTTTTGCACAAAGAAATGCTGTTAGGGGCAACGTCCCTGAGAGTGACAGACTGTCTGCCACACTTACTGTGATGTAAGACTTGCTGCAAAACAAATCTACAGGTGCTAAAGAAATTTTTAAAAAGGCCAAGTTTGACTTCCTTTAGCGACAATCATATTCTAATTAGCCAGTTGATACAAAACTCCAGGTCAATTGGTTAAGCTGCTCTGTTGCTGTATTAATGAGTTTAAAACAAAAAAAAATTTCATCTGTCCTTTGTGGACCTATATTGATTTACACCAAGTAGAAGCACACTTTAAATATGCATTCCTTATTTCTCTGTCAGCGTGCTTATAAACCTATAGTCAACTACTCAGTCTTTACATGGCTTCATGAATTGTTATCTCAGCTCCCACGGGGACGGATGGATAAAAGTGGCTGTTTCGAGTTATGATGTGACAGGGTGACACACCACCTTTCACGAAGTCTAACATATCCAGCTAAGTGCATCTGGTTGACTATGCAATGCTTGAGGTGGATGATGTGTCTCAACTAGTCACGAGCTAAATTTAAAATTAATTGTGCACCTTCAGGTCTAACAGTTGAGTCATCTTACTATGGAGAAATCACTAAAGCAGCATGTTACTAAGCAGAATACACTGTAATGTAATAATCTGTTTTCCACTGGAAAACATATGTAAGATAGACTTGCAATATTTATTCTTAAAACATGTAGGATGTTCTAGAGCCATGAAGCCATTCACTGTAAGCCATGAAAAATAGGTTTGGTTTAGAGATGAAAGTGGCTGGAGGCTGTGACCCACAGGGACTCAGAAGGAAACACTCAGAAAATAGAGACAGATTGAATCCCAAGTGCTCTCTCCTGAGAGGAAGCATGGTTGGAAAGTTTAAAACCCATTAAACTTAAACAAATTGAAAAGCCCTATCTGAGAGGAAACATAGTACAATGTTTATTTTTCCATTACAAACCTGAGACCTAAAAGATTTCCTGAGGTTCTCAGGTATTGTTCAAGCTTATAATGGAGATCTGTTTTTAGAAAGTGTAATTCATGTGTTTAATCCAAACTGTTTGATGAAAAACACACTGCATAAGCATTCAGGAAGTTAAAGGCCATTGTATACCTGTATCACATATTGTTTGGATAGGAGCAGACCTACAATGCAAGGAATCTCACCATGAAACTCTCTCACTGAAAACATTGGGTCTAATTCTCTCCCCATTTATGCTGCTGGACGAATTCCACTGAATTAATGAAGTTAAGACATGAGTAACCAATGATAATAAAAAGACAATCTTCCTGCTGAGTGTGAAACTACCAAAATGCAAGGCTAATGTGAGCAAGAGATTTATAACACTGGCCTGAGTCAAGTAAGTAGCAAGCCGTAGCAGGCCCAGCGTAACATTAGCCAAGCTGAATAGTCAATGTATTTTAGGTTTTGCCCCATCACTAGTGAACTGCTGCTCTGAGATCCTTATCGGAAAAGTGTGTGATGTTAGCAATGTTGAGAAGCATCTGTTTGACTAATGAACAAGCTGCAAGCTAAATCCAGAGATGAATTTAAGTGAGAGGAAAGATTTGGAAGCAGTGGAATATTATTCATTAGATCTATTGATACAAAAACTGGGCAAGTTTCAGACATACAGACCCTTCTTCAGCTTTCTTCAGTCTGTTTGTTCAAATTGTACTTGATCTAAAGCAAGATATTTCTCTGTGCAGATCTTGCTTTCTAGTATTCTTAGACTACCTTGGGTAAACTGGATTTAAGTAAAAAATTAAGGTACCAGAAAGTATGACATATATACAAATGTAAATTGGAGTAAGGCAACATAAACTCCTGATGGTTTCCCTTGTCTGTCACACAAGCAATTTCAAGTAGGATGAAGAATATCTAAGTTTTAGGAGACCAACTTACTTTTTACATCTGAATTTGGCCCTGAACCAAGCCTGAATTCACTATTGCCTTTGTATTGTGTATGACAAATATCTTGATTACAAATAAGAATCAAGGTCTTCCACAGTTAAACACTGAAAATAATTACAAAGACCTACTTCAACATAACATAGGAAGGTGACAGGATAGCAAGGTGACAGGATAGCAATATAGGTTCATATATAAACCTGAGTATCCTAGGCACATCTGTTTAATAATGATGAGTAACGAATACACACTGACGCACCCATCTTGTCTTCTGTGCCATTGTTAGTGACACAGGACCAGACCTGAAGTGGCAAAGGGGATTTTAAGGGCTAGCAACCTCTCTGGCCAATCTGCAGGGTCAAGGGGGAAGAAAGGAGAGAGATGCTCATAGAAGAAGACAACAGACAGGCAGATTAAGCTAATTTTAGTTGAATTTGTGGTGTGGATGACAACTTGAAAAGGGCTGATGGGTAAGAAAGAGAAGAACTGTGAAATGATTTGAAGATAAGGGCAAGTGGTTTAATTTGATATTGCTGAATGGCATTCAGCAGAGGGAATCAGAGAAGACTGTTGTTTGATGAGGATAATACACAGGAAGGATGATTTTCACAGCTATGTTTTGTGTGACACCAAGGCTATGTTACTTGTAAACTAAACAGTCCCAGGGCCCCCATTCTGTCCCTGGGGTCAAATAGCACAATTCAGCCATGCTTGTACTATTGAACTCTCTTCTCTTCCGGAACAGGGTGGCTGCATCTGGACCTGGCCTGGGTTAATTCCCGAATTGTGCCCAGGAATTGGTTGGGAGAGTGGTAGTTTGCCTGGACCAGAAATGTGCCACGGAGTGTGCTAAAATTTAGCAATACAGTAGGTCAAGTGCCAGAGCTCAGGAACATTTGCTGTCACTGTTTAATTTCCTAATATAGACATAGTCTAAAAGTGCAGTGTAGGTGCTTAAGAGGGCAGAGATGTGAGCATTCCATAACCATGACCTGACATTTTGGAGAAGCCCTGAATCTTCTTGAAGGACTGCAATGATCTTGCCCGTTTACCTCTTAGTGTTTTCCTGCCCTCTGTGCTCTTTTTTCAAACTTATTTTCAACTTTACTTTATGGCACTTACTGTCTAATAATCTCATGCAGTATTTAGCTTAAGATGGAGTTTACCACTTGATTTAGTCTGCCTTCTCCATTTTTCTTGGTTACCTGGAATAAAACCATTGCTTCACTCAGGGAAACTATAGAGTGACTTTTGTCTGTCATGCATTGTCACTCCACTCTCATAGAGAATTTATTCTCAAGGAATATGCTTTTCTAAAATTTAATTGCATTCCTGTCTCTCAAGTAAACCTCATATTAAAATAAGATCTACTTAACAATCTGCTTTGTTTTGTAGTGATGAATTGTGAATGATCAAAATGTTGACTGAAGGAAAGGGAACATTGGAAAATGTTCTTTATCATTTTCCTGCATCACTTTTAAGTTCTGTACATTTAAACTCCTATCAGCACCTTGGCATGCTGAAAAAGATGGCTACGCTTACTTTAGGACTCTGTTAAATTTATAATTAATACCCTGGATTCACTGTCTGCCACACACTGAGTTGTTGAAATGGTTGAGCTTTCTACCGCCGTCTCTTGAGCATGACAGTATTTTTCAGTTTTTAGAAGATTGTTGTTCTTCCAAAAGGCAGTATTTCCACTGTGGCTTTTTGTAAGCAATTTTGTTTATAAATGCATCTTTATGTTTGTTTCTTTCTAGGTAGGGATGAGATCCCGAAACCAAGGTGGAGAAAGCTCCTCTAATGGGCACTTCTCTAGCGCCAAGCCTGTCATCAGCCATGCAGAGAATGAAAAACTTCAGGAGGATGCCAAGAAAAAGAACAAACCTCATCGGAAGGAAGATGAGGTCATGGTTTCAGCAACTGTCAAACGGCACTCAAAATCACCTGGACCTACTGAACGAAAGAACAAGAAGTCCATAGAACTTTCGAAAGAGGACTTGATAAAGCTCCTCAGTATAATGGAAGGAGAACTGCAGGTAAATTAAACATCTCTTTTACTGTATTTTCTATGTAACGATTTATTTTTAGGTTGTCCAAGATGCAGAGGGCTCAGCTGACAGTGACATGCAAATTTAAGGCAAAGGACCATAAGGAGACAGCAGTGGTAGTTGGTGTTTAACAGCATAGTCATAGTTTTAAGTACTGCTTTACTTACCATCTCTATCTGCAGCTACTAAAGCAAGAGAAATTATAAACACCTGTCAGAACTGATGAAGAAAGGGGGATCAGAAGGTCTTGAACACTTAAAAAGAGGCAGAAAACAACCACAGGGGAATCAGTTCGGAAAAAGCCAAGGAAACATAGTGAGTGTAATGAGAATCTTTAATGCAAATATTCAAGGGACAAGTCTGCATGTCAGTAATACTGAAAAAAGGACTTAAGATGGCCCCTGGACCTTCTGCATATTCAGATGTTGCTCAGGGCTCAGACAAAGCTCTGCCTGTCCTGCCTGGCCTCCAGCATTCTGCACATTCCCTGCCTTGCAAAGGCCCACTAGCTTTATTTCTTGGAGTGGTGCTCGCTTGAAAGTTTTCTCAGTTGTCCTGATTTGCATGTTTATTCAGCTCAGTAGTAAGTCCTTGATGGCAGACAGTCTGATTTTGTGCTTAACTCACATCCCCCAGATTTCGATCCACTTTTGAGGATTCTCTTAATTGCTAATAAATCACTGAGCTCTCGGGAGTCTCAGCCTTCAGGGAAAATGCGATTTCAAAATAAAGAGCTGAAACATGGTATTTCAAAAAGTCAATATGAAGACTTCTGACTTTTCAAAACTTATCCCCTTCTGTGGTAGGACTGCTTGCCAAATTTATACGTTCTTTTGTCTGCACTTTAACGATATTTTTCACTGAATCCATGGACAAGAAGAAAAAACCTGCCCAACCTGTGTGAAAACATTTTACATCTCAATCCCTTTATTCTAGTTAACAATCATTATTTAGCATTTCACATAAGGCTTTACTTTTCCCCTGAAAACCACATTCATAACATTTTTACTTTAATTTTGGACTTGTTACCATCTTATCTGATTAAGTGAAGCAATTGTTTTGGAAGTGATTGGTTAATTTCTTTGGTGTATGAGTCACCTGAGTTGCACCATTACCACAACACTGAGATTTCATCTTATTAAGTATCAATCTTCCCATATATAATGCACCTTCAGTTTGTCAGAAAGTACTTTCAAGTTTCAGGAAATAGGCATTCCCAGTAAGTAATTCTGTCACAGAGGCAGAGAACAATCATTTTGCAGTGAAAAACTGGGGAAATAAGAGAAAAAATCTGTTGAATGCAATTTTGCAAAGGAAAAAAACTTTTATCATTACAGAACAGTATCCATATTTATAGTGCTTCATTTTACTTTATACAAAAACTTGTGTATGTCATTTCCTAAAAGACAGCTAGCATGCAGCTTCAGTGGTGAATAGAGCCAAACCTCACTAGAAATATATCATGCTCATGTTGTTCAGAAAGATTTACCCTGAAGTCACCTTTGTGGTCTGGAAAGGGGAGGTGAAGAAAGTCACTAATGTTTCCTGGGTGGCAATAAATGTGGTCTTTATTCTTATCTCTGAGTAATTTTCCTGTTCAATACAAGGAAATGTGGCTCTTCACCATAGTCTTTTACTTTGTAGGGGAGTTACACAACCTTTAAAGGACTACACATGTTCTCATTATCCCTATGTGGATGGTCAGGACAGCTGCCACCTACGCTGTAATATGGGCTGAAAATCCTCACCAAGATGACACTCCCATTGCCCTGGACAATACTTTTAGGGATATTCATATGTACAGACGCCACAGAGATGTTTAGGCACTGCTAAAGTTTCCTGGCATCATGGAAGGATTGTGAGGACAATGACGCTGGTAGCCACAGAGTGTGTCTGTTCTTCTGCTCCGTACTGCTAGGCAGGGAAAAGAATCATTGTTCTTTTTAATCCATAGGAGTTTTTAATTTCATTTTAAAAAACCCTGTTTAGGTTAGTTATTTACCTGCTACCTGTGTTGAACCGTTACTGAAGTGGGCAAGCTACAGCACTTTAGCTTGAGATGAGAGCCTGGCTTTGACACTACAAATGAAGATGAGCCAAGGAAGACTCCAGCCAAAGTAAATACTCTGGTATTACCTCCTGGCTGTCACAGTGACCTAATGCACTGAGTCATTTTGTGGCTTTTCATTTCCAGATCTGTTCGGACATCTCTGGTGGCTGGCTGGTGTTTTGTTGGACTGACAAATCAGACTGTGGGTTTATTTTGAAGCCATTTCAATACTGACAAAGCAAACATTATATAGGCATACGTAAGAATATTTTGTTTTGAGAGTAACAGCAGGCTGTACCTGTAGGGAGATCCAATATCTTTTGAAGAAAAAAATGGGTTAAAATACCATGACTGTACTCAGCAGCCACGAGTAAGACAGATCTTATGTCTGCCTATGGAACGCAGAGCAGGGTGACGCTGCCTTGTAAACCCCAAACAGTAAGCTCAGCCACAGGAAGTAATCTGGTCATGACAACCATGAGGTTAGCAGGGTAAACTGGTAATGTATACATATGCTTCATGTGCTTAGTTCACTATTCACATAAACTAACGATATAGCAAACATAGACCCATGCCATGTTGCTATTGGTATCACTTTTGAGTCCTTACTTTGGGACCTGACCTCCCAGCTCTTCATTTTACAGGTGAATGTGCCAGTAAACTGTGGAGACATGCCCTAGCAGTGATGTTTATGTCTTCCTTTTTTTTTTTTTTAAATTATAGTGACCTCTGGTAGCTTGCCTCTGCTGTAGCTTCTAGGGCCAAGTTGGACTCAGCTTTGCCTGTTGTCAGATTTCCTGGCTGGACCCCGTGCACTTACTGAATATAGAGAAGGAAAGGTTTTCATAAAGGGCTGAGGTCACCGTAGCCTAGGCTTTATTTTGTAAGAAAACAAAAGGGGAGAAAAAGTATACGGAAGCTGTGGTGATGAAAATGTATCCCCATAAACATGGCAGGAGAGCTCTTAAGTGCAGCCTCTCTGAAGGAGAGTGGGAAACAAATGAACTGATGACAGGGATTGATTTTAAAGGCCTTATAGCTCAGTAGAGTGTCTTTTCTCTTGTGAGATCTCACTGCTCATATAAAAAGGCAGTGATTACACGGTCTTTAAACACATATTGAATATACAGGGACAAAAAATCCATGAAAGATTTCTCCCTATACCTGAAAAAAATTCTAATTTTTAAATACTGCAAAACTGATTTGAAAAGAAAACTTCAAACACCAGTAGAATAAATCAAATCACGAAGACACAGTATTAATTTCCCTGGTAGTTACAATGATTTCAGTCAAACCAACATGTGAGTATTATTAATTACAGAGCAACACAGGCAGTGTGCATCTTTACAATGATGATATAATCCTGTCTGTGGTTCACAGATTTTTGTCCAACAGCCTATGTATTTGTCCTGGCAGGAATATATTCCCTGTACACTTTCTGAGCAGCAGCCATTAATCTCCCGCAATACCAACACTGATTTTCAACATTTCCTGATTAGGGGCCTGAAAGGAAATGAGGAGCAGTATTCATACATGTTTACCATTCACTCTTCTATTGCGTGTTTGGCAAAAAACCCCACATTAATAAAAGTTCATTTACGCAGAGAGCATCCCACTACAAATCATTGGGTTTTTCAAGAAAAAGAATTTCTTAGCCAGGTTCTGTGCCTACTGCCAGATGACAATTTAAGCTTGGGAGACAGTTTCCTATATTTCATACCAATTCAAATAGGAGCAACTTTTCCACTCAAGACCTTTATTATAGCCCATGTTTTACTGTGTTTCTGCAGTGCAGAAATGGCATTCATTCCCTGCAGCTCAGCCACCCATTCCTGTTGAGGTACCTCGCACGTTTTAGGGCAGAGGGAAATGCTTCCTGAGGGCCTGACTCCGTGGACGAGCAGAGCTTTGCTCCTCAGAGCTGGGCAGCAGTGTGGGATGTAAATGAAATATGTGTTAAGGTATCAGCTGTACATTTGTTCTGCTGCAGGCCTGAGGATGTGAATGGGCAATATGTAAAATGTGATGTCTTATAGAACAGTATGTATAAAATAGAAGTTAGATATAGATTAATCACAAGCGACAGTTCCTGAGAAGTCTTCAGTCTTCCAAATGGTCTAATGTAACACTGGGTTTGGACTGACTTTTGAAGGGAAACACTGTGTAGCAGATATTCAGAGCTAAACCTATTTGCATAGCATCCCTCCTTCAAGGGGAGAGATCAAATGACTCCACTGTCAAAGAAGCCCTTTCCTTTAATCTGTATTTATTTAAGACTGCATTTAATGGTTAATTTGAGTGCTCACACAAGGTGTCAGAGTGATAACTCCCTGGGAAGGATGTCTCCCCTTGCCTGGGGAGCAGCAGCCAACACACCCCATGGCAAGGTGTGCTCCCCCTATATCTCTGGTCCTGGCTCAAAGCCAACACTTCTCATCAAGTCCAGTTTGATTTGGTCTCTCTGATGAGGTTGCTAGTGAAAACACCATTCCAGGATTAAGACTGGGGTTAGTCAGTTAATTGCATTTGTGCCACTGATTACCAAACTGCAGATTGCACTGGTGGCTTCATCAGCTGCAGGAGGCGTTGTTGTGGGGCAGGTATGGGGCGCTGGTTGCTGATGGTTGAAATAGGGCAATCATGGGGGGAAGGAGCTCTCTCATCCAACAGAGCCAGGAGGAGCTCACATTCAGGTGGGCTGCAAGACTTTCTTCTTGACCTGGGTGTATCAGGGAAGGGTTAGCAGAGGTGGGTGAGGGCTATGTGTTTTTTTCTCTCTGGTAAGGTCCTTGGCAAACACTTAGATATCAGTAGCTGTACATCCTGCCATGAGGGAAATCCTCTCTCTTAACAAACTCAAATAACAGCTACCCACATGGGTATAGGTGATATACTACCTATTGCGTTCTAACATTTTTAAAGGTATTTTGGTATTTTACCATCTGTCTCTCTATCAGAAAACTAAGCTTTCTAAATGTAAAGGGGGAAAGGAAAATTGTTTACTGTTTCCATTTTTCTACTTTCTACTGTCTTTCCTCTCTGTATAGCTATGTATTTTATTAATATATTCTCTTCTATAATCATTCTGTTCTGTTCTCTTTCCCAAGATCTAACTTTCTCTCTGTCTTCAGCTTTTCTTCCCTTCTCCTTTATTTCTCTAGCTGTGACCTTTTTCCCTATTCTACCTTTTTGTCACTTCCTCAACCTCATACTGCAGATGCATTCACTGACTCATTTTCCTGAGAATCCTGGACATAAAACTCTAGAAGATCTGCTGTAAATCAAGTCCCAGCAGCTAATTCTTTAGGCAAGCACTTCATTCAAAGTTTCTCATTAATTTATCAAGCTGTGTTTTAAGACTAGGTGGGTTGTTTACCTTGACTACTCGTACTGGAAAATAGTTCCAGAACTGAAAAGTTTTAACATTTAGCAAATTTATTTCTTTTAATTTCTAGTGCAATTGTAATTATGCCTAGTGAAACCTTTATGAAATTGTGTTATACACCAATCATGCCTTGAAGAGCCTACTTCTCTCCCTTCTGTTTAATGACTGATGTGTTTGTGAACAGCAGTCTCGCACTCTCCGAGCCTTTGTTTTGCTGTGCTAGCCATGCCACGTCCTTTTAGTTTCCTCTAGCAAAATAGACTTTCCACATCTTCCATCATCACTTGATCAACGCCAGTTACATCCTGGGTTCATCTTAATGTCCGTAGCTGGAACTGTGCATGGTGCAGTAGGAGAGAGCTCACTGGTGCCTTGTACATAGGGTTTAATATTTCCCTTTCTCTGCTGACACGGCCTTCCCATCACTTGTCAGTCTGATTGATATAAGCAAGAGAGTTTGACTCTGTAGCTGTACTTGTGATGTTTTTCTCTCTGTCTCTTTTTCTTCTTGCTGCAATGCGTAAACTTGCATGTAATGCCTTGAACTGCTTTTGTTTTGAACTTGACTTTCCTGAGATGTTGAAACAACATTGTGATAGCCACCTAGGTATTGCTTAGTTAAAAACAACATACAAACTCCTCTATTTTTTCTTCAGTGCCTTTCTTGATACTCTTGCACTAATATTGTTAAATATTGAGCTACCTGAAAGCTCAAGTGAGGAATATGGGATGATAGGTGGGTGGAAACCAGATGTGTTTCTTTTAGGTAATATTAAAGTCAGAAGAGAAAGTTGGGACCAGATGCCTCCGCACCAGAGGAAAGAGTACATAACAGAGTAAAGAGAAGGAGTTTTCAAATGGTCATTAGCAATATCTCACAGTTTGAGAAGCTGAAGAGGAGCCAGAGTGGAAAGAATACGTAAAGCTAGAGAAAAGTGCATGTAGAGTAGCTTTGCATAAGTGTTTATAACTGTAAAGTCTTGTTAATTACATTGAAATAGTTTAGGATTTTCTGAGCATATCATAGAGCTGATATTCAAATTCCTGAGAGAAAAACCTTGGCATGTACAGAGCTACAGGGAAAAAGAGAAGATAGGGTTAATGCGAGGAGGGAGAGGTGACTTAAGGAGAATGGAATGAGAGGAAAGAGGTTGGGCAATAGAAGAAAAAGAGTGTAAGGAAAGGGGGAATACAACAGTGATAAATGCAGCCAAGCTACAGACAGGGAAAGGGGACATAGAAAAGGCAAGACAATGAAGAGAAAGATGGTATCCACACTGTAGCAAAATGAGAGCCTAAAAAAATCCCTAAAAATGCCTGGCATAAGAACATCAGTACAATGAGTTAAAAAATTCTCTTCCCTCTGACTGACCCCATGTTTGTTTGTTTGTGTTTTCCTGGTGAAGCAGGCTTTTGCAGGACAATAAAAAAAAAGTTAGGGTAGATTTCAAACCACAAATGCTCTCTTCTATTTTTATTGAATAATTTATAACCAGAGATAAATTTTCTCCAGAATACTATTTTGTTTCTGTAGCTTGCAATCTTTGCTGTGCAAAGGGCAGGAGATACCATGGGAGGTAAGCAGGGCTTGTCTAGCAAGTCCCAGAATCATGAATTTTAAAATAGAACCTTGTTGGTTTATGAGAGAAAAAAAAAGATAAGACAGTATACTGAAATACAGTTAAATTGTGCTATTCAGGCAATTTCCTGCTCCCTCTGAAATTAAGGGCAGAGGTACTATCAACCATAGTGATGATAGCCATCTCTTTGATAATAAAATTGCTTTAAAATTATATGTTTTTCAAAGTAATTATCCTCAATAAAATGTCACTGTCACTGGACAGCTGTGGGCTGAAAACCTCTTTCACAAAGACATTTTAACATCCTTCTCTGTTAATGCCTGAGCTGTACTTGACAGAGCTGTATGTGACAGAGCTACAACTATCATGTTATTTAGGCTTGGAAGGTCAGAAGAAAGAGAAATAATTGGCAGGTGTCTCTGATCCATTGAACAGCTCGTCTAGAGTGGAGGGAACAGTATGAGCAGCTTGGGGTTTTTTTCAAAAATTCTTGGTCTTCTGTCCAAAACAGAACAGTAAGGACTGCCCCTGATCAACTTTTACATTTTGGTCTTGTTCCCATTGGGATCAGTGTCTTTAACTGATACTCCTTTGCATTCTTTTTAAAATAATTTTAATCAACTGATGTCATTTGACTCTTTTTTTTTTTTTTTCATTTACTTAATAGAAATTGTATACTCAGTGCAACAGTAATGAGAAAGCTTGTATCTTTTCTCATTTTCTTGAGAGAAGTCTCACTCTGTGGGAGGGGACATAATCAACCCTTTTGCAATAAATGCTAGGTGCATGGACTCTCTGGCTTTAAAATATCTGGGATTCTTGGGAGAGCTTGCAATGAGCATATGTCTTATGTGTCATAATGCTATCCAGTATTCTGAGTCACCAGTTGTTAATTTAAGATTGCATTTGTAGCTGAGTCTGGTTTTATTAACTTTGCCGCCCCAGTTGTGTATTTATTAAGTTTGTGTCTCCTATTCTCCAGCTGAGGATCAGATAAGCTCTTGAGAGCAAAACAGATTATTCTCCATCCAAAACGAGCTTTAATAAAAGCAAATATAAGTCTTTCAGCAGGGCATGTGCCTGCTCACACGTGCCCTTTGTTGAGCGCTGGACTTGGGCCACCAAAGCCACGGGGTCCCGTCCTCAGTCTCCCTATCTCCCCCACACCACAGAAGCACTGCCATCAGGCCTTAAAACAACTTTAAACACCTTCTTTTAAGGGTGCTTTATGATGTACAGCTGCAGGGCAGAGTTGAAGCCCTTTGGAGAGCCTACATCGCATTGGACGTGACCAAAATTGGGAAAAAACTTGACAGCAAGCTGAATGTTGAACCCATGGGGTGAAATCAGTTGGTCCCAAGAAAGGCACAGTTTGACCGGGACATTCATGCAGTTTTATCTGTAAAATTTCTGTTCTGAATCACAGCTATTTTGTGCCATGAAAATTTTATAAATTATATATAAATGCTTGGATTTATAAAGTATGTGCACAGGTATTTTTATCTTTTATAGCATTCACCTGCATGTGATTCATGCAATACTGTACTTGGTGTGGGTGTCGGTCTCTTCTCCCAAGTAATAAGCGATACGACAAGAGGAAATGGTCTCAAGTTGCACCAGGGGAGGTTTAGATTGGATTAGGAAAAAATTCTTCACCGAAAGGGTTGTCAAGCATTGGAACAGGCTGCCCAGGGAAGTGGTTGAGTCACCATCCCTGGAAGTATTTAAAAGATGTGTAGGTCTGGTGCTTAGGGACATGGTTTAGTGGTGGACTTGGCAGTACTAGGTTAACGGTTGGACTTGATGATCGTAAAGGTCTTTTCCAACCTAAACGATTCTATGATTCTATTCTATCATTCTTTAGATAATAATTGTGAGAACATGGCTATCTGAGAAAGTGTCTTGTTTCTAGGGTTAAAGGCTCCACCTATTGGTTGACTAAAATGAGAGAAATGTAACATTTTCACATAGAAAACTGCTTGCCCTACTGAACATCCTGTGTCTTGCCACATCTTTATGAAATTGCTGGCTTCAGTGTAGAATTTTGCGTGACGTCCAAAATAAAATGAGCTCAGTGACTCATTTCTGAGGGCTGTGCACATGCAGCACCCAAAATGATGCACTGCTGAGACACTATGAAGGGAAGTCCTTTCCTGAGACAGGAATGGTTTGGATTTTGCAAGCAAAGTCTTTCTTATCCTGGAAATGATTGTTTTTCTTTGCAAAAAAATTAGCATCAATTCTTCCATGCCAGCAAAATGAGTGGAACTGACCAACACAAGTACAGTTGCATGGTAACTTCCAGGCATTTGTCACCTTCAAGTTTAAACAAGTCCGAAACAGAGGTATTGATGCAGTCAGCTTCATAATGAAAACCCGTTTCCCCAGTGTTGGCTCAGGCAGTCTCAGCAGGCAAAATGGCATTTTGAAGGGCTTCAGAGTTGTTCCTCGGAATGCAGTGGGAGGATGGAGAGGGGAGAGGATGCCCAGGTGGGGCTTGGGGAGGGCGAGGGGAAGAACAGACATTGAGGAGGATCAGGGGGATTTCGGAGGCAGCAGGAGGCTGTGAGGCCATCGTGGACATGGCCAGGAGCTCTCACTCTGCACCTTTCATTGTCCGCCCTCTCTAAGCTACTTCACTCTAAGAGTTCACACCACTTCCCTTGTTTCCTCTGACAGCTCCTGTGTTCAAACAATTGGCTATGCTGGTAAGTGCTTGCTGTAATGCTGTCCTACTGTTCTTGCCCATTCATCAGTCATCAGTAACTTGAACGCACATCCGTGTAGCACAGAAAAACAGCTTGTTGAAGCCAACAAAATGCTTGGACAAGAGAAAGTTGTGTATACAGTTTATTACACATGTATACACACTTACGTCTGTTGGTATCCCGGTCTCCGCAGAGGAGGCAGAAGGATTTCCTCTGAACTTCACCATCCTGACATCTACGGCCCTGCTGGCACCAGCTTGTCTCTCGCTCAGTCCCGCTCCATGCCTGCTCATTCCTGCCAGAAGGCAGCTAGATCACTGCGAAAAAAAATACCTGGGCAGGTTTGCTCCTCTTGGAGAGGGGGTACTTACTTAGTGCCTCCCTGAAGTTCAGGTCAGAGCACCTAATTTCAGATGTTTCAGTTCCTTACACAGTCAATGAAGCACTTTCAAAAAGCAATTTAGACAACCTGAGTAACATGTCTAATGAAGATACTTTTTAGTTTCCAATGGATTTCAACAAATTGGATGATAGTATAGAAGTACATAAACATGGAGAAAATAAAAGAATATAATGAATGGGGGAAATTGAATATGAGAACAACTATACTGATGTCAGAGTGCCATATTTTTTGTAGTATTCATAGCATTAGTACCCAGATCTTATATATACTTATGAATTAAATCTCACAGCATTCCTGGGAAGTATTATTTCCTTTATGGAATGGAAATTGGAGCATGGTGAGGTTAATTTTATGTGTGAAGCACGAGAAGGAGGTCCATGAACAGAAATGGATCTCTTGAGTCAGTGGTCCAGACTGGTTAACAAAAGATTAAGGGGGAGATGATAACACAAGGAGGAGGAAAATAAATGCTTTTTCTGTTATTACCCTTTCATTAGTCATCTTTTTTTCTTCTTACAGAGGTACTAACTGATCACAAAATAAGTTGTGGTTACAAAAGAAACATGGCAACTTACTACACGACTCCAGCAATATAAAAACACCCCAACGTGTGGGAAATGTGCTGCAATTTTAATGACTTTCTATATTGCTATAGTAGCTCATGATTGGCCATTCACCCGGGATATGGAAAGCTGCAGTTCATTTCCTTGGCATGAATAAACCAGAATAGAGACTTAGTCATTTGGGCTTTCATGTCTGATTTGGAGTACCTGAACCAGGGAGCTCTCCTCTGCCTTTGCAAGCATTGTGGAGACTAGTGCTGGTCAGAGAAAAGACCTAAAGTTGCTTTGTTAATTACCTCATTTGTTGGGACGCACAGTGTGTCACATAGCCACATACCAGCCCTGTACTGTGAATATAGTAATTCCTGTGCTGTTGTTAATGATTCTTCCTGCTCAGGTGTCCAAAAAGATGTTTTAACAGATGTTCCTTCCTCTCCCTGCTGGCTAGTTGGATAAATCTGTGGTCTCTGCTTGCTGCCGGGCTTCAGGTCATGTGCAAAATGTTATTATACAGTTAATGTTGGCTGAGACGTAAACTATATGACTGGATACAGCAAACCCAAAACAGCGGGTTTAGCCATTGTGATGCATTGTTGAAGCGTGTAAAGCATATCCCAACATGCAGATTTGTGCACATAACTGACAGTGACCCCTTGCATTGGTCTCTCTGCGATGACTGGATCATGACACTGTAATTCTATATGCTGCAGTAACTGCCCCGTGGTTCAATACTATTGAGCAAAGCACTCTTTCAGTGTGAAAAGACAAGACAGGATATCCCAGACCCTAATAATTCTGAAAACATCAAGCAGTGTGGAGTTAATACTTCTCGGGGCCTTGCCATGGGAATTTTCTGGCTGTGGCCCAGACTACAGATAATTAATTATGTCAGTGTAAGGCTCTGGTGGCCTGTTTTCTTCAGAAAAAAGTGACATCATCCATGGAGCTCTCTGGCAATAAAGCAGAACAAAGCTGTGTGGGCAGGAAATAACAGACAGATGTCTTCTAGTGCTCATTTGATCTGTTTCGAAGCTTGCTGTAAGAAGTAATACATTGCTTTGTGCTGCTTCTCCCCAGCACTGCAATCTTTAGCATGGACTTTTTTAAACATAAGAGGCCAAATTAATCTCTGATGTAATTCTTCTGGAGCCACTTCAGAGGGTTTGTGCAATGGATGAGCTGGTCTATCGTGTGCCTCTCCTCCAGTATTGATTTTAGAAGGACTTTCTGTGTTATCACTGTAAGATAACGCACAACAAAATGAAATACACTGTATAGCTCCAAAGGCTTCATAGAAGGCCAGAAAGTTCTGCACAGTGTGGAGAAGACTGGACAATTCTGTTTCATATCCCCAGAGTCATGAGGGATCACTTCCATTGCCGGATATATTTCACTAAACTTTTGTACAAGAACACTGGTGGTCACTTTTCATCACTGAAGTCATCTCTTTCTTTACCTCCAAAGAAAATCACATACATAGACCTGAGTCCAGAAATGTTAAAGGAAATTCGTGCAAGTGAACTCCACAGTTTCAAGTATTAGGAAAATAAGCTAAGATGAAAGGCAAGAAAAAAACTTTGCTGTACATAGATTCTTCCTTGCAAGAAAAACTATGTATACATGTCATTAGCCAGCATTTTGCATGGCTAGAATCACTAAGTGAGTGCTATAAACATGGCTACTTCAGATATCTGGTATAGGAGAAAAAAATATTTCTTGAGTTTTTAGCAAAAAGGAGTTTTGTACGATGCAATATGCAGTAGAGCATCTAACTTCCCAGCTTTGAAGCATGCTTTGTACGCTAAGTACATCTGACCTGGAAGACAAATTGCTACCCAGTCCTTGTAGCAGTACGTAGGGATAGCTTGAGGAATCAGGCCTTTAACAAAAGTGTCATTCCAGTAGGCAGGGGTAATTTTTATTACTTTCCCTATTCATATTCATAGTATCATGACACAAAATGAAGAAAGTGCACTTTCCTTTCAATTATTTGAAGGTGAGAAAAGAATGGAAGTTACTGAGTTAAACGTGGATTAGTGGTTTAGTGTTAAGAAAGTTTTGCAGATGCAGTTTTTCAAGTACACCTGCCTGAAGATGCTTTCTTCATCAAACTAAACTAAACCAACACACAGTATTCGCTCTCTGAGGTCTCTAATGGGAATTTTCAGAGACAAGACTATTTCTGCTCTGGCAGCAACACACTTGTCCTGGATAGCGCAGAAAGAAGTGTGAGAACATCCTCCTGATCTCCCTCAGAAGGATGCTTTGGTTGTGATGTTTGCTAGCTCTGGGTGAAACATTTGTAAAGTCTACTGGAATTTAGGAAATCAGCCACTGGTAAGACCACAACATTACATGGAGAACCTGTGACCTTATCTAGTTTCTGATGTAGTACAGAGCAGCTGTTGCACTATAAATAACCTGAACTGTGTGAAACGCAAGTAACAACAACACAAGTAGAAGTAAAGGTTCCTGCCTGTGGTTTGATAGTTATTTCTTGCCATTAATCACTGGCAAGAAACATATGACTTCATAAACATTAAGACTCTATTACTTGGTGCTTTCACTTGTGCAGGCATAACAAAGTGTCATGATAACTAGAAAAGAAATAGTCAAAAGCTGGAAATATCAGATCTTCCAAATATTACGTAAGTGTATTCCCTGTAAATACTACTCCTGCTCCCGAATTTTCAAAACTTCCTTCAATTAATTGAGAGGATTGTCATCATGTTATTGAAATATTTAGATTGCTCTGAAGTAGTTAGATGTATTTTAGATGGCTCTAAACATGAAGCTATGAAGGAAATAGTTACTGGTAACTGATTTTGAGAGAGGCACACTGTGAATTTGCAGGAAGGCTACCTACAAACAAAATTCAGACAAGAGTTTAGGAGATATACGGGCAAAGGATCTTGGGTTGGATTTTACTCTCAGCTGACAGTGATTACTTTGACTCCTTTCAGCCCATCTTGAACACAACTGAAATTTTTTTCTGATTTACTAGATGCCTTACATGAAACGAGTTTGATCAGCTCAGTCCCATTTCCCAGGTGACAAATGGACTGTGGCAAAAATTCCCCATTTAGTGGGTGCTGAGTTTTGTTAACAGTCTCATGGGAGAGGCCAAAGACTGTGGGAATGGGGAGAGAGGGCTGTTGTAAATTGGCAGGGCAGGGCACAAGGAGGAAGCACGTCCGAACGTAGGGCTTGTGTAATAGTCTTTCCGTTGACCAAGAATTTGGTTGCTAGGCTGCCGGTCCCCTTTTACAAGCAGCAGAGTCATGCTATTGTTTCCTAAATGGTTTCAATTTTATGCAGGGACCTCTTTACATCCTTTCTATATCATTTAAATATTTTACTAGGCATGTAGTAAAGCGAGGTTTGGAACTCAGACCCCTGCTCTGCTGAAGCCAGCGAGGAAAAGAAAGCCATTCTCTTTTATTCTGTTAAAAAACGAGTATTTCAGGGCAACCCTGCAAAGAGTGGCCTCACGTCAGCCTTCCAGCTGGGTGGCTAGCATGCACTCTTGAGGGGAGGGGAGCATTGTCTTGGGCAATTCGTATTTCCCAGGTAGAAACGCAGACCCCACATCTTAAGTAGGTGCACTAATCACTGGGTCTTAGAGAGGACGGAATGGAGAGCAGGTGAAGTTGTGCAGGACAGCAGTGCCCCATGGCACTTCAGCCTCTCCATGGATGTACTTGAGATCTCAGGTCACCAGCCTTTAGATTTTGGCAGCTCCAGTAACCATAAAATGAGGCTTAGATACAGTTCAACTTTGCAGTTCCCCTATCAGCAGGGACAGCCAAAGGAGTTAACTGAGTACTGTGTCCAGTCCTGGTCTCCGCAATTCAACAAAGACGCAGACAGGCTGGAGAAGGTCCAAAGGAGAGCCATGAAGATGATCAAAGGGCTGGAGAACCTGCCCTGTGAGGAAAGACTGAAGGAGTTAGGTCTTTTTTCCCTGGAGAAGAGAAGGCTTGGGGGGGACCTCATCACAGCACTTTATTAACAGAAAAGTCCGTTTATTTTCAAGAACCCACAATCTGAACAGTATAGAGAGAAAGTTAGCTTGGAGTTTTCTGTAGGACAATTTCAGTAATGAAAAAACAATAAAAGTAGATGTATGTATTTTCTAAATTCTGTAGCTTGACTTTAAAGAGCTTCTCTAACTGCAGCCTTCTGTACTCATGCAAATAAGTTTCATTGTGTGACAAGCTGTTGCAATATGTAGTCTTCTCATGCCTGAATACTCTCTTGCATCAGAGCGCAACTTTGAGCCTCTTGTACCTCTTTCCAGGTATGTGTATTGAAGTAGCCTAAGTGTTCCTCTACAGGATTATTCTGACTCGTTTTCTGAGAACAGTCTGTATCCTGCAGTTTAATATAATGATAGTTGTTCACTATACATTGAAAGAAAACATCTCCACGTGAGGTCTCTTCTAATTGTTTCAGTGGAAAATCAGTCATTTGGAGGAAACACAAAATCACGAGTTACGCAGGTCTGCTGTTTCAGCTCCTTCCCTTTACATTTATCCTAAGGAGTTTCAGAGACACTAACTGGAGTTTGCAAATCCCAAGGCTGATGGGAGGTTAGGATATCACCCGGGCCCCTCTCCAACCTAGGGTAGCTGCACTTCAGAATCTTCCTATGCTGGGGCTTGTTGCTGACCAAATGAAAGCAAATTTCTCTCCGGTTTATTATTAGCACAAAGCCCCTTTTTTGGTCCAGTGCTTCCTAGCAACCTGAGTGTCTGTTTGTTAGTTTGCTTTTCACAAACTGTTATCATAAGTCCATGGAAACAGAGTACTTGGTGAATTAGCCGATACCCTTGAAAAGATAATGATAGGAGCAATGGCCAACCCCAGAAAAGGCAGAAGGCACCTTGCCATGCTAACACAATCCAGATCCCGAGTGCCTGCAGAGTGTGGGGTGCCCAAGAACGGGTATGTGAGGGGGGAGCTGCCTGTGCCCTGGGGATGGTGCCACCCAGCTTGTCCCTGGGCTGGGTACCCTCCCCGTGGGATGCAGCGAGGGGTTTTCAGGGCTGACAGCCCTGACCTGTCCGCTGGAGCTAAGCGTGTCACTGCTTCCTTTTGAAGATGAAGCAATGAATAGGGGTTTCCTTCAAAGCTCTGAACTGAGCTTGGGCACCTTCTTTGCTGCTTGGGGTGCTGGTTCCTCCATTCAGCACCACCTGCTCCCCTGGCTTATCTCCCTCGGGCTCTCGGGGGACCCAAATCCACAGCTTCCAGAAACCTTTCTTAGCTGGCAAGTTATAAGCTGTTTCAGGGACCCTCATTCCCTCCTACTAAAGTTGCTCCATTTTAATCGTCAGTGATTAAAGACTAATGAGGCTGGAAGGAAAGTATGCACGGCAGTGCACAACTGAACAGGGGCTGGGGCACTCACTGGGAAGAAAAGTGTTTGGTCCCTCCATCAGCTATTACTGTATTAAATAACCTCTGCAGGGACTGGAGTCCAGCTCTTTGCTCTCCCAAGTCATAGTGTTAAATCACGAAGCCTGAGTTGTCTCTGTTTGCTCTGCCTGGCCCTGTCAATGTTTAATTATGCCATCCGTGGCCTGACAGCTTCAACCGGAGAGAATGAACTTCTCCTCCTCCCCTCCCGAATAGCCTAGGCTCCAAGGTGTGCCTGTCCCTGGGGAATGGGGTGTGTGGGGCCTGAAGCTTTCTGTGCTCAGGACCAAAATGAACCAAGGTTTCAGCATCCTTGGTTGTGGCCCTTGGTGCATAGGGTAGAAGGGGGCTGCCCCCTCATCCCGCTGTTTTCGGTGCTCCTTTTGCACAGTGCTCTCCCTGAGCACGTCTGTGGCACAGGGCCCCTGCGGCAAGGCACACAGTGGGACACCAGATTCGTTCATTGGGGCAGGATGCAGATATGGCCCCAAAACTGTCCCTTCCTAAAAGGGCCTAAGACAACAAGTCATAAAATCTGGATATTTATAAATCCCCCCAAACTCCCATGCTATCCTATTAGACTTTTTAAGGGCTTTTTCTTCAATATAGAAGCATTGGCCTCATATTAATGAAGACCTAAGATAACTGTTATTTTTACAGGGATATAAAAAATGATATATTCTCGAACCTGTCTAAAACTTTCCTAAAATAACATTTTTCTGGTACTGAGAGTGTCATATTCCCAGGACATGATGTAGTGAGGTGTACACACTCTTTTGGCACTCTTTGGGACTAGCCCACGTAATTCATTTGTAGTTTTGACATCCGTGAGTGATGCACCTTTCCGACATTCATGCTGAAACAACATTAATACCATTCCAGTCTGTATTTTGTATCTTGCAGACATGCGCAAAGCTTTTACTTAAGGTTATAAAATGTTGTACAGAGTAAGCCCCTACAGCTAGCTGTTTATAATTGGGCTAGTCTTCAACTGGCTGGCATGACCTTTTCCTCAAGTTCATTTTTTGTTTTATGTTCATGTTACTCTATTAAAAAAAAAGATTAAAGGGTCTTTGCCGTTTCCTGAAATTATTTCCTTGCTCTTTTTAAAAGCAGGTGGTTTTGTAGAGCTGCGATGCCTCTGTGGTACAGGGTAAAGATTTAAGATTTGCTGCAGGGATAATATGGAGTGCCATTATGAACACTGTGGAAAAGCATGAAGCATTGGGCAGTTCATAAATCCTTAACAGTCATTACTTACATAAGGGCAGGATTTGTAAGGGATTTTTCCTAAAATATCTGAACCTCTCCTTAGCCCTTAATTTGTTTCCCAAGCTCACATGGGTTGAGTGTCAGAAGGGCAGGTGAGAGAAAAATTGGTGCCCATACTCTTCTGCCCCCAATCCCTTTGGGCTTGTGGGAGAGATCCTGTCAGGGAAATCCGGGAGCTCCCTCATGTCCACCAAACACTTGTACCTTTTACAGCCCCTCCCTGGATCACGGCCTTATAAACCTGCCTTGAAGGACAAGCAAGTGCCCTGCTCCCATTTTACAGATGGCTTAACAGATGTTGGCAAGTATCATTAGAAACAGAGCTCGGGATTAAGCGTTTGTCCGCAGCATAGCCCTAAAATGCTCCTTATTCATAGCCAGGTGGCCTTGCGGAGCGGTCTTTTCTTGCCCAGATGCCTGCTCGTGCTGCCTGAAACTGAGGGCTCCCACCCAGGGCAGGGAGCAGGAGCTGGGACCCGCGCTCCCCTCGGCCACAGGAGCACCACTGCTCCCAGGTGCACCCCCCGCTCCAGTGTCAGCAGCCCTCCTCTGCTGCTGGGAGGGTTTGCTCAGCCTCTTTGGGTTTGCCGCCAGTTATGCTGGTTAGCTGGGGTCTGCAATGTTTCTAGGGTTTTGTTTGTACAAACAAATGTTAGAAAACTTTATTTTAAAAATTACTTGAAGAGAATATTTAGTCACAAAGTCAGATAGGGAATGACTAGGAAATGCTTGATTCGAGGCTGTCTTGAGAAATATTAATTCAGCCCACTTGTGCTGCTTGTTCTACTCATCTCCTTAGCCCAGTCAGGGAACAGCATGGGCAGTGAATAAGATGAAGTATATGAAAAGTAATGATGTTCCCTGGCTATAGTTGCAACCCAGATAAAAATTCATAGCATTCAAATGTAATGGCAGGCATGAATAGAATAATTAATGCCTACAAGGACGACATTCAGATTGCACAGATCATGTTTATTCTGATGTCTCCCAAAGTTTTATATTTGTGTTGGCAGTCCGGCATTCTTCTAATTGATTTTGGTTTTGTGTATGCAGTCTGTACATATGAAATGCCCCTACTTTCCCTGTTTTCCCTGTTGGTTAATAGGTTGGCTTATGGTAGTGATTTACAATGTTACAGGCAAGGGAGGATGTGATCCACATGCTGAAGACAGAGAAAACCAAACCTGAAGTTTTAGAAGCTCATTATGGGTCTGCAGCTCCAGAGAACGTGCTCCGAGTGCTACACAGGGACGCCATCCTTGCCCAAGAAAAGTCTATAGGGGAAGATGTCTATGAGAAACCAATTTCAGAGGTAATAACTTCTTGATTTACATCATTATGTCTGTGCAGGGGAAATCCTAAACGGAAGTGAGACTCCACATATTTTGGATGTGTGTAAAGCATTAGTCATGGCACCGAGCCTGACAATATTCAAGGAGCGTTTGGACAATGCTCTCAAACACATAGTGTGAATTTTGAGATTGTCCTATGCAGGGTCAGGAGTTGGACTTGATGATCCTTGTGGGTCCCTTCCAACTCAGGAGATTCTATGATTCATAGAATCATAGAATCATAGAATCATTAAGGTTGGAAAAGACCTCTAAGATCATCAAGTCCAACCATCAACTAACACCACCATGACTCCTAAACTAGGCCCTGGAATGCCACGTCTATACCTTTTTTGAACGCCTCCAGGGCTGACGGCTCCACCACCTCTCTGGGCAGCCTGTTCCAATGCCTAACCACTCTTTCGGCAAAGAAATTCTTCCTGATGTCCAGTCTAAACCTCCCCTGACGCAACTTGAGGCCATTTCCTCTTGTCCTATCACTAGTTTCCTGGGAGAAGAGTCCAACACCCGCTTCACTACAACCTCCTTTCAGGTAGTTGTAGAGAGCGAGATTCTAAGAGGATAACACAGCATTTGTACAAATGACAAGAAATCAAAGAGAAATTGAATATTCTTGTTCACTCAGCTGCAGAATAAATTGTAAGCAAAGTCAGTGGGTTTGAACACAAACAATAAAGAGCTTGTATGCTCCTTAGGGCTGGTGCCGTTAAGCGAGAACAAAATCTTTAGGTGTTACATTTCTGGTTTTTAAATTCGTTTCAATTATAGGCTCCAACCTCTACTGCTTACAGCGCTGGTAAGCACTCTTTGATTTTCTTGGCATACTAGACCACTATCAGGTGGGTAGTTAGGAAAAGAAGACCTTCAGAGATTGACTTTGACCATATTTAAGGGAACATAAATCCTTAATCATTTTACGTCACTTAAGCTCTAGGGCTGCAAAGTCAGTTCAGCCCCTAAAGGAGACCTGTAGGACTTGATCCCTCGCTTTAAAATCTAAGCAATAAATGAATGTAGAATAGACCTGGGAATGTCTGAGGCCAGCATGAACGCCAAAATAAGCAGGCACTGCTCATGTTTATAGTTTCGTAACAGTCCAGGGCATGGAGAAAGAGCATGCAACGACGTACAATATAATATACTGTAGTGCCTGTCCAAATCTTCATAGTTCCTCCTATCAGAACATTTAATTTTTTCACCAGGAATTGTGTTTACCATGGGATATTTTTATACCGTGTATTCTCATTGAAGTGTCTTCTGGAATTTTTGGGATAATAGTAAATAAGGAAAGCAAACATTAGCATGTGGGAGCAAGCATGAAATACTGTCGAACAAGATTAAAAGAGCTCAGGAGGGCTTTTGTCTAAAGAAGCTGATAATTTGACAGGGACCTCAGTGTAAAACTTTTGTCATGTGTAGGTCCACAGGGGTTATGTTGGAGCTAAAATCGGATGGTGACAAAATTTCATAAGTGCAAAAGATCTGCTCTCAAGGGCTGAACCCAACCTGACTCCTTTATAAAATGCAATCACTGTTTTACTTTGACTGCCATGGTCAACTTCTGGAGAGCAAATTGCCATGGTCCTCCTGCCTTCTTATTTCTCTCCGTTTGCTGAAGCACCCTGTGAAACAGTAACTGCCCAGTGCAGCTGGGGCTGAGGAACTCAGGCTCCCAGGGTCTGAGGGCATGTATCCCGCCCTGGCATTTGCTACAGCTTTTCCTGTGTGAAATGAGGAAAGTGTGCACAGCACCTCGCCACAGGGGAAATTCTGCACTGCAACAATATTATTTGTTACCCTAAAAATAAGTGAAGTTCTGTCCTTTGTGTATCTGAGAACCGTGCAAATGTTTATTGCAAATGCGACAGTTAGTTACTCTTTTTTCTGGTCACTGCTTTACGTAAAGCCCAAGACATAAAAGTATGGGACTTGCATTTACCAAATGCAACATTGTTGGTTAATACATCAGATGAACTAAGCAAGGAGACCTTTAACAGCCTATTCTCCTTTCCTACAATCCAGCTGGACAGACTTGAAGAAAAGCAGAAAGAGACGTATCGGCGCATGCTGGAACAGCTCCTGTTGGCAGAGAAGTGCCATCGCCGCACAGTTTATGAGCTAGAAAATGAGAAACATAAACATACAGATTACATGAACAAGAGTGATGACTTTACCAACCTCTTGGAACAGGAGCGAGAGAGGTGAGTACCTGAGATGGTGCAAAGAGTATTCCCAGCATTCCAGTGCTCGTTGGTTCAGCAGTGACATGGTCTGGTATTCTCTGTGTTTAAATGACGCTAAACTCATGTGTAAACCATTTGTAAATACGGTCCGCTCGTGTTATTAGTAAGTACGTTACTGTGCAAGTCTAGAGCTGGAGGAATACCGTTGGATGTTCCTGTAGTGTGCACTTGAATTAAGAAAAGAATTTGTTTTGAATTACTCATGCCCATTTTGGGTTCACCTCCTGGTAGCTCTTGATCAGATGTTATTTACGTTGGCTAAGTTTGGGGCTGGCTTGCTTAGCTAAGCGCTGCATTTTGTGAAGGACGGGGCACTTTTTGTCACAGCAGGAGGACAGGGTAAGGAAAACCACAACACACATTAGGATGCTGGCACACAAGTGGTGGGGACTTTGCCATGCCCTTCGCATTCAGGCTTGCAAAGTTATAAACCATTTGCAATAATTTTCATATTTTTGAAGATGCATGCCTCAGGCAAGATCTATGTTCCCCTGGAAGAAAATATTTTCATGTTTTATAAAATGTGCCCAGCCTGCGATGGATTATCTGCAGCATTCATCTCACAGGCTCATACGCTCCAGGCTATTTTCTTTAAGTGTTTGTCCTCCTTGTGGGAGTAACTTGTTCTCTGATTCTCAAAGAAAAGAAAGAGCACCTACCTTAGGTGAAGAATGAGCACTTGGTAACAGCCTCAGTTTTTCAATATGAAATTTTCATGCTCATAGCAAACTGCTTGAAATCAATCCACAAAGTTTTTTTTTTTTAAAAAAAAAAACCTCTGAGAAAAATACTTAAGGCAAGTTCAAAGAAGAAATGCTTTTGAGGAAACCACAGTCTGGTGGCAGACATTTGCAAAAAGCCAGGAGCTAAATTGTTTAGTGTATTTCCTAAGCTCAGTTCCGCGCCAGCTTTGAGTAGGTGGCACATGAGCTACAGTGACCATATTTCCTGGTTTAATAGCTGCTGGTTTTCTGTCTCTCTATTTTCCTGGGTTGATTGGCAAACTTTAAAGGACAAAAATGCTTCTGCATCTTAGCAATTTGATTCCCTTTGCAGAAAAAAAAAATTGCTGTATTTCCAAGTAAGGAGCAATTTCACATCTGATTTTCATAGATGCCATTTTTTCCTCTGTGCTGAATATTCATGTACGTGTGGACATACAGGCAACTAAAATGCTACAAAAGCAGAAGTGGTATTAATTAATTTACATTTGTCTTTATGTTTTATTTTCACTTTAATGTGACAATTGTTGCTGCCTTATTATTCCAGCTCAACTCGTGAAGGCCACTAAATAGCCTGTTTTGAACTGACTTTCTTCAATGAATTGATTAAAAAGCTTTCTGTCTTACATTACTAATGCTGAGATATGAAGTCCCATCTCTGTAGGCATTTTCTCATACTCTTCCTGCTCCTTCGTGTCTTTTAAACTTCAGTTTTTCTACATTCTACAATTTTTTGAAAAACAGCAATACAAAAAGGAGAATTTGAGTTTGAACTTCTATTGAAAGCAGATCTTTAAGAGCAACTAAATCTGCCGGCTTTAGTTGCCAGTGCCTCTGTACTGGTGGCTGCAGGGGAAGAGCTGCAGTGCTGAAGCCCTTTTGGTTTATGTTGAGTGACACGAGAAACCTGATGTTTGCTATTTAATCCACTTTGTTTGTCTAAGGCACTAATGAGAAAATTTGTTTCAAGTTTAGTAGCGACCAAGCAGAGAGAACATGGCACGTAGCTAAACATAGAAAACCAAGCATGCACATCCCTCCCTTTTCAGGGTCCTCCTCCCAGATCACTTGCAGAGCAGATTAGCAAAATCAGGATGGGCTGGAAACCACTCATTAATGTATAGTCTTAAATGATCTCAACTCCTCATCTTTGTTTGCTGAGTGCATGTGAAACTGAGTCTGCACCCATGTCTTTGTAGGTATTAAAAACTGGAAGTAGTATCATTTGAGGGCTATGTTCATGGAGGAAGAGAGGGTGATGGGATAACTTCTCAGGAAAGCCCCACGGTGGCAATCAGCAATAGATTTTTGTCAAAGAGTTTGTGGTGGAAAGATTAGGTTGCAGTAGGTTAAAACATACGAAAAACTCCCATACTCAGTCTGCATATTGGGACAGAGAACTGACCTGCCCAAAGGAATTTCTCAGGGTCGCATTCTTGTTTTATAAGTACCACTACATATATAATTTGTTTTACTGTGGTGCTTTGAGGACTGAGGGTTATTTTATTAAGAGCTGAACAGACTTGTAGTCTCCATGAAAAAGAAAAGGGACACAGAGGTGAACTTTGCCCGTCAGCCGCTCTGCTGCACTCACAGTTATAATGTTAATGAGACAGGGTGAGCAAGAGGAAGAACAGTCCTGTAGGATGGCCATCTCACAGCAGCCTGGTACAATGAGAGCAGTAATAATTTCTGTTTTGGATCTAAGTAATTTAAGTAATTTCTTTCCTCGCGGTATTTTACCAATCTTTCCTAACCATTGTTGTCCACACCAACTTTTAGAGGCCACATCTGCTTTTGTTGTCCTGTGAAAGTTTGAACAAGATAAAAAGGGAAATTCTTTAAAGCAGAAATATGCCTCAGTTCTAATGTATTTCTAGCACTCTCTTAATGTATTTACTTTGGAATTTTTTTTACATACACTTTCATACATTATCTCTAATCCACCCGCAACAATGTGATATGAAAGCAAACAGTCCCTGTGAGGGACTAATTATTAGGTCAGCCTTGCACAGGAAGGAACTAACAGGAAAACATGGTTTGTCAAGAATAATTATGCATGAAAAGTGTAAAAAAGAGAAAATTGCACACAGGGATATTCAAAATGTAGACAGCTAGGAGGCGTAAATGGAGAAAGCTGGAGGGCCTGACTGTTGGTGTTGGCTCCGCAACACCAAGTGCAACTAAGTTGTAGAAAGGTTGTGGAAAAGGTTGGCATGTTACAGGAAAAGAGTAGTGACAACCGTTTGCCAGACGGAGATGAAAGATATCTGGTACTTTTAGCAGAAAGTGCTTCTACAGACATGGTGGCTGAAGTGTTTTGCAAATTTCCCTATAGTCCCCCAAAGGTGGGAATGTTTTGAAAGTTAGGGGCAGTGTTTTCTATTTTTAGCATTCGACCAAATTTCCCCTTTTCCACGTTTGCCCACCTCAGCTGCTGCTCCTGTAACATCAAGTTGCCCTTGGGCACCCTTATACCTGGAAGTGCAAAAGCAGCCATCTTCCTGGAGCCTCCTGATGAGGCTGAGGAATAAGGAGAAGAGCTGGAAGCCCCTGGGCCCCCTCAGAGACCTTTGGTGGCAGATGGTGGGGTAAGGAGTCTCTGGTCTGGCAGATGGAGAATGAGGGGTCTGACTGGAGCTGCACTGACAACGTGGCTTGCAGTGGATACCTGAAGAGCAGGAGACCACGCAGCGGCAGCCGCAATGATAAAATTAGTCCTCCCAGCACAGGCACCCTCCTGATCTTCAGCCACGCTTTGGGGAGTGAGCTGGCGGCGTGAGCTCGGGCACCGGCTGAGCTGGCTGCAGCTAAACCAGCTATTGGCACTTGCCTACCCCAAAAAGCTCTTGTGTAAAGCAGGCTTAACATGAAGTGGTACTTGGTTGCTCTCTGTTCTGCCTAGTCCCAGCCCTCTTGCCTTCTCCTTTAGGGAACTGGCGGGGGGCGGGGGGAGAGAAATCTTTAGGATCAATTGTAAACTTTTTTATTTAATAAGCAGGGCTTTTTCTTCTGGTGGAAAAGGGGAGAGCTCTGTGTAACCTCGGCACTGCTTCGACCTCTCGATCAACCTAGGAGATAAGGTTTAAAACCCTGACATTTTTAGAGGCGCTAATCTCTGAACAATTTGTCTTGTACTCTTCTTTTAATCCCATTTGTTGACAGCACATTTTGCTGCTATTAAAAGCACTGGAAAGCTCCCATTGATTTTAATGGTTCAGAAACAGGCTTGTGGTGAGGACCACTGAGCCAGTCCTGCAGGATGGATGGGAGAAATAGCCTGAAAGCCTTCAAAAATGGGGGGAGGAGGAAGTTTCTTTCATATGCATGGGACGCGGTTTGCGAACAGAGGGTGCGATGTGGCAGAAAGGCTTTGTTGGAGCTGTTAAGGGAGATTTGTGCAACTGCATTGTGAGTAATTTGATCATTTCCAGCACGATCCCTGAGTCTGCTGAGACTTTTACCCCACCACACAACGTGTCAGTATATACACACCCAGTATCTAATCTAAGTATTGCCTGTCTGAAAGCATGGATATTATGTTTAATCACATTTTATTGTAAGACTTCATTGAAGTGATGAGGATTTTAAACTGGCTCTTGCTTTCCTTGCTGCAGCTTCAAATTGTTCTTTACAACCACAGCGACAGTGTTCGCAGTGCACTGAAGCATTTCGCGTTTTCCTCAAAGGCAAGGCCGAGGATTCAGTCTGTACTTCCTAAGCAGCGCCCTGCTAAATCTGGTTTTAGTTAAACCCTCTTTTTGAAGTACATGGCCATAATTAGATCTGCTTAGAGGAGACAGCAGGACTGTGACCCCAAATCTTTCCTCCACAAAGTTTCTTTTCAGTCTTCGAGTAAAATTGCCTCCTCTCTGCCTCCCCCATCGCAGCACCCCCATCAAGGAATGCACTGGCAAGTCCCTCGGAGGTCTGTGATAATACATTCCTCTCGGCTTCGGTCATCCTGGCACCGAGATGCTCTTGGCTGCTCTGCTGGTGATGTAATTCTGGGCCCACATCACCTGCAAAGGAAACTGATCTGCGAGCAATAAAGCACACAGCCGTCTTGAAACAAAAATGGGGGTGTTGATGTTAGCAAGTTTTCAAAATCTTTTTTTTCCGCCTTTTTGCCTTTCTGCTTTTATTACCAAAGCTCCCCTCCTCCCTTTTCCCACGAGACGGCAGCACCAAACCTTTCATTGGGAAGTGCTTGTCTGTTTGTTTTCCTTTATTTCATGGACGCAAGCAAGTGTAAAGGCTGGAGTGTGACATAGCTTGGAGATTTTGTGTGCGTTACCTTTCCAGTTTGCATTTTCTCTTGATTTTTATGGAGCTTGTAAAATAAAGAAGCTGGCAGGAAGACAGCGGGGCAGAGTATCCATCAGTCAATTACTTGTTTAGAGAACAATCAAGCCAAAAGTATGAAGTGTCCAGGGCTAATAAATCTCTGTGATTTACCAGTTTAAGGCCAAATTCTGTGGTAAGAATAGCCCCACACAGAGATATTGGGGTGAGGTGTATGGTGCAAACATACAGCACAGATTTTGGCCTGTAACTGTGTAATCTGTTGGTGATTCCTTTAAAGTCTGGAAATTCAGTTACTTTACAGAAAGATTTTTGCTATTTTTTTTTTTCTCCAAGAGTTCTTAGCCATATTTGTACTCTGACTTTTTTCTCATATGGTGATTGTTTCTGTGTCCTGGTTTCCAAATTGTGACCCAAAAAAAGGAAAAGCCAGCCCGATGGGACTGTGGGAATTGACCATTGCCTACAGTAGTTACTCATCTTACCACACATTATTGGCCGTAGTAGAGCACTGAGTCACTCTCTGTCTACTTTTCAGTAAGTGCATCTCTAAACTTTTAATCTTATAATGTAGAAGACAAGGGCAACGGTACAGTTTTTATTCTTTTCTTTTAGGCTGACATGCTATCTGTATGGTTTGGAAACACTGGCTATTTTCTGTCAATGTAATATATTCACAGGATCACAGATCACAAATTCTGTGGTAGTCTATTAAAAGAAATAAATGAAAAAACCTGGCAATGACAAATACCATTTCTGCACAGTTAAGTAAATCTGAAGGTCATCCATTTTGCAGGTCCTGTTTTACAGCTCTAGCTGACTGCAAGGCAGCGACTGCGCAAAGTTTATGTTTTAACTCATGAATCTGGTCCCAAGTTCCAACAAAACGGCTCCAAAGGTAATTTAAAAACGAGAGAACAAACAGCCACATTGGACTGTGGAGAAACAATATGAAAGTATTGCGAGTCTTACACAATATGAGGCTTGCCATGAGCTGGGACTAATCCAAATCCATCTCTTCACACTTGGATAGTCCTCAAAACTGTCCAGTCTTTCAGTCACTTCTGGGATTATATAAAATGTCATCATGTGTTGTTTCAGCTATTCTTCCAAAATTATTTCTAAGTAGGCATCAGCTTCACAGCCCTTGAGAGAGAATTATTATACAAAACTATATGTAGTTCATTATTGCTAGCAAGTTTGCTTGCTAAAATCATCAATTCAAATGCTCCCAGGGTCAGACAGGGGGAAAAAATTACTTCATTCAAAATCTACTCACGAACCCAAACTCTGTCCAGGGTGCAATAGGTAACAATTCTAACATTTAAGGGGCCTTTGGCGTGTTTCAGGGTTGTTACACTACTGAAATAAATATCACCTCACAGCTCTACTGAGGCCATCTTTTTAAGTTGTCGTTTTTTTAGGCAAAGAAAACAAGAACTGAATCAAGGTCATGTAGGGAAAATTGCTTCCTCATTCAGAAAGATTAGAAACAGGTTTCAGCTGAAGTCCCAGGTTTCAGCGAATTTCTAAAAAATTTAGATAGATGCCACTTATTTACAAGTATAAATACATGCTAATAGGCACTCAAGCTTGAACATGTTGAATATTTGCCTTACGTTTAAATGGAAGTTTACCTGTGCAGAGATGTACAGACTGATTAGTGAAGTATATGACTTACTATTTTGATTAATGCCCTACAAATATGCAAGACCTGTTCTACATGGTCAGATAACTTCCACTAAGTTGTGTGAAGAACCTTAAGATGTCATCTGACTTGGGGAGTTATTCTGACTCAGTGAGCCCATATAGAAACTTTCCTAACCCTAAACAGATACAATGCTTTTTCCATCTTCTTTCCCAAAAAGGGTGCTAAGTTGTGTATCCCTTCTCATTCCTGAATAATCTCCACCAGCAGCGGAGAATACCAATAATCAGTTTTACATTTGGATCATTTCAGTTTTCATTTCTTTTTAAGGCTTATATGTGGGAAAATCTCAAGGCAGAAGTAAAAACCCAGGGGGTGCAAAAATCCAAACCAAACATTCTTGTGAAATTTGCCAAAGCTTGTGCAAATGTGAGGGGGAAGAAATGCAGAATGCAAAATGTATAATTCAGTGCTTATTTGTAAAGCGTCTGTGATTATAATATTGTGTTGCCATAGTTAGTGTTTGGAGTAATTTTTTAAAAACTCATTAAATATGCAATTTTGGGTGTAAGATAATTATTATAAATGTCACTAAAGAAAATCTGGTGGCTTAATTCACAAGACCAGCTAGTCAAAAACCCATATCAAATAACCTTGTGATTATGCCGTTCCCCTGGACTACAGCAGACTTTCAATCCTACCATCAACCTGTTGGGATCTGAACCCATCTCTCTGAGGAGGTCTTCCTGGTCGTGTCATTGGGACTTCTGGGGTGTCTGTTCCCACTCCTCCCAGGTAAAATTGTTCCACTTTTACAAATCACTTTTATACTTTTTGAGTTCTTTTCACCAAAGGGGTGAAAACCTTCTTGTAGGTCAGTGCCTGGGTATTCAAATCCCCCCAGACACAGGAATTCACTGAGCCTGGTCTCTCCATCTCCCAAAAAGGGAGGTTTTTTCACTTGTTGGCTTGGTGAATGGTACCAAGATATAGTCCTCTCTACCTGCTGCTTTTCTTAAAATATCAAAGATGGAAATGAAATGGCTTACTGAAGATGAACAAATGTTTCACTGAAATCCTCATGAAACTTTTTTCCCACTTGAATGAGAGAGAAAAACAAAGTGGGGTTTTTTTTCTTTGATAATTACTTATTGAAATTTTGGTTCAGCTCTGGAACTGAAAAATCAATTACTCACACAACTCTCTTATCCAGTTGCTTATATTAGGGAATGATTAATACTAATGTAGCTGACTGTGTAATGCCCCAATGAGAAAAGATAAAGAAATGAGCAGAAAATGAGGCTAAATTATAGCGGAGTGAGAGCAATTATGTCATAGGTGAAAAAGTAGCTCTTGGTGACAAGTATATATATCACAGGATGAAAGTTCCTGTAGAGTTCCGTTTAAAATGTTTATTTTTGGAGGAACTGGAAAGGGATAGATGTATTCTCTTTCATCATTTAAATATCAGGCTTTTCCTAGATGACTTAACTTGTTTTAAAATGATGCATAGCTTTCAACATTTTTTCATTTTGCAAATTACTGGCTGAGATATAACCCTGGTTTCCAAAAACAGTAGGGGCAAAACTGTGTCCATACTAGTGAAAGGCAGGTGGGTGGTGCAGAGGATAGAGCATTGCCACTTGCAGTTGTCGCACAGCTCACGCTTTGTGGGCACTGCTAATCCTGCGATGGAGAAGAGTGTGTCCTGGTTTGACTGGCTCATGTCCTTACCTGACAGACCATGTGCTATTGGTCCAACTTGCTCTCGGTGGCAGGTACTATTGCTTTGTGTCCATCATTAGCACACTCAGCTCTCTGCATCCAGCTTCTTTGGATCTTAGGAAATAGCTAATCCATAAAAACACCAACCTGACACTGGATTTTATGAACACAAAGATGGCAATGGTGCAATTCCTTTGAAGTCAGTAGAGCTCTTCTTGATTAATGGGATTAATGAGAATCAGGGTAGGAACTCTGAAAATGTTAAAAAGTTGTGTGTGTCTGTACCTGTAGAAGTATATATATGCATATGTAAATGTATTACATACAGCAGTTTCTTGAGTGGAGTTATAGCTCCTGGATAAGAGTTTGCTCTCCAGCAAAATAACTTATCAATAATATTTATTTCCTGTATGATTATATTTTTATATAACGTCTATATGCATTTCTGTTTATGATAATAATAATTTATTACTATGTTGTTTTTACATAATTTCTACAGCCAAATAACGCCTTTGTATTTTGAATTATTTTTGGTCAGTATTGCCTATTGATTCTACCAAGGAGGATGTAAGCTTTTCCAAACTGATTTTGCCTCTCTTTGTGCATGAGGCATCATTTGCACTTATGTCACTATAACATTTTTAAAAATAATAGTGATTTTTAAGCGAGGATGCTCAGTGGAAGTCAACAGCTGACAACCAAATACCTGGTTAGAAAACAACAGGGCCAGAATGCATACACCCTACAGTTATTCAGCGGGCAACACAGGCACAGTAGAAAGAAATTTTAAGTCAAGCAGAGGCAAGAAGAGCACCTTCTAATTCACACTTACTGTATGAAACTGGCCCGGTTTCTCCTTGCTTGCTCTCCATCTGGGTATATGAGTTTTCCCTGTCCTTTCCTTTCACTGTCCAAATGCTCAACAGGCTGGTGGTCAGGACATCACCTTGGAACAGGGTAGTGCAAGCTGGAATTATTTCAGACTGAGGAGAGAAATAAAACCAGGTATGCCACTCCCAGGGAAAGTAATGGAGCTCACAGGCGCTGGTACAAGAGGCAGTCCCCCTGCAAGTCTTCCTTCGAATGGAAGCACCTGTCCCTGTGCGATGGCTGTGGTCAGCCCATGTCTCCCTGGTCCTCAGAACAAGCCCCTCACCGTGCTGTGTGTAAAGACCTGTATTTCATGAGGCCCAAATAACCTCAGGTGGAGAATGATGTTCAGCTCGGGCAAGATGGTGGGACTTCCAACGATGTGCAACAGCAAGTTTGGGCAACCAAGATACAGATCTGCCCAAAAATCAGGTGCCTGTGAACATTCAGACTTATATGTGTATTGGTTTTTGGTTTTTTTTTTATCTTTCCCTCTTTAAATTCTTTATTAATTTCATTCCAGAAATCTATGTGAGTCTTTTTTAGATCCTGCTCTAAGCAACTACAAGTAGGAGGTTAAAATAGCAGGCTCAAATCTCGGGAAAGTCTAGCTCCTGGGTGAGTGCTGTGGGGTATACAGTGGGGACAGTCTCTTCTATAAATGCCTCTCAATAGACACAAATCTTCTAACGCAAGCAGCAAACCTAAGAATTGCATGAGCTGTAGCAATTAGCTATGTGGTAGTAGAAAAGCTTTGTGTAGGTGTAGGGGTTTTTTGTTTGGGTTTTTTTTTCAGGTATGTGATGGGTTTGGGTTTGGGGGTTTTTTTGGGGGTGGGTCCATTTATGCTGCACCTCCAGAACACAGGGCAAAAAGCACTAGCAAAGGTAGGGTTGTGAGATGGATGTTGTGGGCAGGTGTGTGCTCATTGTGTTCAGGGCAAGAGCTGAGGGTCCTGGCATGAAAATTAACAGAAATATCTTCATAGCCTTTCAGACTGACGTTTAGGACACGGCATATTAGGATGTGCTGTGACAGCCAGCATTACTCAGTGCTGTTGTTAAAATCTATGAGTCTCTCTTTAGGTCATAAAAGCAGCTGCTGACTGCTCTTGTACAGCATTTGAAAATTTTACTGAGGATTCATTATTTGCTAAATCACTGAATATGGTGCTCACAGGAAGTCATGGTTAAAAATCAAGAAGGAATCTTCATGAGATAATTTACTTTTCTCCACTTTTATAGGTGTGTATTGTTTTATCCTTATGTCAAGCTGTGACTGTGGTGACCAAATATGATATAAACCAGTGCACACATAGCCTGTATTTCTAAGAAAATCTGAGACCCTGCATTGAGGGAGATGCAGTTTTTATATTGACTCCACTCGAGCAGACTCTTGCTCTCAAGCTGCATTGCTGTTGTACAGCTGTGTGAGCTTTTCCATGCTTGACCTAGCACAGTGCATGCAATTATATAAATGATGCTACTTCCTAAATCCAGATTTTAAACCTCTTCACTTTTTTTTTTTTAACACTTTTCCATGTTTAAGACCCTGTCATGGTGACTCCAGACACCATCACTTGGGCTGCTTGATGCTAAAACAAAGCAGCAATTCTTTGGAGCCTGTTTTCTCTCGTTTTTCCTGCCCACTTCTTTTATTCACTCTATCAAATATATTATTTCAGTGGCATATCAAATGGGAAGCAGTGAGGTGGACAACTTTTAGTTTTTGGTGTAGGACTTGGGTGCCTTTTAGTCCCAGTCAGTCACTGGACCACCTTGCTTTGAGCAGGGGTCAGTGAGAAGAACCACAAAAGAAAAGGAAGTAGAGAAAAGGTCAGCAGGAGTTAGAGCAATGGGGCAAGAACTGAATTGATGGAACCGGACAGTAAAGGACAAGGAATAGCGGAGGCAGGTTTAGGGCAGGGGATGGCAGCCACAAGACAAAGAATATGGGAAGTGAATCTGAATTAAGAGATTAATGAGAACAGAGGGAGGGGTGAGGGGAACTAGTCGTCGGCGAAAGTAGAGCGCTGCAGAGCCTTCCCAGGTGGATGACAGAGGGAAGAAAGATGGTGAAGAGATGAAGATGGAAGAGAGACCGAGCTGCAAGCAGAAGAAGACATATAAAGAAAAATACAGCAAAAATGAAGCAGAAGGCATCATATTGATGCAGTTGCTTGATGGAATATAGCACAGGCACTGGGACTTCCCAGAACTTGTTTGCATCAACAGATGACTTTAGGGAAAAAAGTCATTCTGCCTTGATTTTCAGTTTCCAGTAAGAGAATATTCACCACTGTTCTTTATGAGTTACTTATTGTCATGGTTAAAAATGTGACCCTTATCTCTAGATGGAGTATTTCTGTTCTATAAACCCACACTTGGAGAAGTCAGCTCATGGGGGGAGGAGAAGGGGCAACAACAGAGAGCCAGCTGCCAACAAAAAAAGCAACACACAGGTGAAAATCAGTCAGGGTTAACTCATGTCCCAGACCCAAACTGAGCAAACGAGGCCAAGACACTGCCAAAAGTCTAAGTCTCTCCTGGTAAGCTGAGAACAGCCACGGCTCTCCCTGCTCTCAAAGCCTCAAGCTCATGCCTCCATGTCATTTTTCCGCGTGAACACCTAGCACATCAAAAGTGAGTAATTTATAAAAACACGGGTAGAGACCAGAGCAGGTAAAGATGGCATTAGCAGGGTGCTCTGATAAAGCACAGATACATGAAGCAGCCAATGCTAAAAATGTCAAGTGCACAGAGGACAGCAAGGAAACATCCTGCCATGTGCACTTCTCTGAGGTCCTGGACACCTCTATCCCTGACTCCAGGGATGCTTTGGTCAAAGGACCACAGCCTGCTTCTGTGACACTGTTGGTGCTTATTCACAAAATAATTATCAAATCATACTATAAAACAGTATACTTGACGTAGATGGGTCCTACTTCAGCTGTAATCACTTTTACTTCAGGGAGTCGCACCGGTATTGGAGATACTGAGTTTTCCCAGATATCAAAAGGATACAGGCAAGTGTTAAGAAAGCACAAAACCAGAAGGGAAAAAAAAAAAGAATGGAAAAGGAAAACAAAGCCAGAAATGCTTTTGTTAAACTTTTGAATCATGCTTCCATAAAAGGCAGCAGATCCTAACGTAGGGCAATTTTCATGCTGCAAAGAGAAAAAGTATTTAAAATATAGGCAGCATGACTTATTTAGAAAGATCTGATCTAATAAAAAAGCCTGTGTGCAAATATGTGTGCATGTGCATGTGTGTGTGCGTGTACACTTTCTTTAACAGCTGCATGGAACAACCTGTTTTAAATAAGAACAAAGGTGAACAAAGCCAGTTGTCAGTGCAGCTCACCAAATGAAGTTTTTTAGTGTGCATGACGTATGCCATATAAAATGTATTGCCTGAGATATAACAGCACAGAGTCCAATGTGAAGTCTTTTTCTCAGGCTTTTCCTACAAAGTCATGTTTCAAGAATTTACTGTATTTATCTTCATTATTTATTTGTCTCCAAAAGGCCCAATGGATCACCTTGTTCAGTATATCTTCAGCAGCAAATTAAAATCAGCCTCTCCTCTCCCTCAATATTCAAAGTTTTCATGTTCTATCAAGATGCCACTGAATTCATTAATATCTGGTATGCTCAGAGTAGGCAACTGGCTAAGTAGAAAGTGGAGGACGGGTCTGACTTACCAAATGAGTTTGACTTACCAAAAGAAGGAAAAAAACCCCCAAACTAATGATGGAAGATTTTCACCGCTTTGAAGGTTTTAGGAACAAAAAAATTAAGTCTGGCAAGCAACACAGTGTACTTTTTCATGTAAGTAAGTAAGCACAAATTTAGGAAAAGTTTTGTTTTGCACAAACAGAAATATTTGGGCTTTTTGTAACATGTTAGAGAACTTGGAGAGAGTTGCAAGTGCTGCCTTCTCCATAAATGTTACATATGTTTCTGCACTGAAGATAAAGAGCCAACAGAGAGCAGGGCAGTCTGCTGGAAAGGTTACAAAGCCCTGTTTACAGAGAATTTTATAATCAGGCAATCATTTGTTACAAGTCTCTAAGATCCACAAGAGGAATCCATTGCCGTGCAGAGTTTAGGGAATTTTTAAAGAGAGCAACTTATCAAAGAAATGTGTAGTCTATTAGCACATCATTAAATAGTTAAACCAATTCCATCTTTTGCTTCCCAGTTACTCTCCTCTATAGCAGACAACTGTGCCAGATGCACAGTACAATTTCTGACTTTCAGAGGTGAGTTGGAATTTGGGATTCCTATCTATTCCCTCCCCTGCTTTTATTTCTTGGTGTTTTTCTTATCTGGTCTCACAATGTTGCAAGTGCTGCTTTACTCAGGAATGCGTTTCTGGGACTACTTCATCCCAATGAAAGCATAAACAAAAAGATTCATGAACTTCTGGGGAGCGAGTTAGATTTTCCCAGCCTTTGATGTGACTTAAAAGTGAAGGTACTCTTGAGAAATAACAACATATGGAGTACTTTTATGTTTTTATATATACACATAATTTGATTCCTATGCAGTAAAAGAAAAGTTGTAAAGGTTAAAGGCCTCTTTGGCCTTAGCTGTGACATGTGATGTCCTCTATAGCTCTCATACTGCCGTAGTGGTGGGTACCTGGAATAGTTGGACTGGTGATGGAGAATACTTTAATTATGAAGTCTGGTGGTGGTACAGCCATATCTCAGCTAGTGAAGGGCGGGTAGGCTCACCACTACCACGTTGCACTTTCTCTAACAAGTCTTACAGCCAGTTGACTGCTGGCTCTCATCCAGACAACTTCAGTGACTCTACATCACATTCCCTATGCTTTTATTTCTAAGTTGCAGGGTAAGCTGAGGGAGCTGGCAGTCTGGGATAAGTCCCCTCTGGGGATCATTGGTGGTTACAGGTGCTGCTGGTGACTATCATGGGGCAATGTATGTGGTATATGCTGCCTTGTCTTAGTGATCCAGCCTAATTTAGAATTTTTTCGTGATGAGGTTGGTCAGGCCCTGGAACAGGTTCCCCTAAGAGGTTGTGATGTCTCTGTCCTTGGAGGTGTCCAAGACTCAAGTATAGCAGGCCCTGTGCCACCTGCTCTAACTGCACGTGCAGGGGGCTGGACTAGACATCTCCAAGGTCCTTTCCAACCTCAACCATTCGGTGGTTTTATGATGTGGCACCCTCTGGAGAACACCACGCGTTTCCTGATGACTCTGCTTGCACCAGGGTGAGAGGCGGTGGCTTAGACTGAGGCAGGCTCTGTGGCATCCTCTGAGCATTCCCCATAACACATCCCTTGCCACGTAGGGACACTGGCAATGCCCTCAGTCACCCTCTGGTCTTCTCGTGGCACATTATAGTTCTGGTTGCTGGTTTTTTGCTGCCAAATTTGTGATGGGTAGAGGTAATCCCCTGAGGTCTCTGGTGTGGGCAGGAGTCGACTGCATGGCTGCTGTCATTGTGAGTGGTTGGACTTCATGAGACGGGTGGTCCCTTCTGCCCTGGACCTCCAGTGTTCTCTCCCTTCTTCATGTCACATCTGTACAAAGCTGGCCACTATAAACTCACAGCTGCTTTCCTAATATAAATATTAGGATCCTCTTGACGTCCCTGAAATTTCTGCTCTGAGCTAAGACCATGAAAACGCAGGTGAGGGAAGATGTGTCGCTTGCAGTTCCAGCCTGGCCCAAGCGTGGCATCGTGGATGAAAGAAGAGCCAGAGCAGATATGAGGGGACATCCAGGAGGGTTGTGGATTTGGGAGAGGTGGGTGTTAGAAATAGAGTGCAGAGGTGAGGAGGAGCCTGAGACTGAACAGTGGGTGCAGCGGGACTGGGACGAGCTGTGCAACGACGAGCTCAGAGCCCAGAGCCAGCCGGGACGGGGTGTGTGACCAGATATCTTCCTGCAGAGCCAGCAGCGCTGGCGGGGCAGAGCCTTGCGTTCAGCTGCTGATCACAGTCAAACCCATCTGTCAGCAGATAGTTTTGAAACTTGCTTGCAAAGTGCTCTATGCCTTTCTAGTATCAAACTGCCTCGAGGCTGACAACCTGCTATTGCTACCAATTATTTTGTTAACTCGGAGTGCAGACTTTTATGCAGGCAATCTAAAGGATCTAAACTCTTCTGACGATCTCCTTAAGTGCCAGTATAATGCCACATCATGACATTTCGATGGTGGATATCTATTTTAGTGTTTGCCATTGTGCGTGCAATTTCCTCTTTTTAAAGAATATGTAGCTCTACCAGAACAGTTATTAGGATTGCAAAGGACACAGTAAGTAGATTAAGCAGAACGTTTGTCTGCTCGATGCATGTGATCATTTGTAATTGCGTAATCAAACACAAGTTTTGTACAGAAACCTTTCCTCTGACACTGGAAAAATAGAAACATATCGAGATGTATCAGCTTTGCACACAGGACGCAACGATTTCTCTGTAGGACCCCAACTGCATCTTTTGGAAAGTATTCAGTAAATGAGGTGGGGAACATAAAAAGGGAGAGAATGATTAAGGCTGGCGTATGTTTCCCTGGAAAATGTGACTCTACCCCTGTTGAGTTTGTGTGATGGATTTCCTACATGGTGCTAGTTAAGTCATGTGAAGCTAATTTACACGGGTCTTGAATGTTTTTCACTCTAAGACTGATTCTTATTTTGGGGAGCTTGTTGGAGATCTGGGCTCTGACGTGCAGGAGTCCGGAGCATCCACTCCTGAGCTGGAGACAAACGGGGCTGTGATCTGACCACATGCAGCACCCACCCTGCAGCGCTCTGAAAACCCCATCCTATGTACCCCAGAGCAGGTGTCCCAACCAAAACCCCAGTCCGTTTGTGCTTCTATCTCCCACCCAGAAATGAATAGTTCAGACTCAGCAGAGTCTGAAGAGTGCGTGGTAAGTAGGGCCTTGAATAAAGAGCAAAAAATCAATCATTAAGCACCAGCTTTTCAAATGAGCACTGTCCAGTCTGCATGCTGAGTGAGGTGAGGCTCCTAAGGAAAAATAATGAAAGAACACAAAATTAGATAGTTTCTCAAAAATGTAAACACACACTGGTCCACTTTTGTGGATAATATTATTTGACATGACATGTTTTCAATGTTTTTGGATATTGCAAGCTTCTTAAGAAAAGAGGAAGGTGAATGGGAAGAGGAAGAGGAAAGAAAAGGTGAAGGAGAAGGGAAGGGGAAGAGTGGTTTCTAGATCCCCTTGTAAAGACTGAAGAGGTGACCGTGGGCAACCTAGGGAATCATTAGGCAAATAGGAGGAATCCCCAAATTCTTTTATGTTGCTTTGGGAACAAAAGGGCTGATTTAGGACTTCTGTAATGCAGGAAGCTAGCAGAACAGTGCTTTTCGGACCTCACGCAGGCTCTCAGTTAGCCTTGCTACTATGCATGAATTTTCAAAACCAAATATGCGTGTATATTAAATCCACAGGGGATTTTCTTCATGTATTCATGCCTTTCTCAACTGATCTTAAGATCAGCCAGTGCTTACCAACAGTAGTACTGCCACTTCAAACACCAAGGAGACAACAGAAAAGCAACAGGAACTTTTCCTGAGTCAGAGGAATGAATTGGCAGCTCGGAGTGGGAAGCATCGCTTTTGTGCATCCTAGTTCCGTTAAGCGAAAGCAATTCACAAGGGTTCTCCGCGACCAGATTATTATTTCTTAATGGCTAACCTATAAACTGTAAGCCCAGAGGGGGCTGTCAATAATCAACCCCGGGAAAGTGGTGCTAAAAGGAAGCGCTGGAGAAGGGAGCCACCGAGCCAGCCGAACCCTTTCCACCCCTCCTGCCCCGCCGAGGCGCGGCGGCGGCTCCACCCCTTCCCCCTGCCCCG
>WAAD01029152.1:57137-80072 GCA_013389945.1 Fregata magnificens | reverse complement strand
GGACGGGGCAGAACTGCGCTGATCTTAGCGTTTGGCTGGAGCCCTGGAAGGTGCACCTGGTGGGGTTGTGCTGCGGGGCTTCCTCGCCCGGACAGCGCATCCAGGGGTCAGGGAAGGATAACCGCAGCTCGGAGACAGGTTTGGCAAATTTCATCTCTCAGCTGAGCGCTCCTGCTGCTTCCTTTTCTCGCAGATGCTGTTTGCACGCTTTCTGCTCACCCCCCTTCTCCTCCTCTGACCTGCGAAATTAATGTGGATATCTTAGTTGGGGGGCTGGAAGAAAGTGCCTGTCCAGTTGTAATACTGTTTAGCCTGAACAGATTTTGGTCGTGTTTTGTTCTTAAAGATCTTTGGTGCTTTTCTTATGTGAACAAGGTGCTGGAAGGGTGGTGGGACACTGAATCTAGTAAGTGTTCTTACTCCAAAATACTGCTCTTACTCACTGTTCAGTTGAAGACAGACAGTTGCAACACGAATGAACTATTTCAGCAAACTGGATTTTAATTTTTACAAATTCAGTGTTAGAAACAAAAAGAGGAGAAAAATTGTGTAGAAGACAAGCAATGTGTCCTCCTAAGTAAAGAAAATGTTTTCTACAGTATAATTTGGGAACTGTCATGTAGTTTTGAAGTAGCAAAATTATTAAGTTGCTTTTGATATAGTTTGATACAGTCACTTCTCAAAAGTTAATTCAGCAATGAAGAATATGTGGGGGTTTTACACTTTAACTCTGTATAGTAGGTAGCCACAAAAATTTGTCTTTAGAGTCACGAGAACTGAAAACTTTTTTTTTTTACAAGTTTTTATTTGTATTCAGAGTTGACCCTGTGATAAACTGAACAGCAACTCAGGAAGTTCTGTAGCAAGGTCATTCAAACGTTTGTCTCTGTTCCTTGGCTTTAAAGTTTAATGGATAGAAAGGAGAAAGTAACACAGGCGTGCTTTATTGTTTTTCTTGCCATGGGATCTGATCTCATTTACATCTTTCTTCTCTCAGTTAAGATGGATATCAGGGAAGGACTGAAGCTGATGATTTGAAAGTGTTACCTAATATTGATTGCCAAATTTGAGTGTTAGGCCTGATTGTTTTGCTTCCTAGAGAGCCTGACCACCTTTTGGCTCTCTTTGATTTTAGCTGAAATTGTAAGTGCTCAGAATCACTGAAATTCAGCCTCTGGGTGTCTCAGTCTGCCCCCAAACATGGAGGCACTCAGAAATAGTCCTGACATGTCGAGGATTTCCCAGTGGCTGTAGACATAATCTTCAAAATCAGCTGTTGTACATTAAACAGGAAAAAAAAAAAAAAAGAAGAGGGGACTCCTTTATTAAGTTAAACCACTTCTTGCTGGTTTTCATTGTCCCGGGATTCTAGCGAGCAGCCTCTCAAATCACTTAATGGGCAGCAGCTTTCTAGCTACCACTAGGAAGTTGTCCAGTCTCTCTAACTCTGATATGCAGCAGCAAACTCCTTAGGGCTGAAGTGGAAAGACAAGCTTGCGAAGGCATTTGCTTTCCCAGTCCCTGGGATTGCTCTGTGAGTGGCTGAAACATTGTTGGCCCCTCGAGGAGGAAGCAGCCTTCATCAGCCATCAGTCAGGTCATCCTTGGAGTGACCAAGTCCTCGTTAACGTGCTTCTCTTAACTCCCTTCTCTTAACCCCCACTTACTGGCCGTCCACAAAATAGGATAGAAGTCATTACATCCCATCGCAACAAACTTTTTGGAATTTAAATGGCAAAACAGGGTATCACAGGAGCAGTATGTCTGAGATGGCTTTGTGCTAGAGCAGCAGTGAGGAGCGCTGTGGACCTCCAGGCTGTGTACAAACTCCATTAAAAGCTCCTCCAAAGACCTTACCTGCTTCCTTCCTTCCCATACTCTTCCTTCTACTTGCTCTTCCTCCTGCTGCCCCTGTCTTGATAGCAGGGGAAATAGCTCTCCACCTCTCTCCACATTGCCCTCCATATTAGCCCCTCCTGTGAGTGCTTAAACACTGGGAGACACCTTGGGAAGCTTGGCTTAGTCTGTTTGCAAAGCAGGGAGCTAAACCAGGCCAATGCAGCTGAAACGAGGTGCCAAAATGTTCACACGTATGCAAACCGTGGGGGCAGCTCATGTTCTTTTAGGTCATCCTCTGGCTTGCCCTGCCTGACCAGGCTTTCCTCATGTAGGTGAGCGCCCATTTCTATGCTGGAGATGGAAAATGTTGCATGAGCATTTGTGATGTTTTATCATCTTGGTGGAAGTACAAATGGAAAGGGCAATGCAAACACTGGTAAAATTTTCCATAAATGATCTGGGGGCTTTTCACTTTCGCATGGTCTATTTAAAATATTCTGAAGTGAATGCTTTTTTGAGGGGCAAGGTGGGTTTTTGGAAATCCCTGAGCATCTTTCCCCTGATAACTGAAACTTCTTCATATTTTCTTAAAATATTGTAAGCCACTTTGGAAAATGGCTTCTCCTATCAGCTATCGGTGCTAAGCAGCGTTTTTATAGTTCCCAGTTTGCTACATTTATTGTATTTCAAATGTAGTCATTAAGTTTCTGATCCTTCAGAAGGCAAGAAAATGTCTGCTGACCACTATTTGTAATTTATTTTACAAATGCAGACAAGAACTAATGCCTGATTTTAGCTAGGGTCTTCCTGCTGCTACTGCTTTTACCATTTACAAGTAAAATAAATCCCATCTGAAATCCAGTAATGCCCATTGGAGCTCTCCTGGTACGAAATTACTGCAATGTCTTTCAAAAACATGAAAACATTATTCTCCAGCTGTAAGTTATAATTCATGTTGAAGTCTTGCTCTGGTCTGAGAACAGACGCTGTGAAAGTGGTACTGTGGGATTCCTCCTTTGCATCTCAGTGACTGAACTTGACATATGCAGAAATAAAGCAGGGAAAACAATGTATGTGGTTAAACGAAGTCTGTAGCTTTATTGATTCAATGAATTGATCAGCCTTAAAGAGAATGTTAAACCACCCTGATGGCTAACCAGCAGACTCCAGCAAGAAACCCTTCAACCACTCTGCGTTTCTCATTGGAAGGAGGAGATACAGCCATCCATGTCCTCTGTCACCTGTCCTTCGGGGCAGACTCAGGGACTTGCTTGCAGCAGACCAAAGCCCTGCCTGTGTTGGACACCTCTTCCCAACGTACCCAATGTGCTGTTTTACAAACTGTGTCTATGCTGTAACACAGAACTGTCTCTTACAAGTACGCTGACACAATAACTGGACTTTCTGGCAGCTGGCATGTAGCTGATGGAGGGAAAAAAGTATGGTATTGGCCAGGTTTGCTTTAAGGAAAAATTGCCATCCAAACCTGAAGGAGCGATTAGACCCAGCCTGAGCAGGGACTCAGAACTGGTAGGACAAAGCACAGGAATATAACCATAATAAAAGAAATGAAGCCACATCTCTGGAGGGGTAGGGTTCAGCAGCTATCAGCATCCTGTCGCGCTTCTGAGGATCGATCTGAAGCTTGGAGGAGGGAAGGGGAAGCAAAAAGACCTTGTGCAATGAAATGCTTCAGCACCAAACCCAAAGGAAGGAGGACAGGGAGGGCCTGATTACTGCCCATCCACTCCCACCTTCCTCTTCACTGGCTGCTTCCAGCACACCATTCATGAAGGAGGTTAAAACTAAGTCCGTAGCTGCTCTTCCTCCACTCTGGTGTCTGCCCGCTCTGCAAGCTGAGATTGTTTGTGGAAAGTCTTCATGCTCCTAACTCCCTGGCATGGCCGCCCACAGACCTCCCTCCTGCTGCCCTAGCACTGCCCGGTGTGGCTGTGAACGGCTAATGCTGCTGTCTGTGGAAGGATGCAGGAGACGCAGCTTCCCCGATGCAGCAGGGACCATGCAAGGTTGCATCAGTAGCTTTTGTAGTCCAGTGTCCTGCCCTGTGCCAGTCAGGCATTTTCCTTTGCGGTACAAAATCAGGGCACAGTGTTGTCCTGGGGCGCTTGTTTTTTAACTGAGGCACTTAACAGTTTGAACATATTCATACCTAAGGGTTTGCTATTTTATTTATCCAATATACTGCAAGGGGGACTGTGACTGTCTTGAACGCTGGACAGCTGTAGGGCACCTGTTCTTCAAATACTGTGGGGAGAACAGATAGCAAGGAGAGGGAGGGACTACCTGGACCCTCATGGCAGCGGAAGACCATGTATTCAGGGAATGACTCAGGCTGCATGTTTTGACATGATACGTGGGGAAAAGAGGTGCTGCACAGACCTCAGCAGTGCTGTCCACAGAGGAGTAGGTGGTACGGTCCCCCTCTCCACAGAGAACTTGAGCAGATCTGCCGGCTTCCCTGCTGCGGTCCAGATGCCTGGACTCTTACTGATGAATGCAGATTATCCAATTGTATCCAGATACTTCTCCCCATCTCTAAAAAAAACCAAACCAAGACAGCAAATACAGGGACTGGACTGGGGATACCAGACTGTTGGCTTGCCAGTGTTTTGGCTATATCTAGCCCCATGTTTCATTATTAAAGTTTTTGGTTTTTTCTTTTCCCTTTTGCTTATTTTGACCCTGAATGCAGGTGCTTTCAACCTCTTGACAATCCAGAGTGCAGTTGCTCTGGATAACACATTGAAGACACACATGCTGTGAGTCTCTGAGTTGCTTTTAGTGTTGCATCGGAGTCCATGCAGGTCTGCGTTACTTAGCAAACATTACCAGCAGCAGTCAGATGAGAAGCCTGATAATAAATCAGTTGTAAGGGTCAAGAGGGGACAACGTCACCTTGCAATCCTGCTGAAAATCCAGTTTAACCACTGAGGTATGGGGGGTTGTACAGAAGATAGTAAAGCAGGAGCAAGCTTGAACTCAGCTTTATTTTAGAAGTAACACTGAAAAGGTGTAGATTTTGTTTATTACTTTGGCAACTGCACAGATTTGGATGCTGCTTCCCCATCCATCCCTCACAGAACCAGATTTTAGAAACAGTTTCCCTGAACGTGGAAAACAGAGGTATTGTCAAGTATCTTCTGTGAAAGTTCACCTGTCAAATCTTAGGCAGTGTAGTTTCACCGTGTAAAAGCTGAGGGAGGATAAATTGCTGCCCGGTGCTTCCTACCTTGTTCACCACGGACATGTGAGCAAATTCACCTGGCCACATTGGCAGTTACAGTGCTTTATTTTTGCTATTCCCAGAGGGGTCAGGCCAGTTATTCCCCACTGCTAACTATCCTGCTAGGTGCAGCAAGGCAGTGACAGTGCTAATGTGCTTTCCTCTCCTGTTACTCAGTCTCCTCCCTGGCATTTCTTTGTCTTAGTTTAACAGGTATTTGGTTTTTTTTCAGCGAGGGGCTTTCTCAGCAGTATTCCCGAGTAGACTGTCAGGTAATTGTGGGGCCAGTGAATTGTTTTGCACTCTGCTTAGCAGCCTGGCTGGCGTGTACCGCCTGTAGCAACTGCTGGGTGAAAATCACAGGTGCCCCTTATGAACAGCCTAGGAATTCAAAATCATAGGCAGTTTTCTGAGCATCTCTAGATAGGCTTTCCAGTGGCAAGATTGTTAAAAAGAAAACAAAATGCTGTCTTCTGTTTTTTGAATTTACAGGAGTCACCTTAAAATTTTCCTGTGGGACAAAGGAGGCTGGAAGGGTTCTCTGTTTTTAAGATCTCATAGTCTCAAATATATGTTCCTGACTTTGGAAGATGGGTTGTTTAGAGCACCACCAGGTTAGGGCACACTGTTCTGTCACGGCAAATAATATTTTGTGGAAAGACGCATACTATTTCTTTAAAAATGTAGCCTGGGGGAGACGACTGAGAGTTCTTGGCAGAAACTTTTGCGTAAAGCATTGTGATAGAGCAGCCAGGGAATATATTGCATGCTAATAAAGTTCCTTCTTCAGTGTGAAAAGTGCGTGCTTTGTGAGTGGCAGCGGGTCTTTTTTCACCTTTTGACATTCTGACTTGACCCATAATGGGGCATCCACCAGCACGCCTTTTCAGTCCTTTCTAAAGAGCTGCCAAAACTAAAGACTTTTTTTGAGAATAATATGTGACCCAGCAAGGTTGGCTGTAAGGTTTGTTTGTTTTTTCTCTCTCCTGCTGGTTCCTACTATTCTCTTACTCCCACATCCTATCCGACTCTTGTTTTCAAATGTATTCTTCAGCCTTCTCCTTCCCTACGTACTGCATCCTGTGTTCTGCTTTCTGACTTCCTTCTCTTTTCTTATAGCTTTTCTTTCCAGTTCCTGTTCATTCTGGTCCCCGAGGAACGAGGAGTGAAACATTAACAGTTGCTGGAGGACCAAGCTAATATGGCTGTTGTCATGAGTTTAGATTTCAGGTGAGGGCTCCGGGTGACAACCTTTGTTGTTGAGGGCATTGTGCCCCGGAGCTCTTTGCACTACTTCATTGCTGGGGCAGCAGAGAGGAATGTCTATCTCTGCTTCACCCACCCCACTACCATCTACAGTCCAGCATTTAAGATAAAAATACTGATAAAAGTCGATCTTTGCTAAGATATGGATGTTCCAGCTATTGCAAGTTAGTTAACAGGTGGTAAATTGCTCTGCTATTATCACTTCACTGCATGTCTCAGTTACAAGGAAGTTGAAAAGCTTCAGACGTAGGGTAAGCAAAGCAAGTGGATTTGAATCATCACACATGTCTTGATAGGGGATGTGGGAGTTGCGGGTACTTTGACAGTGGTTTGAAAAACATGTCATTTCACAGTAAATTCAGCATGCATACCTGTGTCTTCTTTTCCAAGTCGTATTGCTGCTTTTACAATAAGGCTCTTACATTAGGAGGGGATATATCCCTGTGTTATCTGTACCTTTTTGTCAGTTGAGCATCACCATCCTCATAAATCTGTGCTTAAAATATGTGCAGGCACTTCCTGTGCTGATGTGAACATACCCTGAATATAAATCACAGATATAAAATACTTACATTACTAATAATTTCTCCATTGAAATGTTGCATGGGCAAGGCTGGAAAATGTAGGTCTTTATTATCTTTCTGAGGATACACCTAGTTTGTGTATCGCGAGCTTTTATTTTGTCTGAAAATACAGCTTTACAGACTATATAAAGAAGAGCGTTTTCCAGCTGAGGTTAGCTGTAGCCAAGGGTTTGATTAGTCTGACCCTTGCAGTGTACAAAATCTACTATTGTAAATGGAAATGTGCCTGGAAGAAGAAACTTTTTAACATAATAGTCACTGTGCTGGCAAATTTATCTTCCTGCTAGTTTCTTATGCCTGTGATGCCCAGATGGTTATCAGTTGTGTGCTAAAGTAATCTTCTGTCCTGATGGTTTATTTATAACCAGGAATGATCCATTTATGTATGGCTGCATACAGCAATTAGTTTTCATTTTTTATCTTATTTTATACATTTTTGTGTATGCAAGACATAAAGAGGAATCCACCTTGTAAAACAAGTTTGGTATGAATGGATTGGTGAGTAGATATACCTGTCCTTTTGGGATATTACATACTTCTACCAACATCATCCTAACAGAGAAATAAATGTAAAGGAACTAAAACCTGATGTATTTGTTATACGTATCTGTATAAAATTTCACTGCTTTTCAGATTTCTAGATGATTTTATACAGTTTTCAGTTAACTTTTGTAATTTAAAATATTTGGTTCAGGAATGTAACTGTAGTAGGTGGTTATTTCTTGAAAGACTACCTAGGTTATTATTGAAAAAAAAATTGATAAAATGAAGGTGATTTAAAAATGGAGAAATACACCTATATATATATATATATTTTAGTTTAATGCATCTCTTCTAACTTGTTTCAGGTTGAAGAAACTTCTTGAGCAGGAGAAGATCTATCAAGCCCGGAAGGAGAAGGAACATACAAAGAGACTCAATAAACTAAGAGAAGAACTAGTCAAGCTCAAATCATTTGCACTCATGCTGGTGGATGAAAGACAAATGCATATTGAACAACTTGGTCAACAAAGCCAGAAAATACAGGACTTAAACCAAAAACTAAAGGAAGAAGAAGAAAAGCTTAAAATTATTAGTGCAAAAACAAAAGAAGATGGACAAAAACTGATGAAGTTAGAGGCAGAACTTGAACACAAAACATCATCATTTTCTCAAGAACATGAGGAGATGACCGCTAAACTGGCTAATCAAGAGTCACATAATAGACAGCTAAGGCTTAAGCTCGTGGGGTTGACTCGCAGAATAGAGGAGCTAGAAGAAACTAACAAGAATCTTCAAAAAGCTGAGGAGGAACTTCAAGAACTAAGAGATAAAATAGCAAAAGGGGAATGTGGGAACTCTAGCTTAATGGCAGAAGTGGAAAACCTCCGCAAGCGTGTGCTTGAAATGGAGGGGAAAGATGAAGAGATCACAAAAACCGAATCCCAGTGTAAAGAGCTGAAAAATAAACTGCAAGAGGAAGAGCACCACAGCAAAGAGTTGAAACTCGAAGTGGAAAAATTGCAGAAAAGAATGTCAGAACTAGAGAAGCTGGAAGAGGCTTTCAGTAAAAGTAAGTCTGAATGCACCCAGCTACACTTAAACTTGGAGAAAGAAAAGAATTTGACTAAGGATTTGATAAATGAGTTGGAAGCGGTGAAGACTCGAGTGAAAGACCTTGAGGCATCAGAAAGCAAGTTGGAAAAGGCTGAAATAAGCTTAAAAGATGACCTTACAAAGCTGAAGTCATTTACTGTAATGTTGGTTGATGAACGAAAAAATATGATGGAAAAAATAAAACAGGAGGAGAAAAAGGTTGAGGGCCTAAACAAGAATTTTAAAGTTGAACAAGGGAAAGTTATGGATGTAACAGAGAAACTGATAGAAGAAAGTAAGAAATTTTTGAAACTGAAATCCGAAATGGAGGAAAAAGTGTCTAGTTTGACAAAGGAAAGGGATGAGTTAATTGGCAAACTGAGAAGTGAAGAAGAAAAATCCTCTGAACTAAGCTGTAGAGTTGACCTGTTAAAGAAAAGAATTGATGGTATGGAGGAAGTAGAAAGAGAAATTACAAGAGGTCGAACCAGGAAAGGACCAGAGCATGGCTGTCATGAGGACAACAAGATAAAAGAACTTACCATTGAAATTGAAAGACTGAAAAAACGTCTTAAACAATTGGAAGTGGTTGAAGGAGATTTGATGAAGACAGAAGATGAATATGATCAGCTAGAGCAGAAATTTAGGACTGAGCAGGATAAAGCTAACTTTCTTTCTCAGCAGCTGGAGGAAATGAAGCTCCAGATTGCCAAAACCAAAGCAATAGAAAAAGGTGAAGCAGTGAGCCAGGAGGCAGAGTTGAGGCACAGGTTTCGTCTGGAAGAGGCCAAAAGCAGAGATTTGAAAGCAGAAGTTCAAGCTCTTAAGGAAAAAATCCATGAGCTGATGAACAAAGAAGACCAGCTTTCTCAGCTCCAAGTCGATTATTCGGTTCTGCAGCAAAGGTTTATGGAAGAAGAAAATAAAAACAAGAGCATGGGGCAAGAAGTTCTGAACCTAACAAGAGAGCTGGAGCTTTCTAAGCGTTACAGCCGTGCTCTGAGGCCCAGCATAAATGGACGAAGAATGGTCGATGTTCCCGTGACGTCCACCGGCGTGCAAACAGATGCTGTAAGCAGTGAAGCAGCAGAAGAAGAAACTCCAGCAGTGTTTATAAGGAAATCCTTCCAGGAGGAGAATCACATCATGAGCAATCTGCGACAGGTAGGTCTGAAAAAACCCATGGAGCGTTCTTCAGTGCTTGAGAGATATCCTCCAGCAGCGAATGAACTTGCAATGAGAAAATCTTGGATACCATGGATGAGAAAGAGGGAAACTGGGGCTCAGGGAACTGATAAAGGAGCCCGAACACACAGTAGTCCAGCGCATCCTGGGGAGGTTGTCCTTTCACCAAAGCAGGGTCAACCTCTTCATATTCGGGTAACACCAGACCACGAGAACAGCACAGCTACTTTGGAGATAACCAGTCCAACCTCAGAGGAATTTTTTTCAAGTACCACTGTCATTCCTACTTTGGGAAATCAGAAGCCACGAATAACCATCATTCCCTCTCCAAACGTTATGGCCCAAAAAGGGAAAGGCAGCGAAAGTCCCATGGGCCCAGATCGTTCTATGTCTCCAGTCACGATAACAACATTCTCCAGGGAAAAGTCCCCAGACGGAGGGAGAGCACCCTTTGCTGACAGACCTGCATCGCCAATTCAGATTATGACAGTATCAACATCTGCAGCACCGGCAGAAATCTCCGTCTCTCCACAGTCACAAGATATGACCATGGGAAGGGCTGTCTTCAAAGTAACACCGGAAAAACAAACCGTCCCGACTCCAATCCGCAAGTACAACGCCAACGCCAACATTATTACGACAGAAGATAACAAAATCCACATCCACTTAGGTTCCCAGTTTAAACGCTCTCCCAGTGCTGCACCTGATGGTGTGAGTCCTGTGATAACAGTCAGACCGGTGAACATAGCAGCAGAGAAAGAAGTCGTGACTGGTACCGTCCTTCGATCGCCCCGGAACAACCTGTCCTCACGACCTGCAGCAAGCAAGGTGACAAGTACTATCACTATAACGCCTGTTACAACGTCTTCCACCCGAGGAACGCAATCAGTGGTAAGCAGCGTAGTCTCATGATGTAGTCTTCAGGGTAAGGAGAAGGGCAACCATAGATTGGGTTTGAGACACCAGCAGGGAAAGAATGGGTGAGGTGAGGACAAACTCTTGACTTCCCCACATTTGTTTCAGATACGAGCTTAAGTATAAAAGCAGAATTTGCCTGATTCATGTATTTTTGTACCAGTGTTGGACACTGGTATACTTTTGGCATTATCTCCCAAAGGAGTAACTTTCACAGGAAGTTCCTGCAAAGTTCCTTTAAAGTTATTTTCATAATGGCAATCCTGTGAAATTGCAAGTGAGAGACAGAGAGGGACAAAGAACCATGGAGATGACAGAGGAGGAAACTGTATTTTTATTTTTGGTGAGTGCAATTTCTGACTTCTGAAAATACCCATAATGATTTTTCACCCAGCTGGCGGGTCTTTAGAGTCTGATCATGCAAGCTGGCATTTCTGTGGTATAAACTCATCATAGTTATAATTCAATTAATATCTGCTATAATGCTGAACTCCAAAAGAATAAATAGCCAGACACGGTATCATTGCTGATAGCTCCAAGTCTCTTTCAGCCAGTGAATAGTAAAGCTCTTTCTGCTCCTCTGAAATTCTCAACTTTTATAAGTGCTGTATTGCAATAGTGCTTCCTCTAACATATTTTTTGCTGCTTTCTCTCTGTGCCTCTGTGGTGGTACCCCGGCTTCTTTTTCATACTTAAATCAGTCTCTCACCTCTGTCTTTAAACATATTGGACAATATCTAGTGATAGTCCTCCCCCCAGGTTTATTATTGGACATGGTTTTGCATTGCTTTAGTTGGAAATACCTTGGGAGAGAAGAATTTAACCAAAATAGAAAACCAGCAGTACTGTATTAGTCCAAAAGCTTATTTAGCTAGACACAGCCTGCAGCAGATGCTTAGGGGAAGATTATTTTAAGTGGGTAAACACACAGTAATGTTTCCCTCAGCGTCTGTTCCCAGTTTTTGGCAATAGGTGGGTATTTCTTTCTGAACCAGGGCCTGTAGCCACATCTTTGTGTTTAATAGACCGTGGCAGAGTTTTCTTCTATTTATTCTTCTAATTGCTTCTTGAACTCATTTATACTGTTGTTTCCACAACATCAGGGGGCAGTGAATTCAGTTGTGGGCTCTGGGAAAAATGCTCTTTTGTTTGATACCTTTTGTGCAATACCTTCGTTGGTTACAGCCTCTTTCTTGTATCTTGACAAATACTGAATAGTCATCCCCTGTTCATTTGTCCGTGCCGCTCAGGAGTCTGCAGACCCCTACAACACGCCTCTTCAGCCATCTCTTTCCAAGCTGAAATGTCGAAGTGTATTTAAGATACACTTCCACACTTTTGGAGAGAGGCTGCCATTCCCATTTAAGCCCTCTGACTTAGGAAAACTTGCATTTGTCATACGGATCTATTTCGGATCGCATGTGCGTGCTCTCTCTCCCCCCCATATATAATGTACCGTAGATACTTTACAGTGTTTTCCTACATACTAGAGGCAACTGTTCATTTTTTAAAAAGTCTTGAATTAATTCATTTACAAACTCCTTTGTCTCTCAGAAGCTTGGAAAACTTTTTTTTTAAGAGTTCCTCATTCTTTTTTACTAGATGTCTGTCTCTACTGTGATGATGCACTGAACCGTGGCAGACAAAACTTTTTTGTTTTGTTTTCATCTGGCTAAGAAGTGGCTTCTTTCTTCACTTCATCCTCTCTGATTTGGAATGTAAGGAAAATAGTTCAACCATAAGATTTACTTTATCTTATGCTTTCCTTTGTTTTTTAAGGTCCCTAGTCAGATGCACAGGGAACTTCTAACAAGCCCAAATGTGCCTTTTCCTCCCTAACCCCCTGAAAAAAATAGAAGTTGTATATTCACCATCTGTTTTGCAAATGCCTACTTTACAAACACATTTCAATACCCCTAGTCAGAAAAAACAAGTTGCAATCATTTAGTCAGTAACCCTAGAAGAAACCAACATTGATATAATTTTGAGTGTTTAAGTTTATGAAATCAAAGAAGACAAACTGATACAAAACTGCTTTCTTAGCTCTCCTCATACAAGATGCTCTGTACAGTGTACTAATGCAGCGCCAAACTACAAAGGGGAAAATAATCCTAAAGTTCCTAGCTCTCATCTGTTGCTATAACAAATTTGCAGTTACTGTTTTCATATTCAAAAACATTTAACTCTTCTTCCAATTTGAATTTATAGAATTATCTTCATTGCTGCAGGTGAAGTTAATTTTAAGGTGCACACACGGTACTTTTAAAGGTTCAGTCTGAGCTGTGGTGTCTCCCTGCATACGTCAGTCCAAAACCAGAGACTGTGGTTTCATGATGGATCATCATGATTTTTGAATCCCATGAATCCCATGGATTAAGGGGTGTTATGGTTGTGTTGATTCACACTGACGTACACTCTAGAGTCGCTAGAGATTTATATTCCCCTGATTCAAGTCCTATTCTGAGTCTGCAACAGTTTTAATTTAGATAAGATGAGATGCTGATGCAAAGAAAGACACAGGCACCTGAAGGAGAATTTGGGGTTTTTGAGCACTTAACCAAAACAATCAACGAGAAAAGGCACCGGTCAGTGACTGTGTCTCCACTGGCACCTGAACTTGCTGGACCCAAATGTTTTGGAGGCACTTTGCGTTTTGCGTACTGCACAAGCCCAGCGCTGGCCAGCTGAGCAGCTGGCCTTGTCACACCAGGGCTGCCACCCACCGTTCTCCAGTCCCATAGGGGTCTCCATGGCAGGAGCTTTGGTGCATCCTGCATGCCAGTGCTGATGTGATGGAGACTGTTAGACCAGTTGGATTGAATTCAGCATTTAACACAGAACCATTGCCACTTTGATTAAAAAAAAAAGAACCAAACCCTAAGCTGGTAACTGCCTTTTATAGGATAGCCTATGGATTTGGGTAATTACCATGGAAGTGGAAAAACTGGGTTTTGGTCCTCCTTAGCTTGATTAGAGTCAAATGCACTCCCAGGAAAATACTTGGGCTACCCTAGCAGACCTAGCAGTTAATTTTTCTATTACAGATCGACCACAGCACAACCAAAAATTCAAGACTATGAGACCAGAGGATATGCAGACCAAAATGAGCCTGAAACTGTGGCCTCGTTGTTAGTCTTGCCTGAGCACATTAGCCCAAGTCCCTGTTCCCAGGAGAGTTCATATAGTTTACATTAAAACCCCCACAGAATAAAAACAAATATTCTGTGGGAAAAAAACAACTGTGGTGCCTATATCCTATTTTTTGATTTAGGCCTTACATTTGGCTGTGGGATTGCTGGTGAATCTGGATATTCCTTGGCTGCTAGGATGGGTGTCAGTCCTATAATCGCTTCATCCGTGTTGCTCCCCACCTCCTAGAAGACTGGCATCCAGCGCTGGCTGTTTACGCTGCCAGGGTACACAGTGAATCTGGTGACATGCAAATCGGCAGGGAGCAGAGGGAATCCCGGCTGCAGCAGAGCCAGCATAGTGGCATGGCATCAACCATGCAGAGCGTCCTGTGACCGAGGCAGCAAGGCACAGCTGAAAGGCTGTTGGGTGCCAGGGCTAACTGGGCACAGGTTAAAGCAGCTATGAGGCTACTTTCATTTGGGCAGCATTTACTTTGAGATCGGCATCTAAATTTAGCTCTTTGTAGGTGTCCCATATATGCTCTAAGCTTCTGTTAGAGTTCCTAGAGATCCAGGGGTCAGCTTACTTGCCCGTATAGAGATGCATGATGCTATCTGCATGCCCTATGGCAGTTGAGACACGTGCATGAGGCTGGCAGGTATAACACAGACCTGCACCTTTCTGCAGTGGAAGCTGATGGGATACCTCAGATGGCACAAGATGCCTCAGTGTGGGCAACTGAGTCAGTCCCTAGTCATCAGTCCCCTTGTCAGCACTGAGCCCTGGCTCCGTGGAGCCTGGAGGGTGATTCAGCTGAGATGCCGCTAGCTTCAGTGTGAGCCGAATTGCCCACTGGGCTCTACTGACTGTATTGACTAGATCTCAAGTCCCACCCTTTCAGGATTCAATTGCCTAAACATACTTCTTTGGTGTCATTTTAAGTGCTGTCAAGTAGCCTAACCTAACTTCCAGCTGCTTTATCGGAGATTGCAGGTCTCCTTGGGTCCTCTGTCTTATCTACCAGCCCTGTGCAGGTGGCTTGAGTAGCCCAGGGCATCTCAAATTGCACCAGATACCTGTATCAACTATGGAACTGAACCATTTCTGTCCAGGGCAAGCTGGTCCCTGCTCTGATTGAGAACAAGTGCTGAAAAAGCACCTTTGTTATGAAAATATTCCAAAAGTAAATGTGTGCGTGAAAGGCCTTTTTTTGTGTGTCAATAAAATGCACTAAGCAGGATCTGTTATAAACCACTAAAACATGCTAAAGGTTCTGTACACTCAAATTGCTTTTCTTCCTTTAATGGGACTGTCCAACCTTACTGCAACCTCAGTGTCTGCAGTGAGCACTGATTATCGACCTAACCAGCTTAGCAGCTGCATTTATCTCACTCTCAGTAACGTATTTACTAACCTTGCTCTGGCCCCCTGTGCTGTTCCAGCACCACGTACTGCCCGTTCAGAGCCAGCCAGCATCACTCTGCATCCCGTGGGGCCGCGTCTCGGGCGCTCCATGCCAGCTGCGTAAGAGGTGGTTTCTGGTTGGAGCCGCATTCCTGTATCAACCAGCAGACAGCAGCCTACAAACAAACAAACAGGGCTGGAGGGAATTGCTTAGAGCTTGGTTCTTGGAAGAAATGACCAAGAGACAGACAGTCGTGTGGGTGCTCTGCCACAGACACTACAGACCGGAGTACCGGAGAGTGTCCTCTGCTTGCTTACCCCGTCACTCTCACCAAAGGGAACTGCTTGCTGAAGAGCCACCTTTGTGCCATTTCATTTAGCAAACACAAAATGCTTTTGCAGATGCGTGTGAAGCAGGCATTAGCTTCCATATGATCAACATGTTAGTATGCTGTAAGGAAGGCAACTAAGAAATTTAAAGCAAGTTAGAGTTCTTTTCAAAGTGCTTTTGACTGATTTAGGCTTGAAATGAGTAACTTGAAAGTGCCCAAATCCTCAGTTAATAATTTACATGTGAATAAAGCCGAAGAAATGCCTGAGATTCCAGCTACTTCATTTGATTGCCTCATGTTTACACACTGTGGAGCTCCTTCAGGGAGTACAAGATGTTTGTCATTTGGGTTCCCTGGGATGTTGACATATTTTCCAAGGCTGATGGAATGCATTTGCATGTTTTGCCCTACAGAATTGTATGGGCCTAACTTGTTTTGACATCTACATGTGAGTTCCATATTAGCCTTTAGACTGCTATTGTAAATGTTGCTTTTAGTTATTGAAAATGGCTTCCTTCCTGCCAAGCAGACAGCATTCAAGTTTTCCAATTGTGATTTTTTTTTTGTGTACACATGGGGTTTTGAACTGTTCTTAGAAGATTAAGGAATGGTTTTCCTTTGAATACGCAGGATGCAGACAGAAGGCTCTGATGCTACTGGCTGGAAACCCTTTGAGAGAGAAAAATGCTCCTTCGTGGAGCATTTTTTAAGAGCATTTTTAAGTAAATGTGCAAATACATGTTGCAGTCGACATGATCCCCTAATCCAATCTATTTCAGCAGTGTAGTTTTATTTTGCTTACATGTCATAAGTTGCAGAATTTAGTCATTTAGCAGATGGGTCTAGCTAGGATTCCAGGATCTTATGAAAAGTGTTCTCTTTTGGGAGATCAAAGTCTTCGTCCATTATCTGAACAGAAAAAAGTCACATATGAAATTCAGCTGAGACACTGAAGTTGTCACTGTTAACATTTGTGTCTGTATTGCACACTGCAGAAGATAAAACGTATTTTCCTTTCAGAATTGTCATGGTTATAAGTATTTTCATTAGGTCCATAAGGGGTAGCTTCCAGTTTTGGCCTTGCAGAGTATGTGCAACATTATCTGGCCAATGGAGATAGAAAATACCAGTTGGCCCTTTTGAATCTCTTTGTCCTATGCAAGTGCTCCTTGTGCATTTACACAGTGGGATTCAGTTGCCTAAACGTACGTACTGATTGCCATTTTCAAAGATACAGGATAGCTGGCCTGGCCTCCAGCTGGTGCTCCAGCAGGGCACAGGTCCCTGGTAGGCATTGTGTTGGGTCTGCCAGCCCCATGCTTCGGTCCTCAAACGGATTCCATCCAGCAGAAAAAAAACATTAAAAATTTCTCAAGGCCATATTTTTTTTTTATTCTGAAGTCCCCAAACTTGAGGGTAAGTGTGCTTGGTAGCCTGTTGTCCAGGGCAGCAGGCTGGCAGAGGTAGTAAAATGACCATGTCCACACTGCCTCGAGGTATCCCTGGAAATCTGGGCTGCTTGCTTCACCCTTGCCAGAGTTCATCCAGTTGTGGCTAGGGCTTGGAGGGGGGAGCCCTCTCCCACATCCGTCCTCCCACAGCCACAGGAAAAGGAAATCCAAATCTTTGCCCTGTCTCCCTCTCCCAGCCCTCCTCACTTCCCTCTGCCTCTGCACTTCCCAGTGCAGAAATAAGTGGCCCCAGCATACTTTGGGAAGCAAAGTTCAGTTGTATCTATACTGCTGAGAAATCTTGCCCCAGATCTGAAAATACGGCATTTACTCTGGGTTCAGCATTAGCCTCATGTGGCTATGCTGTTTTGAGGGCCTGTGCTAGTCTCTGTGCAAGATGCTAATATTGTACCTGTCTGACAGCTAAGCCAGCGTTTCGGTAGCCTCCAAGGCCGTCCTGCACAGTGTTGTGCTGTGGAATCAGAGTTCTGCAGGGATTCCCATCCTCATGACTGATCCAAAACACCAGACTTCAGCTCTGGGAAACTCATTTGATCTTGACTTTGTACCTTTGGTCCTACTCTAGCAGTATATGCTACGGCCAGGTTCCAAAGGTGAGCGTTAATTTGCTAATAGGCGTGATTTGGGACATTGTTGCTTGAGAGGTAAATGAAGAACCAATGAAAAGTATAAGATGAGCATATATGAGAAGAAAAAGTCCTCCGTTCATGTAATTTCTCTCTGTCTCTCTCTTTTGCAGACAGGACAGGATGGGTCATCCCCGAGACCTACACCCACCCGCATTCCTGTGTCAAAAGGTATGAAAGCAGGAAAGCCAGTAGTGGCAGCCCCAGGAGCAGGAAATGTGACAAAATTCGAGCCTCGTGCCGAGACTCAGTCTATGAAAATAGAACTGAAGAAATCTTCAGCCAGCAGCTCTGCCTCCCTGGGCGGGGGTCAGGGCTGATGGCGGTGGCTCAGGGGGTATGTTCTGCAGGTTTTACTGCTACCATGGAAGTCAGCCCCCTGTCTGTGTAGTTGCTCACGTTTGCCTGTACTAATGGAGTCCTGCAGCTGTCACTTACAACCAACTAATAAGTGTGTGCACTGACTACTTAAGTAACAGCATCCTTTTGTATTCTTACTGAAGCTAAAAAAACCCCAGACCATCAAAAAGGCACTTCTACGCCAGGAGGATTTTCAGCCTAGGAAGTGAGAATGGGGCAACTGCACTAGGTTATTAATCTAGCCCAGGATTTCTTAATGATAGACTTGGTCACTTTTTCATAGATTGAAGGAAGTTTGGTCACTTTTACTAGATTGTCTTCCACCTTAACGAATCACTTTCCACCTTCGCTACTGCATGGGGCACTTTCCTTCCTGCCTGTGATCACATTATTGAGATGCCACTTTGTCTAGGGAAGCAATGCCAGGAGACAGGGCACTTGAGGTCCTGTTTTAGTGAAAGCTTCAGGTGCAGGAGGGAGGGGAAGAGAGAAAGGACGGGCACCGTGTGACCAGCCTTCTCTCTAGGAGTCTCCCGTTCAAATCAGCGTTTCTCAGTGGAGAGCTGCTTTCTCAGGGCGGTTACAAAATTCAAGGGGGTAGGGAGGTTGCACAATGTTTGCCAGCAGCAGTGCTAAGCAGCAGCTTATTTCTTCCAGAGGGGGTTAACACTTGTAGACAGTACTTGCAACCAGCTCCCTGGCTTACACACACTGGATTACTGCCAGCTCAGGGGTCAGGTGAAGGCAAGTGAGCCAAAGAGTGTTTAGTCTTTAGAAAAAGCTTGAGAAACATTGATCTGGCTAAAATCAATACAGTCGATTTGTGCCTGCTCCAAAGACCACTAAAGGCTATGAAGCAATTCACTCCCTTGACTTCACTAGGTTTTCAGTTTTCTTGGTTGGATGAACTTGTGCTATATTTAAACCTTAGTTGCCAAGCATCCTTATGTCTTAGAGGGGAAGTCAGCACAGACTGCTGTTGGCAGAAATTGCTACCTAAAGGCACAGCTCAGGTATAGACAGTGAAAGAGATAGGGTTTGGTATGGAAGTTACTCTCATTTCTCAGTTGTTTGAAATATTGTGTCTTAAATACAGACCCCCTCATAATACCATGGAGATTCATCGTTTTTCCTTCCCTCTTTGTGATTTCCTCATTTATATGTTTGCATTTTTAAGCATGTTTTAAGGAATTGTTCCAGCATGGAAATGGTGTGGATGCCGATGATTGTTATGATTGTTTATTTAATAACAGTAAAGTTATAAAAGGGCATTTCCATTAAGTGATCAATTTCCACAGAAGAAAGTCACAACCAAAAGAAATGGAGCCAAGCAGACTGATAAATGACGGTTTTAAAGCTCGTATAATACCTCAACCACCACAGCAAGCTGTAAAGGACCCAGTGGTTAGGCATAGCTTTCAGAAGGCAAGGCAGGAAGACCACCAATAAATCATAAATACAATTCACAGAAAAGAAAATGCACCAGTGGGTGAAATATTAAATGGCTTTCTGTCTGGGAGAAGAGATTTGATGGAAGAATCTGCCACAGAAGGTCAGCAAAATTATATTCAGTCCAAGCATTGTTTAGTCGTCAGTCTGCACTTTGCATTGCTCTCCAATTTAAGATCCAGATATGGGCATTATCCCAGTGTAAGGCTGGCATTTTATTATTCACATGAAGGGCATTTTGTCTGTGGTGTAAAAGCTGCTGCCACATCAGAAAAGAAGTAGGTTTCAATTTTTACATGTGTAGCACCTGCAATACCTGTTAATTTTAAGGTTCTGGTTACGGCCTCTGAAAATCAGCTTTGCATTAGTAGCATTTCTCATAACACTCAATTCCCAGTATTTCAGATGAAACTTGAAAACTGGAATTAGCAATCAATGTGAGTTACTATGCCAGAAATACATCAGATCCTCTCAACTGTTATCACTTAAAAGCCTCAATTTGTCAATAAATTGTTGCTGAGATCTTACTGTTCTTATTGTAACATAGACTTTTTAGCAGATAATTGAATAAAACACACTATTAAGAGCTTTTTGCTGGATATTCACTCTAAATACTGGCACGGAAGCAAGTCTTCAGGTCAAAACAGTCATTTAAATAATATTGCAAACATGAGCCCCAAGCTAATGTGGCTTGATACAGTGATGAACTACAGCTGCCTTAAGCCTTCCTTTTCGGATCCTTTTTTCAAAGAAACTTAGTTCCTTAGTTATCCGTTGCTGTACCCAAGGCAATATTCTATATGTGCCTGTGGTTGAAAAATTTGTTTGTTTTGCTTGAGATCTAGGAAAATAATTCACCTGAAGAAACAAGCCAGCCTTACAGTACCTGAAATCCAGGACACACAGATTGGCACAACTGAACCAGAACTGCAGGCACAAGCTGGGAATTACTCTTGTAGGGTCAGTAGGATTTCATGAGACGGACTCGAGAAATTCCAGACAGGCCAGACTGAGGATCCTGTTGTTTTTCCCAGGGGCAGCACAACAAAAAGGAACTTTTGCTCCATAGCAGAAGCCCAAAGAGTTGGAATCGGGTAACTGGTTTAACTGTTAGCTAAAAATAGGTATTTAGTTGTACTCATCATTTTTAACATCTGTTTTAATTGACCTGAGATTCTTGTTTCTTAAAGGTAGAAGAAGGGTAAGATGAAGAAAAAAGAAAGCCTATAGTTCAGAAGTCTTAAAAGTTAAAGCGTTAACTGTCTTTATTATATTGGAATTTCCTCTGAATCTGAAGACAGTTATGTTTAGTGACTACAGTAAGATTCTCCATTCAGTAGGTCAGCTCCAGAAGGCAGTTTAGACAACCAAGTCTAAAGACAGTGCTTAAGCCCCAGGGGCACCCTGAAGATCTTCCTGAGGTTCTTCCACTGCCCTTGTCTAGTCAGTGTTTCAGTTGTGACTTAACTAGCACTGCAACCTCTGAACGTAATCGAGATCCATAATCTAGGTATTCTTGTATTTCCTCTAAGGGCTTTAAGTCAAGCCACAATTTCATGGTCACTCAAGTCAGGATGTAACCCCACACTGGAGTCAGAAGCTGTAGTCCTGTCTTTGTCACCTCCAGCCAAGAAAGTACTCACTTCCATGTGGTTGTCCCTTGAGCTGGCACAAGTGTTTGAACTTAACTGGGAAACTGATCTGAACTAAAAGCAATCTAGCAAAAAGCATAAAGGCTGGCTTCAACACAGCTTAGTTCCAGGCTCTTGGGCCAGAAAAATAAAGAAGGCAGGCGTAGGACACCAGTGGTTGTTTTATAGTGACTATGGAATCATGAATGCCTCCTAGTAGATGATATACCACACAAATGTAGCGGTAGTGCTGCTTATTTTAAAAAGCTTTTGATTGAAACCCTTCTTCAAAGGTAGGAGACAGGTCCCCCTTCTCACCAGTAGCTGAGGAGACTCAAACCCACATCAACTCCAGGCAGGTTCACCAATGGCACTGACAGACAGTTGAGGGGGAAGAAGGTGGCATTCTCATTCCGTCCTGTAAAGGCTGTGCTGTTCTGCATGGAGGGCTTCAGTATTCACTGAGGAGAAACAAGAGTGGTCGAGTGGTCAGGATATTGAACTAGGAGGAGGGAGCCCCCACGGATTCTGATCCCTGTTCCAAAGGCTGCCTTTGAGCCTGGCCTTTTGTGAAAAGAAGGCTTATAAGACGAAGTGTCTGTGTTCATCCATCCCTCCATCTGTCCTTCGTTGATGAATAACATTGAGCACATCAACCAATTTCAACCAAATCTGACAAAGCAATAGGGGGTCTCCAGAGTAAGAAGTTCTTCCAGTTTAATGAAAAGGGCAACAGAGAAGACCTTAGCAGTGCCCCACTGCGTGGAAGAATGTAGCATGAGCTCACCTTCATACAACATCAAAGAATGAACACGAGAGTGATGTCAGAAATACCACAAGGACAAGCTTTCTTCAGACCTCAGATTTTACTAGGCACCAAAGAATCAAACTGTGATACACCAATCCATAGGAAGATATTAGGGCCTTTGTTTACAGGGCTTCTTGTGTATTCCACATTACTGGATTACAATGCGGAAACCAAGCCCTCCTCTGCCCAGGTGATCATCTAGAATGACTCATCCTCATGCTTTCCCTCTCACCTTTTTCTCTGTACTGATTTTTTTTTTTTTTTAATGAAGTGGAACCGTTTCAGTAGCAAAATGCACTCAACTCAGAGTAATAATGATAGTTACAGTGCATCATCAGGAACTGAGTTGGCTGAGAACCAATCTTTGTATTTTTGGTAAGATTCAATGTCAGCTGGAGAGATGCCCTGTTCTGGCTGACTGCGTGGTCATATAAGCAGTCATCATAACTCAAGCCCAGCAGTGGGAACATATGGCTTAGGACAGCAGTAAGGTGGAGAGGGGGAAGAGCAGGGAAAATGCCAATCCATTCATGAGCAGCACACATGGACTGAGAAGGTGTACCCTCAATTCTCCAGATGATCTCTGTGATTTTAAATCTAGTTCCTAATAGGTTTTCCACTGTGTTCCCTAGATTAGATCCCATCACCTGAATTACTGTTACATATGAGTATTGCTAACGTAGTCATTAGCAGAGCAATATATTTGAGTAAGTGTGACTGAAAATGAGGGAGCACAGAACTTCAGTCCTAATGCCTGGGGGATTTCTCTCAGATCAGTAAACATGCTAAGTAAATAATAGAAGAAAACCAGAGATTCTGATTTATTTTGCCCACCTTTTTCCCTTTCGTGACTCCCATTAGTGTGATTTTTCAAAAAAACAGATAACACTTTGTGACTTTTCCAAATATGTCCACAGAATATGCATGTTACCATATTTAAACCTCAAACCACTCAACAGCACATAGTAATTAGCATCACGTGAGTAGTCTCTAAAGTCACATTAATATGTTGATTCATGCCAATTGGATGCCAAGTCATAGGTTACTGCCTGAAATACGCTATACATGTTCTAAAACATGCTCAATATTTACATGAATTTGCAGTAATTCTGG
>WAAD01029152.1:32246-47685 GCA_013389945.1 Fregata magnificens | reverse complement strand
GGGCCGGGCCGGGCCGGGCGAGCGGTGTTAGGGACCGGCTGCCCGTCGGCGGCCGGCTCCTCCTTGGGAAACCTGGCGCCGTCTCTTCCTGCCGGTACTCGGCGGGAAGCAGAGGGGGCTCAGGCCGTCTCTGTGATGAACGGACGCCTCGCCCCGGCAGTTCCCTTTCAGTTTCACGTTCGTACTTTCTCAGAAACCATCTGTTAGTTTCTCTGAGTAGACTCTGAACTTGCAGAGCGTCCTCCGCATGGGTCGCAGCCCTCCTGTCAGCCTTGCCGGCGCTCCTGAGGGAACTTCCAGGGAAGCGAATGCCAGTATTGGATCAACGCAGCCCAATGCGAGTTTTGTTCTCTGTAGTACAAAAAGTATGTGCATCATCCTTGGTATAGCTTGTGGCAGTGGGTTAAGTATTTTTAAATCTTCCAAAGTAATTGTACTTTCGGGACAAAGCCATGGTGAATGCATTGGTATAACTCTTATGTGCCCTACTGATTAACGTTTTAGATGCTCTGTGGGAGACCAGGGTCTCCAGAGTAAACTTAGAAACAAAGATCGAAGAGTGTGGCTTTTTCTAATTATACTTACAAAAAATTGAGTCATTTACATCTGATAATTGACCACACCACTGCTGTGAAAAGTTGCTGAGCATTTAACTGGACACTAAACCTTATGTTACAGTTAGGTCCATTTGATAACAGAATCGCTCTGTGTTGTAAGGAAACAACCCCGAGGGCTTAGGGACAACCTTGAAAAGCAAATTGACAGCTATGATTAGTTTCAGTGAGCTGATGCGACCAAGATTGATTGTAGGAAAATAATGTGTAGTTGTTTGTTGGATTGCTATATTGGAGAACATGAATTTTTGTGGATCAAATCATTCTAGTTATCAGAGTAAGCTGTCACTTTCAATTAAGTAGCGTTCAAGACAGTGGCTTGGCTAGTGGTAGCAATGTGGCAACGAAGCCCAATTAACTAAAGAAATCCTGAGGCAGGCAATGAATGGTATTATATTTTCATATTTCTGCTAAAATGCAAACAAGGTTATAGCAAGAGAAATTTAAGGTTCACTTTATGTTGAGAACTACAACAAATTTACGGTTCACTTTCCTTTTATGTTAAGAACTAAAATTCCACTCAAGGAGAAAAGCAGAAGTGAAAAAAAACCAAAGCTGAAGTGTATTTTACAGTGTCCAAATGTTGTATGTAAGCATATTTTTGAAAAGCAATTGTTTCTTGTGTCAAGGTTTGAGGGTGCGCAGAACATTTGAAAATTGACACAAGTGCTTCAGAGAACATTGCTAAGTAGACTTTTAAATTGTTGTGTTATAGTCATATTTAAGGTAAATACAGTCACATCTCTTCAGCAGGACACTCAATGGAGAGAAGTAAAAAAAAAAATCCTTGCTAACTGATTTTTTGACAATTGCATTTAAAATATCCATTTCTATAGTAAAGCAATACAAAGTCTTAGATTATAATGATTGTAAGGTAAATATAATCGGATAAATATATCTCTCTTTTTTTCATTATGACTGGACCTGTGTTGATCTATAGGGACAGGAAATGCATCAGAGTTTCATGAGTCCAAAAATGTGAGCGACTGCTTGTACCTACATTGCTACTGTATGCATATACAGAATTTTTATATGCTGTTCTTGCTTAGCACCTCAGTCATGTACTCCTAATAAGTTCCAGTAGGAGCCAAAAACTAGATGTTCCCACCTAACATGCAGTATGAAAATCCATAGGTGAGCTGGGAGCATGACTGATGCTCCCCTACGCAGTCAGACTGCATATATAAAGCAGTAGTAGCCATTTATATTTGGAAACCCGTTGGCAGGTGCTGGCCTTCCACCCTTTCTAATGTCAAGATATTCAAGATCAGAAGGGGCTTCGTTCGTTCGTTTGTTTGTTTTACTGTGCGGGTTCAGACTTGTATCATCCACCTCACATGAAGCTCTCCCAAGTCAGATCATTAGGCTTTCGTGAGGACAGGAGGGGCAGAGTTCTTGACTTCTGAAAGTATGATCAGACAGCTGAGGTATGCAGGTAAGAATGGGGAAACTTGGGTTCTGTTCTCTGATCCTCATGGATGTTTTATCAAGTATTATAATGCAGAAATTCTGTGAGTGAGATTATCATTCTAAAGGCAGCTGAATTTTGGGGAAAAAAAAAGTTTAAATAAAAAAAGGCTTTACAGTTGCAGCAACAAAACATAGATGAAGCATTTTACAGACCAACATTTGGGCTCTGAACACCAGTGAGGGATGCAGTTGAAAACACTGCTACCATCTACTTACTATGCTGGCTTTTGTTGGTAACCTCCAAATGTTACTCACAAATAGCTGTAGATTTAGCCTGGAAGACAAGACATCTAGATGCTAGGTGCAGTGACTAAGCTCTTTTAAAAACGTAATCGGGGGAGGAAGCAGAGGTAGTTATTTACACCCACCTCCTAGACGATAGCATACTTGTTAAGTGTGTGTGTGTGCGCATATATATATATATAGCTGCCTGTAACCTTAGTGTATTGGAATTGAATAGGATGTATAATTTATGCCTCTGAAGTACATATTTATGTACAGTTCAAATCACCCTTTCCTGGAACTAGATATTGCAGCCAAGAGTATTGCTGTGAACTGGGCCGTTCTCATACAGGTGCAAGGACTGAGCAGCAAAATGTAGCTTTTTCCATTGATTTCCTTTATAAGCTCTCTTGAATTCAAATGTGGAGGATTTCCAACAGCTTAAGTGTACTAGAATTTTAGGGGTTTTGTGTTGATTGTTTTCTAGTATTTTCTCACTGTTTCAAAGGGTATAAACAGCCATTTACCTTGGGTCTGTAATGAAAATAGTTCATTTGGGTGGAAAATGAGAATAAGCTCTGTAAATGTGTCTTTTTGCCCTGTTATTAAAGGGTGAAAGTTCTGTATTTCCTGATTTTTTTAATTTTTTTTTTTTTTTTTTTAGAATGGATAAGAAGCATTGACAGAGCATATTAAAATGTGATAAAAATTGAGGAATATCCAAAACATTAATTGTGTAGGAAAGAGATCTTTGTGCTGTGACTGCTGCTGTGAAACACGTAATTGTAGTTAAATAGCCAAATAGACTTTAAGGCATGACTGGGAATGAACCACTGAAAGAAAGTAGATTATTGTTGCATACATCTTCAGTGTTGTGTGCAGTTCAGTAGCCCCATCTCAAAAATGATACAAGACTTAATAAAATCTACAGAGAGGGATAGCAAAGAGGACCAGAGTTATGGGATGCCTTTTATACAACAAGTGGCCAAGCAGAGTAGGATAAATAGGTGACAGCATATGAAGTCTACAGAGTCATAAATGGTTTGGAGAATATGTATATGCAATAGTTATGTTATTTCTACACTGCAAAAATGTAAATCAACTGAGAAGGACATCAGCAGCCTGAAAAGCCATTGGTGCCGGATAACTTGGATATAGCCAGTGTCCTTAGATCAGGGCTTGTTGGGAAAGGCTCGCTCTGTGTGGGTTTGTCATACTCAGCTGCTGGCCAATCCCTGGGGACAGAACGCTGGGTCAAGCGGGTTCCTGACATGGACCCCAAAGTCACTCCTTCACTTCTCAAAGTCCTGGTTTCGTTATTTTGTCAAGAGATGAAAACAGATACCTCTATCCCTTTATTTAAGCTATCTGTTGAATGTAACCTGGAAATGTGGGTGCGGAAAAAAATGCTTGTGTTGGCAGTTGCTGTACAGGAAAGCTCTTGGGTAGCATTGAAGCTGATAGCCGTGGTCAAAAGCATGATTCTGTTTCAATATACATCAATTTCATGCTCCACAGAATTTAGTCAATTACATTTTTAAAAGTGAAGTCTTTAGATCTTTTGCAACCTTAGAGTATATTTCAATTTTGTTCTTGATCTAAAACTTCTCCACACACTGAAGAACTAGCTCAGGATATAGAAGTTTAAGTTCTTTCTAAAGGAAATGCTTGTTTGGGATTACTTTAGCAGGAAAAAAACCCCACCAAGTTAGTCTTGAACAAATGACATGGATTGTTTGCATTGTTGCATTGTTGAGAGCAGTGGTGGTTTGTCTGTCTGCTGTAGCTAAGCCGAGCTGTTCAGGACTGCTGCAATAGTGCTATTTCTAGATCAGCATAAACTCAATATCTTGTTCAGCGAAGGAAGCAAAGATTGTGTGATCCTCTCGCGCTCTGCCAGCTAATAGCTTCTGAAGCTGACTCGTTTCAGCTAGGCTCGTTAAGGTGTAGGTCCCATCTGTCAGAAATCTGGCAGCAGAGCAGATACTAATAAAAGTCCTGAGGGAAGGGCTGCAGCTTAATAGATATCGAAGAAATCACGGAAAGAAAGACCTTGAAGAAGATCCAGAGGAAGACAGGCTTCAGTTGTTCCCTGAACCTTGAAACTGTGTGTTTGTTTTAGCTAACCTTAATATGGATATCAGGACAGATCATAAATCCTTCTAATTCTTGATAACACATTTCACTACAAGAATAAATCAGGGCAAACCATTTGCAGCAGTCTTTCATAAAACTATATAGGCACTGTAGTTCAAATGATACTGCTGTTTAACAGCTTGTTGCCATAACTTGGTATATATTGCACCAATCCGAGTAAATTCTAAATTCTAAATTGTAAATTCTAAATAGGACGTTCATAGTAAGTGTAGAAATACATAGTTTAGAGGCAGATGGAAGCTTTCTCCTGCTATACATGGAGCTAGCATGCTGAGCCCAAGTTAGTTATTTCCTGCCATTCATGTGCTGGAGCTATACATGAGGGACAACTAATGTGGTCAAGCAACTTCAGTTGGCTTGGGCCATAGGGTGAGCTCATGGCGGCTCAGGATGTGTTACGCATACTGTTCAGGTAGCCTGTATCTACAGATTTCAAATACTTCTTTTTTTTTTTTTTTGAGCTACACTGTTAAAGACAGGTAATATTGTGTAAGCCAAACTAACGCTGATCATCTTTATTGTCCATCTACTGGTATTTTACTATTCCTGGCAAAACAGTATTAGTGTCTTCATCTTCCCTGTTTTAGGAGAGTTCTTGGGCGTTAAGCGATTTTTTTTTTTTTTATTTTATTTTTTTTTAACCTGATCCATTAGATGGCTAAAAATGGGCAGCAAAGCAAGTTTTCTTATGCAAAACTCTTTTATTAAATATCTAGGTAGACTTTTAAAAATTTAACCTCTCTGGAAAGCATGTAAAAGCTGAGCTCTGCTTGTTATATTGTGTGTGTGTTTGGAAACATCATGTTGTCTGGAGTATCTGCTGTTTGTGTTTTGGTGTGGTGTGTCATCCCCCCCTCCGCCCCCAGCAGTAATGGCCCACCTTGGTGTTAAATTTGTTTGAGGCTGAAATTGAGCATATAGACAGAGTCACAAAATCATTTACATTGGGAGGGACCTCTTGAGATCACCAAATAGGCCTGAATGGGCTTTTGGAGTTGAGGTGTAATAAGATTGCAAAATAAATGCCACGTCAGCTCTCTGGCTTATTAATCAATTTTCTTTACTCTCCCATTGTAAATTAATGGCTTTTTTCTGTTATAGATTGACTATACAGGAACAGAGCCTTCTAGTCCCTGCAACAAATGTTTAAATGTGTCCTGGGACAGCACACCACCTTGTACTTGCACAATCAATTTCACACTGGAACATTCATTTGAGGTATGCTACCCTGTATGCAAAATGAAATTAGAACAGTTTATATAAGCTGTATCACTTAAGTCTTAATTTTTTTTTCTATTTTGAGGGATTATTTTCTAGTTTTCCTATGAACTTGGATCTCATTTTTGTGTGCCTTTTCAGTAGCAGGGATGAGATGGTTTTTAATGCCTCTGTTATATGGAAATGTACAACATGAAATGGAATGCTTGTGTTTTACATGTTTAGATTTACTGTATGTGTCACATAGCTGGCAAGTAGATCAGCTGTTCCTGCATGATTTAAAAAAAAAAAACCAAACTCAATTCAACAAGAATTGGAAATACCAGGTGAGTGCTTTCTGACAAATTGGAGACAAATAATGAAGCTTATGTGCTTAACATTGGACAAGATAGGTGTTGGAATTAGTGCTGGTGGATATTATTCTGATAGATTATGGCATGTTGATGTTTGACTTCAGGATGCCAGCTTATATTAGGATAGTACTCTGTGTACTCAGCGTGAAGACAGGATTGAGGCTCCTGCTTCATGAATGTTGCTGTAAAGTAAACACAGAGTTTAAGAGGTTAAAATTTAAGCTTTATGATAATTAGTGTGTTCCTATGTTTTACTGATCTGTTCTTTGTGTGAATGAAAACACCTCTTGCCCCATCTTGCTTCTTGTAGAGCAATGTATTCATGTATTACGGACTTTCCAACTTCTATCAAAACCACCGTCGTTATGTGAAATCTCGAGATGACAGCCAGCTAAATGGAGATAACAGTTCACTACTTGTAGGTATTCATGCTTGGATATTAATAAGCTACTAACTTCTGACTATTGCATAAATCACCACATAACAAAGTATTTAGTTTAATAATAATGAGGTACTAGAATTTTTGCATAACAGAAAACAACCATAAGGAATTCATATTTTGTTTACAGAAAATAACTGTGTAAAATACTGTAAAATTTCATGTCAATCATTTCATTAAGTGGACAGCAATGCAGTACTTTGATCACTTCTCAAATTTGAATAGTTTTAAACTGTCTTGTTATCTTCAGTCAGTAGTATCTGTCTGTAGCCATTCTGTCTGAAGTTTTCGTTTTCAGTATAAAATAATATTTGGTTACCTAGCACTTGGTTTGGATGTTGCAGCTAAATGCATCTGGTTTTGTAGACTCTGGTTCAATATTGAACATCATCGATACTGGAAAATATCAGTACTGTGTATTCTGTTCAAGCCACCATGTAATGTTTAGGGCCAGACCTCTCCTCTTCGTAATTTTTATGAGGAGTGGAAATACAGTTGGGTTCTTGCTCCAGCAAGAATGATTCTCCCTTTTTACCTGTAAAGTTTAAAAAAGGGGAGAGTGTCAGGAGGCTATATCTAATGACTGACACAGGGTTTGGTGGGGGTGGGCTTTTTCTGCTTGCATTTTTGGCATGCTGTTGGAGTCCTTGCAACTGTTTGCATTTTATAGTATGTTTGATTTCTTGTTTTAGTCTTATTTTCAATAACACTGATGGATACTTAAAAAAACCCCTTTAATAAAAGAATACTTGAGTACTTCATGTTGGAAAACTGTTTCTATTAAAAGAAAGAAAAAAAGTTCTCATAGCTTCCAAGAAAAGCCTTCTTTTTAGCATGACCATGATGGGATTCTGACTTTATTCATGTTTTGTTTAGATTTTATTCCTGCTAGTAAAAGAAAAACCAATCATGCTAACTAGTATTGAATGCTGAAGTATTTGTAATAACCTGATTTGTGAAATGATTATTTTGTGGTACATTTAAGATGTGCACGTTATTGAGGTACTGTAGTAAAAAACAGGTTAGTTGGATAAACTAGCACAGACTCATCTGCCTCTTTTCTTTCTATCAGAATCCAAGTAAGGAATGTGAGCCTTACCGCACAAATGAGGACAAACCCATTGCTCCTTGTGGAGCTATTGCCAACAGTATGTTTAATGGTATGGTAACACAATTTTAAGTTATCACTTAGATGTTTTTGTGATCTAGTGTATGTTTTGTGTTGTGTTGCAAATTGTTCTGAGTAAAGACATCACGGGCTTTTTTGTTTTGAATTAACACATTTTCATTGTTCAGAATAAATATCTTGTGTTCTACTGCTGTTGCTTTTTTCAAAATTGCTATCAGAATTAATTTAATCTGATAGTGTACAAAAGGTGGAAATACCGGTTGTGAGAAGCTGTTACTGCTGTGGGGTAGACATATAGATATCATATATGGATAATACACTGCTTTCTAATATACATTGATTCTTACGGAACAGCTTGTGATTGTGGCAGGCAGGTAGTAAATGCCTTGTGTAATTTTTTTGTTTTGTTTCTCCTGGAGGTAATTGTTTCACTGCCTAGCAGGATCATCTGTTTAATGAAGGCTTCTTCAGCTGGTTTTCTAATTTGATTTTCTCCTTAGATACATTGGAATTATACCGCATTGATAATGACACAAGGACTCCTATTACTTTGATTAAAAAAGGAATTGCGTGGTGGACAGATAAGAATGTAAAGTTCAGGAATCCTACAGGAGATGGAAATAACTTAACTGCGCTTTTCCAAGGTAAAAAAAAAAAAAAAGTGAAATTTTAAGAACGAAACACTTCAAACGCATTTTGATTCCAAGGAATTTTACCTCACTGAAAACATTTTAGTGAACTTGCTAATTAAAAATATTGTGGTTTTCTGAAGAAATGCAAGCTGAGGACTACTCTGCTATCTAGAAAGGTTGTCTTTAAATAATGAAAGCTGCAAATTTCCTGTGAAAGTGTTTGGTTTTTAACTTTACTGTAATCATTAATATTTCCTTTTTTTTTTTTCTTTTAATTTCTGATTCCGCCACGTGTTCCCCCCCCTTTGAATACTGAGAAAAGCCTAATACGTGCACTGCTGTTGTGGTTTAACCCCAGCTGGCAACTAAGCACCACACAGCTGCTCACTAACACCCTCTCCACCTCAGTGGGATGGAGGGGGGAGAATTGGAAGGATAAAAGTGAGAAAACTTGTGGGTTGAGATAAAGACAGTTTAATGATTAAAAAAAAAACTGTAAGGAGAAAAAAGAACCACCAACAGAGAGGAGAATAAAACCCAAGAAAAATCAAGTGATGCAAAAGAAAATAGTTGCTCACCACCAACTGACCAATGCCCAGCCAGTCCCCGAGCAACTGCAGCCCCTGCCAACCTCCAGTTGCCCACTTTTATTGCTCAGCATGGCGTCATATCCCTTTGGGCAGTTGGGGTCAGCTGTCCCAGCTGTGCACCCCCAGCCTACTCGCTGGCGGGGCAGTCTGAGGAGCAGAAAAGGCCTTGAGGCTGTGTAAGCACTGTTCAACAATAAATAAAACATCTCTATGTTACCAATATTGTTTTCATCACAAATCCAAAACATAGCAGGATACAAGCGACTATGAAGAAATTTAACTCTATCCCAGCCAAAACCAGTACAACTGCGGTAATGCTTGGATTTAACTCGAAAAGGAATCCTGCAATTGTTTAATCAAATTCTTCATGTGGAGTTTTCATTTAAATGTTTCTACTGGTAGATTGTGCAAAGTTTTCTAAAAACTTGTTTCTTTGTCATTAGAGGTGACTGATTTCCCTCATTTGTTAGGTTAAATACAGTTTGGTAAATCAAAGTTTTCTTTGGCTACCAATTTCTGAAAATAATCTTCCGCGGGGCTCTAAGGGGGGGGTGTGTGTGTGTGTTTATGCAAGGTATATAATAATTTCAGGTTTGACCTGATGTGGGTTTCTTGCTTAGTCACAGCCAAATTACATGTTACCAATGTGATGCTACCCTTGGAAAAGCAGATACCTTACCCTAATACAGTGTAGAATTGTATTTCCAATAAAATTAGCAAAAGCATTAGTATGGCATCATGTAAAGTATTGTACGTAACTTTATTTGCTCGTGGTCCAGGAAGTGGTAGTCAAACTCTTAACAGGTGAGCAGAGGACGTATCATCATAATGGAGTACTATCTCACTAAGGTAGAGTAATGTTTTGAGACAAGACTTCCTGGCTATATAAATGTGTAGGGGAGGCAAATTTGTTTAAACAAATGGACAGTGCTGTCATGAGAATAAATGGATAGGCACTACTATTTAAGCTGCAAAATAAAAAAGTTCTTAAACAGCCCAGTGTCTTGCAATAGTAGTGAGCCAGCCTGTCTGTTCATGCTGTTTAAAGGTCAGTATGGGGGTTTTTTGTAATATTAGAATGAATTTTGATGAGCCAGTGTGTTACTTAGTCCTGTATTTGAAATACTTCATTGATATTACTTTTGTTTAATCGTAGGCACAACAAAACCTATAAACTGGCCCAAGCCAGTGTATATGCTGGACTCAGAGCCTGACAACAATGGCTTTATCAATGAAGACTTCATTGTGTGGATGCGTACCGCTGCTCTGCCAACATTTCGCAAGCTGTATCGTCTCATTGAAAGGAAGAATAATTTACAGCCTACCTTACAGGCTGGAAAATATTCTTTGGATATCGCATACAGTATCCTTTGAAAAAACCTGTGAAAGCAGCTAAGGACCGTAGCTGGATTACACGGGCATATATTTATGCAAGTTCAAATTGAATTCTTACCATCTCTAAAAAAGATGGTATTGAGCTGTGGTTGAAAACTGGTAGTGAGAACTGGGTAGAATAATTACGATCTTGTACTTCTATGCAAGTTTCTATAGAATTAACTTGTGTGTGGCCTGTTAGAACATGAAATCCCGTCCAGTTTTTAAGCTTCATAAATTAAATGACTGGGTTAGTCTTAAACTCTTTAATGTAAGTGCAGTTTTAATCATAACATTCTTAAGCTATTTTGTAGTTCATATAAAACTGCATTCATATAAAACTACATTTTTTTAACCAGGATGAAAACATTCAGTTAATTTAAAAAACAACCCCAAACCCTCTTTAGAGGAGGCCTTTGCGAGGAGATAATGGATATGTTAATCCTAGGGAAGATTTCAGTGTAGAATGTACCCAGTAGGCAAATTTCGGAGGACGCTAGTGTCTTCTCTGTATGCTTAACTTGAATTCTCCCAGGTGTATAGTCAGTCCCATTCACTTTTTTTCTCACACATCTTGTTCATGTTTATGGGTACTTGCAGTCCCCAATAGCTGCCTCATGTGGGATAGAGGCTAAAGTCTATGGATGGGAGTATTTCCATATGATAATTTTTGGGCAGACTGCCTGCATTTTGGCTGACAGGAAGATACTTAAGTGTAGTTCAGGTGATGCTTAGCCTTCAGGTGAGCTGATAAGCCTTCCTGAAATCTGTTAAATGGCCTAAATAACAGTTATCCAGGTTCTAGTTTCTGCAAAATACTATGTATGGGCACACTTTATTTACCCTTAGGTTGATAACATGGCCAATTTGCAGTGTGCATTTTCACTCATCAGTGTATGCACTACTTTGATGCCTTCCTGTGCTTTCCCAGGGACTCTTTGATTACTGCCTTGACACTGAAGGGTATTGAATATCTGGGACAGACATTTCTCATGGGTGCAGGAATTAACATTCATTCAGGAGTTCAGGGCCTGCTTTGGGTCCTTCTGTGGCTCCATGTATTGTCAGATTATTCTCTACTCTGCTGTGCAATTACTCAAATCTGTGTATAAAATTAAATGAGTAGCTTCATAGTGAGAGGGAAATCAGATTGCTTGGGTGGTGTAAAGGAATTGAGAGAAGCATAGGAAAAAGAAAAGAACAGAGGTAGTTGGTAGCCGAGAAATTTGAGAACTTTAACTTCAGGGTGTAATGACAATATGTAATCGAGGGCAGGCTGACTTTGGAGGTCAGAAAAATGCCACAGCTGTGGATCAGGTGGGGAGGTCTGTCATTCTATTTTGGGCAAACTAAAGACTAGGTAGAAGTGCAGGAGACTAGAGGAGGAGGGTTGTCATAGTTACCAAATTCTTAAAATTTGAAAGCACTTAATGATCATTTTTAAATAGCTACTGCAGCATTTTCCTTTGCTGCAAAACTGTGGGGAGTGCATATAAAACTGAATGAACATAAAGTCACCAGGAAAAATTTTGTACTAAAATATATTCAAGAATTAAAATTTAGATTTCCCTCATTTTATTGAGGCTGCTTTCAAAAACCCGCAAAAACATGCATTTACTCTTCCCTTAGAAAAGCATTAACATCCCCTAACGTGGCTATTTGCACTTCCAGTTGCCTTCCTATTCAAAGGCGGCAGTTTGTATTTGGAACCTGAGTGAAATGATCCAAGATTTTAATGTGCCTGACCACATAAAGCTAGATTTCGAAATGTGCTTCTTGTTTTCCTATATGTTTTTCAGATTATCCTGTACACAGTTTTGATGGAAGAAAAAGAATGATCCTAAGCACCATCTCGTGGATGGGAGGCAAAAATCCCTTTCTGGGAATTGCTTACATCACTGTTGGGTCCATATGCTTCTTCTTAGGAGTTGTATTGCTGATCATCCATCACAAATATGGAAATCGAAACACTAGTGCAGACATTCCCAATTAATCTTGCATTCTGAAAACAAATGTACTGCATGTGCATCAAGGCCAGTCCAGAATGGACCCAGTTTTTGAAAGATAAATCTCTGCTTGTGTTACTTCTGAGACTGGGTACATAATTTTTATCTAAAGCTCCCCTTTCCCATACTGTGGATTAACTCTTGAAAATGACGGGTATACAATTAGCTATATTGATTGTATCTCTGCCTATATCAGAAATGATTTTTCTGATATTTGCCTCTAACTGGGCAGGCCAGACAATGCATATAGCTCCTGTTCCCTTGATGCATCTGCTGCTTGTTCATGTGCTGTGTAATGTCAGTATGATTCAGTACATATAGATTGTGTGGAGAAAGACTGTTATAAGATACTGTAAATTGTTAACTTTCTGGAATTCAGGTGTCAGTGCTGTTGAAAGGAAAAGTCAAGTCTTAAATGTTTTTTCAGTTTCCTGTTTTGTGTGCATGGGCTTTTACATTTCTTGCTGAGATTTTAATATATAAGTTGTTAAATATTTTTCCTGTGTCCTACCCACCTCTGTTATGTTGAATCCTTTAAGTGCTGTGGAAATTTCAGCACTCTGGATTCTTTGTATATTTCCAATATATGTGCCTGGCCAGTAAACTAGCATCCTATGAAGATATCAGAAAACCTATTTGGTAATTATCTGCGTGACTCCCTTTTAAAGTTTCTTCTAAATTGAGAAATGTTTGTTGCAGGTAGAATCTGCTTTTTTCTAATTTTCTTTGCTTTAAGTCATATCCAATACTAGTTTACCTATTGTGCTTGCTGGTTTTGCTTTTTATGAGCAGCTCCAAGCATTAATCAAGGAAAAACCTAAAATGTTTTTCCGCTCACAACTTTGGGTGAATTCCTTTTACTGGAGGAGTTTCCTAATTTTCTTGAGGCATATGTATTCTGAGCAGGCTTTGTTGTAAAGGAATTGTCATGTACTTTTTCCTTATTTGGAGTAAACACCACATTAAATTTTTGCAGTGTTAAGATAGTAAACTATAGAAATTCAAAAGTTGAGATGGCAGTAACCTCTTTTCATTGAAATTCAGGTTGAGCTTGCTGTGAAACCCAATTTAAATATTGCGGTTAGAAGCAATGTGCGGGTTAGTGTCTTAAATTACAGAAGGGTTCACTCTTAGGTTAATTCAAAGTTAACTGTAACCTGTAAAATATTACTTTTTGGTGAGTTTTTTTTAGATGATGCACAGATATTGTAATGTATATGGTGGAGATCACTTTATATGCAACTAGCTTGATAAAGTATTGAATATATTAAAAAAGACCTAATAAATTCTGCAAACCATTTAATAAGAGATTTTATTTTGTTCTAGAACATGCATTTATTTTCATCTGGATGAAGAGACGTATTCTCATTAAGTGTGAATGCAGTTTAAGTGAGTTGTATTTCTGGGATTGCATATTTGTTATAAAAAGTTGTTTATTCATGGTCCAATAGCTTAATCTATAGCCAGCTTTAAACAACACTATTAATTTATCACATGAACACATGACTTTTTACTGAATTAATTGTGTAATCTTTTTAAGCTAGCGGCTTAAGTGTATAAGTCTGTATAAACTGTGGAATGAGGCAATGTTTCCAGTGTGCTAGCTTTCTGTAACTCCATGTAATAATTTGTTTGCATAATACAGTGTGGCAGCACAGGACTTTAAATAGTTGAAATACATTAAGGTTTTTAGTGTTGTATTTATATTGCTGGAATTATAGAATAAGGTATGTACCTTTGTATATTGCAAGGCAGAAAACTCACACAAAATGTTAAACTGGCTTTCATCTGTAGAGTAGTTGCTAGTCCAAAATGTAGTAAGGGGATGTCTCCCAATTACTGGTTATTAAAGTATTTTGATTTTTAAACTTTGTGTTTGTCACTTGAAATGCAAATATATTCTACTTCGTTCAAAATACCTATCTTTTTCCAAGTAGGGAATGCTGCTTTTTGGGCTGTGTTCAGAATGAAAAACAAAGTATTTTTCTATCTTTACCTTAAAATATTTTTCAATGCCTTACCTTTTTTCTACTGACTATAGCTGTCGGTGCTTCTTTGATCTTCTTAATGAAGTGCACCAGGATGAGAATTGCTGTCTGTCTTTTGTTACAATTAAGCTTTTTCTCTGAGAGCCTGTAGCAGTAAATACTTGTCAGGCAGTATGCCTGACAGTGTGCCTGAGGAGCTTAAAATGCTTCTAAGAGCTTAAAATATTAGGTCAAATTTGTAAATTCTTCCTTCACTGATGCTCGTTTGTCTTGATGTCATGTTGATAACTATGGAGATCCTTGATTTTGTATTTCTTAAAAGTTGCCCATATGTCATGTGTTCAAAGATGAAATCACAGCGTCCCTGTCCGACACTTCTTGGGGCAGTGTCGCTGTCCTGGTGTTGAGTGTCACATGTTGAATTTGGATTTGACCACCTGTGACCTGGTTCTTCAGTGGCATACTTCAGAGGTATTTGCTGCCAGGGTTCAGAAATGCAAAGAGCAATGGCTCTGGTTTCTGAGTGCCGGTTAGACACCTTCCGAGTCTTACCCAACTGAGGCGGTGCCCAAAGTGTGAGAGATTATAAGCTTTCTGGAGGCTGCTGCTGTTACGAGGGTCTGCTTCTGAATCTTTCCTGGAGAGAGTAATTTGGGAAACTAGGATATGGTCCCTGTCTTGTGCAAGAGCTCTCCAAACAAATTCTCTTGTGTGACACCAGCTTCCTCCTGGTTTCTTGTAAAAATCTACATCCCTGTAACAAAGCAGATTGTTACCTCAGGTATTTTTTTAACTGCATCAGGCTATTTCGGGAGCTGTCAGTTGTGCTTTGCTGAGTCATAGGGAGGAGTTACCAGCTTATAATGAATGTGGAGGATCCTTCATCCTGGTGCTGAAACTTGGTTTTCAGCAACATCATTTTCTTTAATTATCAATGTTAAACCTTGAAGAATGCAAGCCTTGTCTTTTTTACAGAAATCTCCGTGGGTGGAAAGGCTGTAACAATCTAGGGTCAAGTGCAAGTGTGTATTACCTGCTTGAATCTATCAAATAGAGCAATGAATGTGGCTGGTGTTTGGCTTGGATTCACAGGAAGTGTCATTGACTGCACCTTTCTCTCAGATGCCCTACTTGCAGTGGGGAAAATAAGGGTTACAATGCCTATAGACACACAGATGTCCAAGACTGAGTTGAAGTGAGTGTCTGGTGGAAAAATGTGACTAAGCCTAAAGCAGAATGTACCTGCA
>WAAD01029152.1:10768-28264 GCA_013389945.1 Fregata magnificens | reverse complement strand
CCCTCCGGGGTGCCCGCCCGGGCGGCGGGGCTCGGCCGCCCGCTGGCCTCCCTACCGGCCGCGCTAATGCGGGGCGCTGCTGAAGGAGCGGCTGGGGGGGGGGGGAAGTGTTACATGCCAGGTCCTGGCCCACTCGCTCCACCTAGTGCTGAGCTTTGGGTACTCGAAGGGATGGGAGTTGAGCCAGTGGGTCTAGGGTACGCTTAGGCCGTCTCTAAAGAGATAAAAATTATACTGTGTTTATTTGGGGTGGGTGAAGGGAGGAGGTGTGGTGTTCCGTTACTTGCAACTGGCATCATCTGGACGTTTGCCCCGTGGCTGCATTTTTAGTGGTGGTACTTTTGCGGGGGAGGATCAATGTTATCAACGCTGCTTGAAGGAGACTGCTGGCAGCTTAGAGGTACAGCTGGTTCTTAACTTTGAGAATTGACATGTTAGCGAAGGCAGACTTTGAGCCGTCGGAAGAATTATAGATTATTGTTTTTGGTGGCCTGACCTGTGGTAACGAGCACCTATATGATCTGATTATGGAAACAGATTCTGGCTTAGGACATAGCAGGGTGTCTTTATATACTCTGTGTATGTGTGGGTGTCTTCTTCAGCTCTGTGAAGGTTAGCTCCTGTGCTGGTGGCTAGCAGGTGAAATGCAGCTATGACAGAAAATCCTTGTCTGCGCAAACATGTTTGTCTTAAATATTACTGTCCCCATTGCTAGAATCAGACACAGCAAATGGTGCCTACAACTGAGATATAAGGGGCTGAGGTTGAGATTTCCCCCACAAGAATGGTAATTATGAAGGTTATGCCGGAGATCCATGAATCTGTTGTATCTTACTGAAAGTAATTTTCCTGCATTTGTCCTTTTTAGGTAACCAGTCAATCAGTCCTTTACACAGTCTGTTGAAAGATTGAGTAAATTCAAAACTAGTGGGTTTTGGTGAAGTTTTGTTTGGTTGGGGTTTTTTTTTTTTAAATAAATACTTTCCTTTCTTCCTGTCCCTTCCACTTCTATCTTACTTTTAAAAGAAACTATTTCTACCCAGTGTGGATATAGCTGAAAAATTTCACTGTTTTTAAAACACCTTTTATCTTTTGTTTCAGGGTCTTCGCCAAATTTCCCAGAGGACCATAAACACTGCTTCACGCAGGCAGTTTGAAAATAGAGTTCCTGAGAAGCAGAAGCTTTTTCAGGTATTGAGTGAGCACTGATAGTAGAATGATGTTAGTAGAGTAACAAGGTTTTAGTAGATCATAATTGCATATGTTTTGTTTCTAAAGAACTGGTGAAAGTCCTCTTTACATCTGAGGTGAGCTCTTGAAACCAGTTGTATGACTACAGTGTTTGAAATCAGCAGTTATTTTCTCTAAGAGTATTTGTACATGCATACTTGACTTGTTGACTCTTTAGGGTTTTTTACTCTGTGAAATGATTTGTACCAGAGTTTCTTATGAGTAGTAGGTATTGTACAATGATAAAGACAAAGTACTCTGAAATGAGATGAGGTAGGAGAGTATGACCTAAGAACAAGAGGAAGAACAGCAAGAGAGAGGACAGAAGTACAGTGAAAAGTTAAACCTGCAATCTTACAGCTGTATACATAGCTCATAGATGAGCCCTGTAATTCTTAATGAGGATGTGGTATTATTGTACTTCTCAGTTATGAAAACAGTAAAGGTCTTAAGGGATTGGATTCACTCCTAGAAAATTATTGAATCTTTAAAAATAATTTCTGAATTAATCTCTTCCTGATTGATAGGGCCACCTAGTGAGAACTAGTGGTTCTTCAAATGCCAAAGCAGTGGATACTCAAGAGCATACTCCCAACTGTGAGCTATAACCTGGAGCAGTAGTTTCATACTGAGGATAGAGTAGACTGGGCTTCAGTGACGTGAAAGGGAAAAAGTATGTTAACAGCCTCAGTTTAACAGTTTTTTGTGTCTTGTTGCTTTCCTTTCCCCTGAAAGAGAAAGCCAGTCTTGTTGGGACACTGCCTAAGGAACACAGTGTTCATTGTGAGCCAAGGGGAAGCGGAATGTTGGCAATGGGTGAGGTCAAAGGTTCTGTTTCTGCTGACAGGGCTCTCTAGGCGTATCTCTTCCTCCTCCCCCGCCTTACTTGTGGGGCAGCAAGTTAAGCTGGGCTGGGTTGCGAGTCACCAGCACTGGAGGCCGGCTTGAATTCCAGAGCAGTGTGAACTTGCTGACAAGGGTAAAGATCATGTGGGTCTGGTGTCTAGGAGTTTTACTTCAGGTGGAGCAAAACAATTTCCGGCATGACACCAGGTGACAGTAGAGGCGCCTCCCCTTGTCACTCCCTACAGCAGGGATTGACTATGCTAGAGATGGATCGGAAATTTCTAGGGATGGTAATCATATCCTGTGCACTCAAAGGGGCTGGCAACTGGTGTCAGAAGTGTTTAGGCATCTGCCAATCACTGCTTTGGAAATGAATGTGCACATCGTTTGCTATACTTCCATAGTGAGTGATCACCTGATACCAGAGTGAAGGCTTGAAAGACGAAGCAGAATCTAAGTAAGGTTCAGTGTCTTTTGGGAGCTGGGAACATAATTTGGGGAAGTAATTCTTGTTCTGGGTAGTTCTAGTTATATTAACACAATATTGGAAGAACTGTATTTAAATAGTTTCTTTTTGTCACTTGTTTCCATTAGGAAGATAATGGCATCCCAGTGCATCTTAAAGGTGGTGTAATGGATGCTCTGTTGTATAGAGTCACCATGGGTCTTACAGTTTTTGGTAAGGCTAATATTAAATATTTATGCTTTGGTACAATTTCCAATGTGCTAATATTAAAACACTATCTCTTTGGTACAATCTCCAACATGACCGGTGTTTCTTCTGTAAATTAGTTACACAGTTCCTTCAATCTGTTCTTTAGAACATGCAAAATCCATGTAGAGAGGGGAAGAAAAACATTTGGACATACTATATATTTATTTGTGCTTTCTCAAGTTTAGCTTTTCAGATGGCGTTTTTTTCCCCTGACTAATAGTACTGTGGGCTGAATACTCCTTCAGAATTCATGTATGATGTTAGTGAAAACTAGCAGAATATATCCAAGCTTTATGATACTGTGTATATTTAATCTTTACATTGCTTGTTACAAAGTTTTGTAATAGCCTCTAACTTAAATATGTTGATCTAATGGATTTTCAGTTCAGTTACTTTAAGAATGAGTAACCATTACTTTATGATCGTCTGTGTAGGTTCCACAAACATGCCTCTCCCCCCCCGCTTTTTTTTTCCTGTTTATTTTTATGCAGTCTATGGAGAGGTATTTAAGGATTTTTTTTCTTTAAAATATGAATTGCCAAAAAAAAAAAAAACCATTGAGACATGGCTATGGAAGTGTGTTGTGTCTGAGTTACAGCTGCTTATTGCCAATATTTCTTCTGGAACAAACTGGGAAAGGAAAGCTGACTTGAAAGGAATTCTGGTTACCATTCTGAAAATATCTTTTCTGTCTCTGAATTCAGGAACAGCCTATGTTGTTTACGAGCTGCTTGTTGCTTCAATGCCCAAGAAGCAGAAATGATTCCAGTTCAGGATGCCTCAGTAACTAGCATCTCTTCGTCCAACTCCATGTAACTATGATGGCAGCTTACACTTATTATAAGCAGCTGGCTTAATGCTTGGAATCATAATTTAATTGTAACATGTTAACTGCAATTAATAAAGCAGTTTTTACGTTGTGTTGTGGTTGTCTGGACTGTATCATGTGCTCTATATTAGAGTGCTTTTTACTTCCAGTAAATGTACATTGAGTTGATCAATATGCAGATCTTTGAATTGTGAGCCTCTTTTCTTTGTATGTGGTTTATGTTAGTACTTCAAAGGTGAGTTAAATGCCCTGAATCCCTATGAGAAAGTGATACCTTGTCTTTATTATAGGAATTTCCTCTTCTTGCCTTAGTGGAGCAAATTAATCTTATAATAAATGATCAGGATTAGATCAAACCTGTGTGGAAATGAATGTTGAGGACTTGATGATTATGGTGTATCTTTGCTGTCAACTGCTGGAAGTTGACTGTAATACATCTAGAAACAGAGGAATCAGCTTCCTGATCACCGTCCAGAGGTGACAGTTTTTACTATGTAGAGGTGATAACACTGTCCTCTGCAGCTTCAGGGGCTTAGAAGTAGTCTCAGTTGAACTCAGCACCTTCATCTAATAGATTTTTCTTTTTTTAGTGGCTTTTCTCTGCTACAGATTAATGGAACATCATATTTCCTGAGAAGAATGGAGATTTCTAAGCATGCAAATATGATTAGCAAGTGATCATGTATTTATCTTGCTGCCCATGAAATCAACATATATATGTCAATCATGATTAAGACTTGGTAATCTTCCAGTATTTCCTCATGTTTCAGGTGAAAAAAGCTGGCTTGTTCTCAGTCATTGGGGTAAATAAAGCAATCAGTTCTCTAGCATAAAATAAGAAAAAAAGGTTTATTAGAGAATTTGAGGGTGTTCTAGAGCAAATAATGAGGTGGAGGAGGGGCACAATAAGTGTTAATACTAACTGTACTAGTGCAGTGCTAGAATTTCTCTACTGATGTAAAAGGTTTTACAGTGGCTGTTTTTACACAGTTTTACAGTGTAAAAGGATTTACAGTGACTGTTAATTAGACAGATACTCTGGCAGTTGACTGCTAATTTGATCTAGGCTGAACTGGACCCTATTAAGCCAGAAATACTGAAGATATTGAAGGCAGTGCTTATAAAAGCTTCAAATTCTTGTTAATAATTTTTGTCAGTTTTTAATGCTCTTTTGGAATAATTTCTGCAGTGCCCTCTGTAAGTTCGAGGATAGGCTAAATGCTTAGAGAGGCTGCCTTCTGTAAGAATTGTACTCTCCTGTAGTTTGAGAATAGGACTGCCCCATGTCTGTAAGGAGGGGTAGGTCTAGTTCATAAGTACACACCAGGTTAAGTGGATTAGGTTTCAAACAATTGTAGCATAATTTGGGTTAGGAGGGACCTCTAAAGGTCAATTGGTCCAATCTTTTGCTTAGAGCAGTGCCACTTCAGAGCTACATTGGGTTGCCCAGGGCCTTGACCAGTTGCACGGGGAGTGTCTCCAAGGACAGAGATTCTACAGCCACTGTGCAACCTGCTCCAGGGTTTCACTGTCCTTTCTCTGAAGAGTGTCTTTTCTAGGATACAGGAATGCATGTGTTTAATGGATGGTTGTTAGCATTCCTGTAACACAGCTCTAAAGGAAGCCACAATTGCACTTAACTGCTTCCACCTAGATGACCATGAATTTTACAAACTTAAAGGGGAAAACAGGTATCTTTCAATGGCTTATATTAAGACCTCTCACAGAAAATGACTGAGTTTTAGCTTGCTGTTGCTCCTTCATGTCAGGGTGTCAGTAGCTGCTGCTTTTAAAGTTCAGTCAACATTATGGTTTCTGGGAGAGCTGTCAGCTCTGCTCCAATGTCATTTCTACTGGGTTGCTCCAAACTTTCTTTGAACTATATGCCTTAAGCTAGGTTCTGTGCCTTAGCAATAACATGGTTGAGGAGTGCTCACCTGCTCTGTTTCACCAGCAGAACTGTATGACAGCTCTCTGCATGTGTAGAGACAAAACAAATGGCTGATAAAGCTAATGGTTTGATCATGATCCTTTCTGAAGGCTGCCTCTCAGTGCCCGGGGTGGTGTTTATCAGCTTGCTATTACACTGGCAACCACAAATGCAACTAGAGATCCATCATTGTCCTGGGGGGAGAAAAATTTGGTTGTGGTTTAGAATTGGGCAGGAATGCTCATTAATAACTATTAGCTGCTATCATGTATTTAGGAGCAAGTCTTATATCTGAAGTAGCTAGCGCTGTCAGTGAAAATGCCAGCTCTATGAAAACCGCTTCTAGGAAACATCTTTAAGTTCACGAGTATGAGAATCACTTGTAAGCTACCCTGGTGCCTCTTACTAGCTTGACTATTGCAATTACTGGGAAAGAACATCTCTGGGAATCTGTGGTAGCTGTGCAACCCTAGTTAGGTTTTATGTTCCTAACACAATTTGTGCCTTTGTAGCCTTCCTGTCAAGTTGCTACTTGTGGGTTATTATGCTGAAAGTCTGGTGTTGACTCTGTAACAAATAGAACTTCTAAAGAAAAAAAAAAAAAGGTCCATCAAAGTAATCCTTTTGTTTCTCTTCTCAAGGAAACAGTGGGTTTTCCAAAATGTGAAAACAAGCACAAAAATCTAGCTTCCCACTACGATACTATTTTAAGCCTCTTGTGGATTAAGTTTGTTTAGAATTTTTCACTCTTGTCCTGGAGAACTGGAGTATGCTTGTTAAACTTGAGGCACACTGGAAGAGAAGGGCCAGTGTACTCGGAACTCTCTAGTAGAACCAAAAATCTTAAAAAAAGGAGAGTAGGGGAATACCCCTCAATGGTAGTCTCTCTGCATAGGTAGGTTTGGCCAACTGCATGACTGAAGAGTAGGAACTGCCTGGATGGATGTCCCAGAAGAAGGTTTGGGAAATGGGGTACAGCTTGAGATGAACATTGGTGCCTGCAAGGAAAAGAAGCTTCACAGCATGTGAAGGAATCAGTCTGTTCTCTGTGACGCTGGTAAGGCTTCTGCTGCTACCATGTGCCCAGGCTTACTACCAAGATGTGGACCGAGTGGTGGGCATCTGGAAGGCAGCATTAAGGAAAGATCAAAATCTTTAAAAAGCCCACATCTTTCCCCACCCGCAGGAATTATGAAGAATATGAAAAGAAGGACAATTGTTTAAATAGTCTAAATTATAAAAATCTTGTGATGAGCTAGGCAGTAAATGTGCGTTTCTGTGTGCAACCGAAGCAGAACGTGCAGCCGTTCTTGTTCTCATGATCAACTGCATCTCAGAGTCCACTGTCTCAGGAACGGTGGCAGCCCTGGTGGGAGGGCATGTGGGGTAAATGCAAGCTACAAAAAAGATCTTCGTACTACAAAGTGATCAGTATTTATAGACAGAGCCTTGAAATGTTATTTAAATGAATAAGAAATGACAAAAAATGGTTCTGGCAGAGGTGGCTCTAGTAACCCCAAGATGTGTCCCTGGAGTCTGCTGTTGGAGGCAGGTGGGAGAGCGGTTGGCATTGCCAGGGCCACGCTGTGCTGCTGCCGAGCGCTCACGGGGTGGCGTACACAAGCCATGGGTCTGCCAGCACTTCTGGATTTTTTCTGCTGCAGAAGCAGCAGGAGGATGAAACCAAACGACCCACGGTCAGTTACTCAGCACTATTTTCTGGGACCGCATTACAAAACTAAAAGGGAAATTCCCATCTACTGTTCAGTCTATATGTGTAATTTGTTGCAGGCATGTCCACATCACAAGCTGCCAGAAGGTGTAAACTAGGTGCCTATGCTGCCTATACTGTCTTTCTCTAGGAAAATGCAAAAAGAGAGCTATGCATCTTCTCTAGGGCTAAAATTAATGGAAAGTGTTTGGAAGTATCTGAAGATCTTACCTTCAGTCTCCCTATGGGTATTTTATGAGTAGAAGAAAATAAAATAAGCAACATCTATTACTCCTTGCTAATGTGAAAAGAATGATAAATTTTAAAAAATAAAGTGGTCGGTACTATGAAGTCATGGACTGCTAGCAGTTAACACACTCAAAATTGTGTGCTTTTCTTGTCTGATTCTGTTACTGTAGTGCTTAATTACCATCCTTAAATCAATATTTTCTGGAGTTAGGTATTATACTGATGTACAATATTGCTACCTTACTGCAGTCCTACTTTTGATTTGTGTTTAGGCAATACACATGGTATCTTTCCCCAAAAGAGATTTCATGTAAACTTTATTTGCTATTTCAGGTTCATGTAAAATTTATTTTTCAGTTACTGTTATTAGAAATAGTAGCTATGATTTTTTAATATTTTGCTTTAAAGGATGGGAAAGCCTCCTGGAGCTGAGGACATGGGAAGGCTGTCCTGGCTTCCACTGAGAAGGATTGTTCTAATTGTCACCCCAAAAATGTGGGGGATGTTTTCTGCTAGATAGGCAACAAGTACTCCGTCTCTTCCACTTCCCTTACCACCCTATTTTTCATTATATAAGCTTTTAAACTTATATGGTTGTAATGTTAAATAAGAAAGCTTAGTAGTGTGCCAGCTTTGACAGAATGGAAAAAAAAATTGTTCATGCTACTGTAAGAGAAATGGCTATTCAAATAATAATCAGACAGATGAAACAGATGAAAATTAAATCCTCAGTATTGCAGTTCTAGGTTACACAATCCTTTCTGAGACTCCAGATGTACAGACCATGTTTTACTTTCTCCATTGGGAAGGTAGCTCAGAACTATCTGCTCTTAGAACTGTGCCCTGGGCTACGTTTCCTTGGCTGCTGAGTATATGTATAGATCCAATTAGCCTGACACTCACAAAAATTTCCCCAGTAAAAGTCTGAGGACTAATAATACACAATATCACAGCATTGGCTTCCTAAAAGACACCATGAAAAAGGTTCAGAAACTCTCAGAAGTAAAAAGAAAACACCAGAGATCTCTCTAAGTGTATGATCTTATCTATCCTTTTTTTCTTTTTTCCAGATCCCAGAGTAAAAATACCACTTTTCTAATGTTGCTTGCCTTGGCTATCACTGCTCTGAACTATGACAAAGCATGATAAATTCTTTTTGGCATCTTTCGTATTAAGCTGTCCTTCCTTACTCTCCCATTCTTTCCCAATTCTGTTACATATCAAAGAACTGGAGGTTGACCTTCATAGTTGCTAGAGTGAATCAGACTTTCAAAGACAAAATCAATCTGATCAACCTGACTTGACCCTAAATAAGGTATTTAGGTGATGAGTAAGTCAGAACCAATGCATCTTTTCATGTGCATGCTTGTGCGATTATTTTTTTAAAGAAGTTCCTTTCAATAATAACACCACCTTCTCTAGTCTAACTTGCCTGAGCCTTTCCACTTATTTTTTCTGTACTCAGTCAATGCTGCTGTAAAAACAATGGCTTGTCCAGAAACACAGTCGGAGGAGAATCTCTTGGCTGTATTGTACTTTTTCTGAATATGAGTATTCAAGTCTTCAAACTCTGTGGGCAGCACATACACTCTGTGATATATGTTTTGGTCTTGTCTCAATATTTCTCAAGAGTTGCTCTTATTATTCACAGGTTTTCTATTAGACTAACTGATCACAGGCTTCTCCGAAACACGTGTAAAGCTAAAGCACACTCGTATCTATTTTCTTAAAAAGATAAGTCCTCGCAAAAAAAGGCAATTGGCTGGGATTCCTGTTTATAAATGTTGTGACAAGCCAAATTCACTCGCAGGGGCTGGGGAGGTACTTGAGAGAAGGGTGTTATCCCACTGAGTCCCCAGTTAGGCAGTCCTGGTCTTAGCTCCTGGGGGAATACCAGTATTTGTATACAGTTCACTCAGCTCACAAAATATTCACTCCCATTATGTATAGTCTGCTATGTCCTAGAGAAAACTGCCAAAGAAGGATGAACTTGTCCATTGCTAATGTGTTTCTTCTGAGTTCCCAATCCACCAGTCTGAACTTTCTGAAACATAAGGATCTTTCCTCTCCTCAGTCTGGTTTAAGTGTTGCAGGTAATTATCTTTCCTCTCCCTCCCCAGTATTTTATTGGTTTTTTGTTATGTTACCAGCTTTCGTATTTTCATTGGTGAAACTGACTGTCCCTTGTCTTGTTGGGTCTTTGCTGGCTGCAGAAAAGGCAAGTGCTGTCTGGTGGCCATGGAAATAAATTGGAAAGGGATGATCAGGTAAGATCTGGTAATATTTAAGCTTTACATATACCAGAACATGGAAGGAGCTACAACAGAAAAGACCACAGGAGGCTTGGAGGTTTAGACCTACCGAAATTAAGGCTTCCTAAATAGAATTGTTACAAACTAAGTATGAAACAAACACGGTCACGGTATTGCTTTAAAATCGTATTGCAGCATAGGTGCTCTCTTTCCTCCATGAGCAACACACATCTGACTGCTAACGAAGGTGTAAAATAAGAGAAGGGTAGAGTGTCTCGTGATATGTCAGTCTAATAAAATGGTATCCTTACCATTAGAGGTGTATCGAGGACTAACTCTTTTCTTGAGGCTGTGAAGTTCACCTAGAGATGCAGTTCCCTGTGATTTCACCAGGAGCAGCAACAGAATGTTTTCCTTGAAGAGTAAGGTGTTCAATTGAGATACTTTATATATGCTAATCCAAAAGTGTTTCAGCTGCCACAAAGATCCAGAAACAACTTGAACTTTCTCTTAATTTCTCTGGGTTAAAAATTTTGTAGAGGACTTCTCAGGGCCAAAAGAGACATATGTTTGTTTGTCGAGTTTTAACGATATCTGAAACAGCAGCAAAAAGTTCAAATACTTGTAGATGGCTGTCTTTCATTTTCCACAGAAGTTTTCCCTTTTAACCAAGAAAACTGGGCTGTGCACAACCCGAAGTATGTGATCTGCCCAAAATGTTCTTACTCCCAAATGAAGATTCCTCTAAGAGTTTCTATGCAAATCTCCTGGTATCATTCTCATCAGTGTGATTGTAACATCATGCATAGATATTCAGAGATGCTTTTTGGAATAAAAGGGAGAGAGGGAGATTTGGTGCTGCTAGAGCTTGTCTCACCTGTTGAGGCAGTTTGTTCCCAATAACCATGAGCAGCTTCTGTTCCTGCAGGGGTGCAAGGAGGAGCTTGTGATTCCATCAGGACCTTTGAGCTACGAATGTGTTCTTTAACTGAGTTATATATGTTTATTTAATATCAAAATGGTTCCACATTGTTTCATCTCAACATGAGCACTTACTCTGGATGACTAATGCCTTGGGACCTGAAGTTTATAATGGAAAGGCTGACACACACATGCAATCTTATCTGTCATAGCACTATGCAAACAGGAATTATATAATTAAAACATTTTAATGATCTCTATTGCTCAGTGGGAAGATACAAGTCCCAAAGGAGCCGGGCCAACTTTGTTATCAAGGTTTATTCAGTCATCTCTTAGGAGCAGTAGGGCACATTTTGCTAAATATAGTGCGGTGTGCTAATATGTGCTATGTGTGGAACATTGCGCTGGAACCACTGTGCCACAGAGCTGGAGCGCAGTGCACCGGGAGGTTGGTACACCTTCTCCCTTTGGCTGAGATTTTCAGAAATAAGTGCCTAAACTTAGAGTCCTAAATCCATACTCAGACATTTGCATAAATAGCCTGATTTTTTAGAAGAGCAATACCAAGAAATTCTCTTCTATTAAAATCATAAAACAGAAAAAAATCTTACAACAACAACAAGAAGGGATTTTACTATTTCTGGAAATAGTACTCAAATGTATGGCCAGATTTCTGGGAAAAGAAGAGGGGAATCACAACTTTTGGTTACCCCAGCTTAATTAATTATGGGGTGTAAATGCTGTTTCTGAAAGGAAGTTAACAAAACTTGGGAGTAGTGCAGGAGAGTCACCAACTGTGTGGCTAGGCAGTAAAAGCTGCATATGAAGTATTTTGCAGAGTTAGGCAGGAACCTCTGTCACAATCTTTACCTCTCTGTTCAGGTCAGAGATCCAAAAGCAGATGGGTAGAGACAGGAAATCACTACCATCTAAACATCTTTTGGTCAACATCAGGCACATTTGCTGGTCTTATTCTGGTCCCCAGTAAATAGGTATTTACCCAGAGCCAAACGCCACCTGAGGTGACCATGCAGGACAGAGCAATGGGTGCAGCCAATGTTCTCAAGCAGCAAAGCTGCGATGGTGGGATATGTGTCAAGAGGTCAAGAGAGATATGTGTCAACCCCTGTCTGTCTTCTTGGCTTCTCTGGAGGTTAGAGAAGCAGATTCTGTAGTTTTTTGTTAGAAAATAAGGTCCCAACAGGTACTCCTAGCATAAAGAAAGGGACCTCATCTTGCAGCTGCTGCTGTTCTTAACTGGGGAAGAAGATCATGATGTAGTAAAGCCCCACGTTGTGATGTGCCTTAAGCACCACATCACCTAAATACATTTCAAAGAGCACTGGGCAGAGGGTAATGGAGCAACAGGTCAAATTTACCAGCTGAACATTTACACTCTAGAAAATGTAATAGCAAAGGATGGAAAGAATCTGGGTGGCGTTTCAGAGTGTAAGTTGTGCTTAAAAACCTGCTTGTTTAAAAATCTTAAGCAGATGATTTTTTTTTAATACNGGTTATTTTTTTTTTTTTTTTTTTTTTTTTGTAAAACAAGTAAGAAAGACTGGAGCTAGTAGCAAACACATTTCTCCAGAGAGAATACATTATAATAGAAATCAGGATAACGCCAAAACCAAGACATGTTCAATAAACTAGGGTGGCTGAAAACTAACAGAGTAGCAAGGCCAGCTGGAAAGCATCCAACAGAGCCGAGGAAAGGGCATATGAGAGGAGACATTTTAACAGCTTCCTGTGAAGCCTCTCTGCAGGCTGTCGAGGTGTTGATACACGAGAGAGACACTGAAATCCAACAGGTTAAAAAGGCTGTCAGCAAATAATTGGTAGGAGCTTTCAAGTAACCTTTAAAAGTAGAAACAAAAAACAATAGCTTTCTGTTTACACAACAGAGTGCTTCTGATACTGAAGCACAGGGCAACATCTATTTATAATCCAAATAAATCTTATGTTCTGGTATTTGAAACTGTCAACATTCAACATATTGGGAAGCAGCAGCCACAAGGCTGCGTTCAGAAATACCAATTTAAACCTGCATTGTTTTGGTCCGTGTATTTTCCCCTTTAGTCACTAGCCAATTATGACTTGTGCAAAAGAAACAAATTTCTTTTTTAAAGTTAGCTCATGTGGAGTTCATAAATGTCCTGAGAGGTGATATCTAGGCAGTGCTTTTAATGACTGCAAGCTAAGCTCTTGCCTGACTCTTTTTTCCACAAAACCTCAAAATTTCCATGTGTCCATCAACACCTGTGACAGGTGACATGCAGATGAGAGCCCTATAGTATATATAACCTGGGCTATCCATCTCCTTGGGCCTGCTGTATTCCCTGGCCATGTCCTGGCCCAAGTTTTGCCTCTTGTGAAGAGGAAAGAGCTGTGGTGAATGCCACAACCTGCCAGGCTGGATATCAAGGCACTGCGATTGGGAAGGTGGGGGAGGGGGGAGCAGGAATGGTGATGACCGTAGAGTCCGTCTCCCCTAAAGTTTAGAAATTGCATGACTGTCAAGTGCAGACATACTGTAACAGCAAAGCAGCAAAAGGCTGTTACAAGCAAGACTGGTGGGGTCTGTACCTCTGGCAGTTACATGCAGGAAGGAATCTCCCAGTCCTGGTTCTTTGCTCTCAGGCTGAGAGTTTGCAGAGATGCCAGTTAAGCAAACAATTATTTGTCATACTGAACTGAGACTATTTTTGTGGAATCATCCAAAGATACAGGCTTCTCTAGCGTAGTTGGGTTTTTTTCCCTACATCATTTTTCCTTTCACTTCAGAGTAGACTTTTACTTTGTCGGTGCAACTTATTTCTTACTGCTGTGTTCATAGTCCAACTATGGACAACATGCAAGCTCCCCAAAGTGTGCTGTTAGTACTAAGTATGGTATGGAGGATTTATCTTTGAAGCCCTGGCGTACTTTAAATAACAGGGGATGAACTAAATGGCCTCTCAGGATTTTTTCCAGCCTCATTTACTATGGTTCTGTGCATTCGTATCAGATTCACTTGCTAGAGTGCTTAAGCTTTTGAATGTTTGTCCCGCTGAACTGACAGGAAGTTTGGGGCTGACTTTTGCATCCTCTAAACCTTCTTGGAAAGATGTGTATTGGGAGAGAGTGCAGCAGCAGCTGAGTATTCCCCCTTGACAGCTTCCCTCCGACCTGCTCCTCAGTCAGGGGAATCGCAGCATCCCTCCGTACTTGATGCCTTTTTTGCCTGTGGGGGAGAGAAGGACAGCATCAGCGATTGGCCTAATGACAAGGTATTTGGTCTTAAAATTCCCCCACTATCATTAATTATTCCACTGTCTGCAACAATGGGATCAGGTCACTCATTAGCTAATGCAACTTGAACTTTCAATACCTTTGAATACCTTGTCCATTCAGGCACAAGCTTATCTTCTCCATAAGCCTACCTACCACCTACACAGAGCCTGCTGCCACAATATATATTGATATTTTTTGGTATAGTGGTACCAAGAAGAATTAGCAAAATGTTCCTATTCAGAGCTTGGCACTGCACCCTTTCAGACTTTGTTGCCGATTGATATTGTGTGCTTCTTTGTAGGGAGTAATTACATTGAAATAGCTGAAGGGTTACCAAATGTAGGGGAACCCATGGCTATTAGCCTTTCATCCGCAAGTCTTTGTGGCTAGTCCGTTGCTGTGACAGGAACGGTCGCGTTAAGACATAATGTGATACCTGACAAATAGACAGGGTCACTGTCCTCAGTTAATTTCTTTTCTTGCCTTCTTTAATCAAGCAAGATTTGTACTGGCTTCATTGGGGAATGCTTCCTGAATAGATCAGGATTCTGTTGTGAAATAATGAACCAGCTTCTTTGAAACAAAGCAACTTAATTTAGGAATGTTTTAATCTAAAGCGTGTTTGTGTATATATATGGAAGGGACTATAAGATTGTTGCATCTGATTTTTTCCAACTTTAGTACTAAAGATCTGATATTTTAAAAAAATGACTGCCTACAAAGTAACTGGCTTTTGTAAGACTCCCAAATCACATTAGAAGGCCAGTTCCTTTCTATTTATACCTCTGTTTTTGAATGATTTATTTACTTTTCCGGTTCTACTTATTTGGAGCCACAATCATTTCTTACTTTCAGAGCATTACATGATGGGAAAAATCAGTTAGAGAAATTAAAGAAATAAATAGTTGCTAGGGAGAACATACCTGGTGAGGTAGATAATTATTTCATGGCTGTAACACTCTCCAGGGATGCTGCTTCCATAGTTGTTCCACTAAATGAGTAGATTTCAGATAGAACCAGCCCTCTCTGAACACTGCTAATATAAGAAGCCATTCCTCATTCTAGAGGTCAGACTAGTACCGCTCTCTGAATACCAGCTCTGAAACGAAATTACCCAAATAAACAAACACCAGGCTGAGTTCTTCTTGTGCCATTGACTGGAAATCTCTCGGAGAAGGCAGGGCCTGGAGGAAGCCGTTTGCTGTATTTTGCCCTTCTGCATTTTTTGGATGCAGATATAATACTGTGCAATATTAGCTTTGTGACTGAGTTAATAGGAAATAAAAAATACACTGGAAAGGTCATCCTTTGTGCTGTAAGGAACAAACAGGCCTCCTAAATGACTGTTTTAAGACAATGTCTAATTTCAATACACTGTAGTGATAGATGCAGTGGTAGACTGACCAGCAAAGTAGTTCCTGGCTAGATGTGGGTAAGTCACTGGTAGCAGCACAGTTTTGCCTGTATAACAACATTTAATGCTAAATCTATCCATTGTTTAACGTCCAAAGAGCTGACACTTTTTTTGATTCTTCCTCTGCGTAAAGCATATACACAAATATATATATATATATATGAATAAAGCATTTACCATATTCACGTGTAAGGCAGACGCAACAAACTGTCAGAGGCCAAATCTAGTGTGATATCCACATGGAAAATTATATTCAAGGTTTACAGTGCTGAAATGCAGAATGGCTTGTTTTATTCTGCCCTGGAAATGCAGCCTGAGGAAAGAAAAAAAAGGTGCCAGAAGCACAAAGTATCTTGAATTACTCTAGACCCAAAACCAGCTCAAAATTTCTAAGAAATTCCTGGTTACCTGTAGTATTACTATCACATACCTATGCCAGAAATGGGCAATATTATTAAGAGCAAAAATATGAATTCAAATCTTGATTTTTGTATTTAAATTTGTCACTGTTTCAATTTATTCAGCTTAGATATAGCAAAGAAAATTGCAGAGCTGGAGTGCATGGTCTTAATGTGTTTAACACTTGTCTAAGAAACAAGCAGACAGGAGAGTGTTAGTAAATGTTTATGCATTTCAGAAATGCCTTCTGCATCACATATGATGTACTCAGACTATGAATGTACATAGCAACAGAGCTGATGATTAAAAACAACCCATTTAATTACTGTGATGTATGGAAGCACACACTCTAAATGCAATTTGTTGGTGTATTTTACATGTAAAAGATCTTAGGAGGAACATGGTTAGAATGGTTAGAACCAAGAGTTAAAGATAAGAATGAAATCCTGCTGCCCTTGGTGTCAATGAATTATTTGCTCTTGCCAGCTCTGAGTCTTATTTCACGCCAAGTAATTAAGCAAAGCTGGTCAGCTGAGAGGAATGGGAGACAGACCCCCTCAGCAGCACCTAGGTCTATGAGGGAGAGTCTATGAGATTCTTGCACCCTTAAAAGAGACCCACTGGTTTCAAAGTCTCCACTCAGGTAAATCCAGTTGTAGATTTAGTACCAAATTATTTAAATATTTTAAAATAATTGTTCCAAGTGATTTAACTTTTAAATAGAATAATACATATTTTCTTCCATCCTCATTATCTGCATTAATTGATTTTAACTATTAACATAAAATCTCAGTTATCTTGTGATGAAAAAATCCACAGTACATTGTAAAAAGTACCGTCTCAGTGCACAAGTGACAAAAATACCTTGTTTGCACTAGTTCACTTCCTATGGAAGGATATGTCATTGTAACCCCTGACATCCATTCTTCTGAAACTATTGTTCCCACCACATTTATACCGGTGTTCTTGGTGTGTTCACTCAGGAAATTAAAATTTTTAAAAAGTATTATTTCTTAGAAACATTGATTTTACATATCAGAACTGGATAGGAAGAAATCAAATTCCTCATGCCAAAATGCCAAAAGAGAAAATCCAACTCAACAGCTGGGCAAGGGGGTTAACAGGTCAAGAGTATTTGAAAGTTTATCAGCGAAGGAGACGTTGGTTTTGGAGAGCGCATTTTATCAATACCAGACAGCTGAAGCTGTGGCGTGTCCCTGAGCGCCGCTGACTCGCTTCCAACGTTTCTGGAAATGTCAGCGCACATCTTCTGGTTATCACTTTCTTTTCAGCGTTTGGGTTCTCCTGCAGATAACTGGTCTATCACAGAAATGAAGAGGACCCGATTCAGCTCAGGAGAGACAAGTCCTCCTGTTGACACGTCCTTGATCTCCCAATCCTGTGGAAAAGCGCCCAGGAGCCATCCCCTGAAAAAAATATTAATCTCCACTATCAGGCACTTCCACCCTGGCTGGAACTCGTCCTGGTTGCTCTGAAATTCACGCCCGTGCAAAAAGCTGACACGGGGCCAATAAGCCCCCGGAATGCTACAGAGGCCTCCAAACAGGGGCTCCTGAACTCCGCACTGAGGGTTTGCCCCTCTCGCTCCCTCTCCCCAGCCTTCCGCTTTCCTTCTTGCCCCTTCCCCGTTCCAAGCCGCTTTCCGACAGCGGCGGCCCCGGGGCGCCCCGCGGAAGCCTTGGCGGGGGGACGGCCGCCCCTGCCCC
>WAAD01029149.1:1535-14853 GCA_013389945.1 Fregata magnificens | reverse complement strand
ACTGAGAGACTTCTGCCAGCCGCTTGTAGAACAAGAACATGAAGGTGATTCCTTGCCCACTATATTTTTCTAGTTCCAATGTCACTCAGATATTTGTTCCCAATTCCATATTTTATAATTCCAAACTCTATACATACTTAAAAAATGGCTTAATGGCCCAGGACAGAGATCAGGTTAGAATAAACATCTTCAACTGTGACAGTGCTGCCACCATTGATTGGACTGACCAAACATGTCAACTACTTTCCAGCTGATTTGAGGTGAATGAATAGCTAATCCAAAATGTATTCAATCCCACATCAGCTAGAAGCAAATATATTGTATGGTATAAGAAATATTGATCAAATTTGAAAATACCATAAAGAAAAATAACCTGAATAAGTAATCTGTGTTGCTTAATGGATAAGAATTTTGGTAAAAGGCAATGTTATATATCTTCTGCATATCAGTTCTCACTAACAGAATAAAGAAAAAACCACAATCTTTGGCTAGGCAAATTAAAAAAAAAAAAAAAATCCATCTCTTTGCAAACTTTTAATGAAAATAGGATGGTTCAAAAGATTACATAACAATGTTATGTTTTACATAACAAATCTTCCTCATGTGCTTTGCAGAAATTCACTGCATTATTTATCAAATCATAGGGGTAAGGACTGAGGCATTTTTAAAAATCTTGATAACTCCTAAAGAATGCAACACAGCTTTATCAAAGAGTTCCATAACTCTTCACCTAATTATCTAAATAATAATAAGAATAATAATAGATAATAATAAAGTTGATAGAATTAGAAGGTGTGAATAAATTACGGATTAGATCTGGCAACAGGCAAAAAGGTACATAAATAAATTTACTAATTATAATATACATCAAAAAATATAATAACCTAATTTAATAGTCTTTTCTTATTTATACCAGCTATCCCTCTGAGGCAAATGGCAAAAAATTTTCCTGAGATAATGCAGGTATGATAGGCAAAAATAAATTAAAGTTGTTTGGAAATCACCCTTCCTTTTCCATAGAATAACATGAAATCTTAACTTTCTCTGTCTAAACCTTTCAGTAGTTTCTTACATTTAAATTTTGATGTTGTTCAAAATGTAATTCTGATTTATTTTAATTTTTACTCCTTTTGAAATATTTATATAAAATAAATTTCAAAGTGAGAAATTGATTCAACTTGGATAAAAAGGTCAGCAATTCATTTTCTCACAAGTATCAAAGTGTTTTGAAATATTTAACAAATTTTTAACAACACTACAGCACAGAAATCTAGTTTACCTAAGAAAAAGAGTTCAGAAGTTTTCACTGACTTCTCTAAACAGTTTTTCACAGGTAAATAAAATACTCCATTAAAATTATACTTAAAACTGACTTCAAAGCAATATGCCAGGATTTTTACAGAAATAAAAGCTAGGCTGGGATGCACATGGTATGATGGAATTTGTGTCAAAATATGATCAGAAACATTTCATTTTTAAATACTGTATAGGGATTAAGTATCAAGAATGAAAAAAAAAAAGTTAGTTTTCAGAAATCTTATCAATTTTTATTTAAAACTGTGTAAGTAATCTCATATTAACCTTTCTGTGGTACCTTTATCTGGTTATTAACTGTGATGAAATTTGTCCGGCTTTCACCTTTCAAAAACATATATTTATGTATGTGTTTATATCTGCCTGTATGTCTGTGTATAGAATTGTTATTTTTTGTTTATTTTTGTCAGTCCTAAACTTTTTATTTGTTTGGCTTGTTTTAATATAAAAGAATACACTAACTTTATATTAAAGATGAACTTTTTTTATCCTCTTCCCCATCCAGATTTTCAGTAGAGTTTTGAGTGCCCTTTATGCAAAAGTCCTAGAAGCATATTGTCTATCATTGTGAAGTTGCAATTCAAAGAATATTTTATACACAACATAGAAGAAATCTTTCATCAGGGAAAAAAAAAAGGGATTGTGACAAACACATATTTTTGGCTTCCTTTTGTGCAACAAAAATAGAACTAAAAGGAAAGGTAATTGGAAGGCCATTTAAAAACAATGAAATATCTATTGGCTGTCTCTGCTTTAATATTTCAGAAGTTCAGAGATAAAAGGTATTCTTTCTTTGGCAGCAATCATTGTTCAGGCTGTCATCACCCAAGTCAGCAATTTCGTCACTTCACGACAAATGCATCATTAGAAAAAAAACCCCTAACCAAACCCACCTCAAGTAACAAAAAAAGCCTACTTTTCTCCCCAGTATGAAAGGCCTATATTTTATATTTTTTCAGAGCTGAGAATATTTCCAGTAGGATTATAGCTAGAGCAGGGCTTTGTTCACAGTAATAAAAGATGCTGCTTACAGAAGTTTCTCGCTTAAAATGGACTGTGGTAGCAATTTAAGACCAATAGGCATGAACTGGTAAACAAAGGGTGGGGGATTTTTTGTTTGGTTGTTTTGTTTGGGTTTGGGGATTTTTTACATTGTACTAATAGCACATAACTATTAAAAGTGCTTTCCTATAGAAAAGGGAGACAAAGTTATCTGAAGTTCAGTTTATTTTTTTTTATTCTTAGAAGTTAAGAAGATTAAAATACTGGATGATGTCACTAATTGACAAGCAGGGAAACAAACAGATTAGAGTCTGAAAAACAACGAATTGATTCATAATTTCTTAAATGCATTTATACAATATCATCATTTTCATGCTATTTTAAAAGAAAATGAAAGAAAAAGAAGGATAGAAAAGTAATGGAAAACAAGTTCATTTTAAAAGGTGGTTATGAAGCTAATTAAGAAAACTAACAAAATACCATTAGAGGAAATGGTGATTACATACTAGCCTCCATTCTTATTGAAAAATTCATCAATAGCAATGGTAACTGGTTACAGACATCACTGAGAGTATTTGGTACTGAATTTCTGACTGAAAGCTTCTTGAAGCTGATGGACTGATCCTGTTCAATTTCCACTGTATATAATTGCTAAAATAGCTTTTTGAAAAGATAAAGACCTATGGAGAAATGTATACTTGTCATGGTTTGCAGATACACATTCAGGCTCATAGGCATATGCACCAGAGATGGACAGAGATGGCCAGTTTACACAAATATTTGTAGATTCTGGAACTCTGTTATGCTTTTTCAACAGAGGGAAAAATGCTGGTAAAACCTTGTAAATCACGGTATTAGGAATACCAAACTTGTAATCTTCTCATTATTCATAATTACTCCTTCTCAATGAGCATGCAATGCTACCTTGAATGCATCAGTTCTGGGTTCTTTAATGTGCCCAGAAGGGCTCATTACTGTGTAACCCATACTATATGATAAAAATCTTATGCATACACGGCATTGATATATGTACTCAGTCATCTCCACACCCAAAATAACAAGAAAGATCAACCAGTTGTTAAATGTCTCACCACTCTAGTGGCCAGAAGTAGCTTTCTGTTAGGCTATCCTTCAGTAATAACAACACTGTTCCAACACTGTGCAGATTACAGCTCAGGCTGTTTACTTGCTGCTTCTTTTAGAAAATTACTCTTCAACTTGTTCTCACAGGCTACTGAGTTCTGGCTTCTTATAAGGGGATGCTCACTCCATCTTACTGCCATGGCTTCCCATCTAAGCAACTTCCTATGCACAGCTGTACTGCCAAGCTTTGGGTAGTCTGACGTGCCTGTCATTCATTTTGTCCCCTCTAGGGCTTTCTTGTGGAATCTACTACAGATTATAATTGTAACAGGACAACCTTTGATCTTCGATTTGAATAAGATCTTTTGCCTGACTTTTTGGATCTTTTGTGACTTTGTTTCCTACTTTCAAAATAAGTTTATGTGAATTTAGCTAGGAAAGTGTCAGAAGAGCTATTTCAAGAAAGATAAATCTTTATGTGCATCTCTATGACCTCAGAGGGCATTCCCATAAAAAAGTTCCTTCCGCTTTCTTACCTTACCTCTATTCTGTAGGAACTTACTTGGATTCAGATTTCCCTCTTTCCTCTTTTTCATGGAGATCCATAGTTCAATGGAGTCAGAAATGAGTTTTAGTCTTTCTGCCATCACGTTATTGTTTGCCCAGCTCACCTTTGGTAATGCTTATATCAAAGGTGAGCGATTAACTGCAGTATAACTAATTCCCTTACTGCTTAAGCAAGTGTCCCTGGAGATTAAATGTGATAGTAGCCATTTACAGGGGAACTGCAAAGGCGAATCTTGTTTTTTAGAAGACCATAAGCCAATAATTTCATAGTACAAAGGTTTGTCAGGCAGGGCTGCTTAAAGGTCTTTCAGGCTTGAGGGACCATTCCTGACCGTTCATTTCCAACAGTAATTTGGGATCTGTATAGAGGGGGCTGGGCAAAGGAGTTGAAAGGTTCCTGGCTTTCTGCCTTTTTTTTTTTTTTTTTTTTTAACCTAGATCTGTTTATTCATAAAGTAGTGTCGTGGAATTTTTATTACCATGAAAGGAGAGGAGTAGACTTTTTAAATGAACATTGGCACGGGATGCCTTTTTTCAAACATCTGTGGTAGAAGGCTCAGAAAGTTAGTAGTCATTTATGGTTTTGCCACAACCTTTTGCATATTATCCGTTTCCCTTCACATTAAACTTGTAAGAATTTATGAAGATTTGTATCATGAACAATATCATTATCTAAATATTATAATGAAGTTATTATAATGTTTCACAATCTTATGGTATCTTGTGAAATGTGAACAGCAGCTGGATGACTTTCAAGTTTCTCCATTTTCTCTTGCTTTAGATAGATTAAAGGTTAATTAATTCACATCTGAGTCCTAATTGATTTTTAAAAATTGCTTGATTAAATCAGACTCTTAAATTTGTTTATCTACCATATTTCATATGTGATTACATACTATATTCAAACTGGATAAACAATTAGATTTTCAAAAGTGGGAAACTATTTAATAAGTATTGAAAATAAGACAACATCAGATAAGCAAATGAAGCATTGTTATTTTTTTTTCTTCTGGTAATAGACAAGATGAGCTATGTGTCAAGTCAAGAAATTGCTTTAGAAAATTGACAATCATTAAGATATTTCTCAAGTTAATGTATTCCAGGTAAAGTGGAATAAGGTAAAGCATGTTTTATAATTTTTTTTTCTTGCTACTCTAGTTCTAGTATTATGATTATTAATGGTTTATTGCATATTAGAGAAGCATTTTGTGAAAGGAATGGTAAATTGATTTTCTACCTGATTCCACTCAGAACAGCCTTTGACCAGTCTCTTAGATGTTCGTAAGCCCTTGCACACTTTTTAGATACATTCAGTTGATAAAACAAAGATTATTACCAAGTATTAGTATTTTACAATTAAAAGTACTGTTATTTGGGATGAAACTCGTAATAATCTTAATAGTTTAAACGCACCATTCTCATATGATTGTGTAGCTATGTCAGAATACTTTATGAATGTTAGTCTCTCTATTAATTGAGTGAATTCCTTGCAAGAATGCTTTCCAATTCTTTGGCTAATTAAATAAAAAGTAAAAGGCTTCCTTTTCAGATTGTTTTCTGTTATCTGAAAGCTGAAAAATAAGTACTTAAAAATCCGTGATAAAAATATTTTCCTTTTTGGTACAAATTCAATGGCTTGTGCTTTTTCTTTTCTTGAAATAGAGTAAATTAATGCCACACCCTCCCTAGAACTGCCACTATACCACATTATTATTCTACACACACAAAAAAGAGAAACCTATGTTTTACTATAAATACTTATCTACATGATAAGGAAATTTGCAGAAAAAAGAATATTCTGAAAAAATATTGCATTTTTTAGTGTTTTAATGCACCAATACAAAGGTTTAAGGGTTCCAAACAAACTACGTAGATACAAATAGACAGGTTTCCAGGCTTTGCTGAGCATGTCTGACTACATCATTCCTGGCTCCCCTCTGAGTGTCATTTCCAACCATTCCTCCCAAAAAACCAGAAGGCCCATCTTTAAATAACACCATCATTGTCTGCAGCCAACTCCTGCGAATGTGTAGGTGGAGAAATGCCAAACCAAGTCGGCTTCAGGCTGGTTCCAGACATTTTTCCTGTTTCCTTTCCATGCACTGGCAGCTTTCTCACTGTCCCTTTGCTCTTCTGTTGCTGGTTTGCAACACGTGGCTACCAGAAAGGTGCAGGATGTCATACAGCCACTTCACATAGGAACTTATCTAGGGCATTGTACCCCAGAGCAGTCCGTTCACACATACCAGGTGGTGGTCTATATCTTCTAGGGCTGTGCTTCAGAGAGGGAAAGCATGGGATACTCATTAGGCCACCACTCAGGGTGTCCAGCCTCTCCCCCAAACTTTTCAACCGCTCATCATGGGAAACTGGTTGTCATACGCTTGTCATATGCCTCAGAGACCCACAAGGATCATTGAGTCCAACTCCTGACCCTGTATAGGACAACCTCACAATTCACACCATGTGTTTGAGGGCGTTGTCCAAATGCTTCTTTGTGGCTCTCCTCTGGACACTCTCTAGTAGCTTCGTATCCTTTTTATACTGTGGCACCCAAAACTGCACACAGTACTCAAGGTGAGGCTGCATGAGTGCAGAGTAAAGTGGGACAATCACTTCCCTCGATGGGCTAGCAATGCAGTGCTTGATGTGCCCCAGGACACGGTTGGCCCTCTCGGCTGCCAGAGCACACTGTTGGCTCATGTTTAGCTTGCTGTTGACCAGAACCCCCAGATCCTTCTCCGCGGGGCTGCTGTCCAGCCTCATTCCCCAGTCTGTACGTACATCCAGGGTTGCCATGTCCCCGGAAAAAAACCAGCCCTTTTTTTCCTTGTACTTTGACCTTCATTTTCCATCACAGCTTTCACTGTTCATGGAGCTCTCAGTTCTTTATTTAAACACTTTAAATAAAGGAAAAACTCTCAGATCTCTTTACATCTTCCATTGTTTCTCAGTGGCAGTTTAACAAGAGCAAATAAACTTCTTGTTTGCCAACTCCTTCCACCAGTTGCATATAGCAAAACACAGTAGTGGGCACGTGGGCATCTAAGAACAGGACATTTAGAAGCAATGGTTGAACTGTGAGGGATAAGAGTTGCAGATACCATACTTATTTTTCCTTTCAAAGTGGAAATGTCTGAATGTAGCTGCCCAGTGGACAGAAATGTCAGGCATATGCATGCATTTGGGGAGATGGGGGATGAGAATGGCTGTAGGCAATTCCAGGTAAGCTGTGGTATGACAAAACTGGCTGTAGTTCTCTACTGTTAATCAGATAAATACCACTAAACTTGTACAATGACTTGTGGATGAGGCAAATACAAAGGCCATGCTTAAGGCTCTATGAAGGCTTGCTCAACAAGTGTGATATTGTTAGAGTAGTATTCTGCAGTATCTAAAAACTCCATTGATCTGCTTTTCTAGAATAGCTCGGTAACACACAACAGGAAAATATTGCCAAATTTACTTCAGTTATCCAGTAATATTTCTAGGTTTGGGGTATTTTAAACTTTTAAGGGTGCTTATGAAAAATGCCTAAGCATACTGTTGATTTTTTTTTTTAAAAAAGGGTAGCTATTAAACCTTATTAATTTATTTATTTCTTCATTTATTAGTTCCCCATGAAGAATATCATGGTTATAGGTCTTCCCAAGAGATGAAGTGTCAGACAGTATAGATAAGCTGGCAGGATCTTGCTCTTCCTGAAGTGTTTTGTACTTGTAAAGCTACTTTAAAATTGATAATGCTTGCTGCTTGGAAACCTTCACTAAGGAAATGATCATTTATCATTTGAGATATATCTAAGGTCAATGTTCATCCATGGCAGGCCATGCATAAGATAAGGCATAGATTTTTTACCAAGATAGTCTGCACCAAATAGAAGATATCATTACAGAGATTGTCTGCAAATAAGATGTATGCCCTTTATTTTGTAAAAGCGAAAGTGATTTTGGCCTCTGCTTTCTTTTGTCTCTCTCATTTTGGCAGGAACTCTTTGAAGGCTATCAGATTTGCAGATCTGCAAAGCAGCACAGAAAACATTACAGAAAGAGGCTTTTACAGAGAGAAAAAATTAAGATAGATTTTAAGGAGTGTTTTCCTCCATATTAATATAGTTAGACTGATGTATCCATTTTCATTTATTTACTTTAGTCTCAAAACTGAGGGACTAGAGAGTGCTTTTTCAGTTTGATGTCTGACACCAGAATAAAAGATCAGTTTCTCCTGAAATCACTGCTGGGGAATCTGAGATCTAGGCTGTAGTGCAGAAAAATACTGATAATGTGGGATCAGTCAAGTGAGGAAAAGGAGGCTGACTTGGGAAATCTGTATTGTCTTATGTTCTGATTGCTGCTCTTCCTAGAAATGATGCTTCCACTTCCATTTTGAATTTGTGCCCCTCTCTGGACTGTTTAACTGCAGAACAACTTTCTCTGCAAAATGAATAACCTGAAGACTTTCTAAAGATAGCCTGTGGGCCTTTAGTTTTTGTAATAGCAGGAACAAGGTCAAAATGCCCAGAAAGGATATGTTAATGAACTGATGCGGGTTGCAGTTGTCAGAATTGCTTTGCTGGTGCATTGCAGCAAACTATTTATGGTGTAAGTTTTTGGTTAGTGAATGTATACATTTCATCCTCTGGAGTTGTACAAGGACAGTCAATGTGATGATTAAAAGAAATGGTACTACAGTTGATTAGGTGGAACAAAAAACTCTTAGTAAACACTACATTTTATGAAGTGTCCTGTTTATCCTTGGATTTCCTTGTTATAAATTTAATGACCTTTACCTTTTATGCAACAGTGAGACACATAACTCACAAATGCAAGGTTGCATTTCTATATGACAGAAGCTTAATAAGTATTGTATCTCAGAATGCTGTACAACTCATATGCATATCTTGTTACTCATATAAAAAGTATGAACTTATGTTTATAGGGTGCAGTTTTGAAACACATAGGTTTCTTAGATGGCTGGAGGAAAGTCAGCAAATATGTTATCTGCAGATATGGCAAGGAAGATACACAATTAACTTTAGATCCTAAATCACCCTTGTGAAATGGTGAAGAAACATCAATTCTCAGACTTTAACTAGAAAGGATATATTGGTTCACAGGCTCTTTTCCCAATTTTACTTGTGTAAAATAGTTGTCCAGAGATGGACAAGGACTTATTTGTCTGTGTGAGAACTGAATTCAATAGCATTATAGCCTTCTTAACACAAAAACTTTATCTTACATTTTCTATAAATCCTTCAGATACTTAATTTTTGCAATAGAAATACACATGCTTCTTATAGATACTTCTGAATTTTACAAAATGTTGACTTTTTCCTTATTTAAAACATCCTTCCCCAGCATACTAGCTACTATTTAATAAATTAATAATTTTTGGTATAATCAAAATATAAAGCATGTCAATATAAAAACTGAATAGGCTTTAAACAGAGTCAGTTTGGACATGCAAAACTAGCTGCTTTTTTTTTTTTAGCTTTTTGGATGGGTCTTAGCTTTTATTCTAGCATGGTCCTCAAATACCAAATGCAGGTCATAGAGAAGCTGGAGGCATACTTCTCCCAGAGGTGCACAATGTAAGAATATGAGGCAACGGGCAAAAGTTTTGAAAAGATAAATTCTAACTAGATATTAGGGGAGGAAAAATATTGGTATAGGAGTGATCAAATGCTAGAACAGAGACATTGTGGAAGCTCCAGCCATGGTCATACTCAAAACTTGACTAGGTATAAGTCTGAGCAACCTGGTCTAACTTTGATGTTGAATCTGACTTTGTAATTGGCCCTGCATTGACCAGAGCATTGGGCCAGACAACATCCCCAAGAAGTACAGGGTGTCCCACCAAAAGAGCACTAGAATCTCAGCACACTCCCTTATATCCTAAGTAGTCACATTCTTGCCAAGAGGTAGGGCCTGAAGGTTAATATGCAACCCACAGAAAATGGATTTTGTCCTGTTCTTGACAGACGATTGCCATGTTAAAATCCATCATGAGTTTGCACTAGTTAGTAGCTATATTAATATGCAAAAATGGAGAGGGAGGTAAGTGAATAAGGACAAGAAATAAACTACTCTCTTATTGTACAGATGGCTTAAATAGATAAAGGCCAAGCAACAATTTAAAGAACTGCTGTGAGAGATAGGTACTATTAGTTCTGTCCTCAATATTTCTTCTAGTACAGAACACAAGAAACTAGACCAGAATTCTATTAATTTGACATTTGCCCTTAATTGTATTTAGAAAATACTGAACACATGGCATCTTGGTTTAATATAAGTTAATATTTTTCTTAAAGGCACTAGGGTTATTAAGCTATGAAAGGATTATGACTTTTCAAACAAAATGACTGCAAATACCCTGATGGAACACAGAAAGGACCAAAGGAATATGTATTTTAGGTCTACAGACATACTAAACATGACTGTCTCAGACTCATTGACGTTATTGTCAAACATCGTCAGAAAGAAACAGTAAACAGCAGTTTACTCTAAGTAAACATGTTAGCTTCTTCTATCCTAAAAGGCAGTACAGGAATGCATTTTAGGGTTTTCTGAAGCAAAAGAAAGCTTTTGCAAGTGAAAGTGTGAGAAAGGACACTCAGTGGGAAAAAGAAGATTTGAAAAGCAAAGCCATTTGCCATTTCACAAGCTGCACAGATATAATTTTGAAGACATTAGGATATCTGTTTTTCAGTTGCAGCATACGTATTAATATGCCTTGCTTTAAAAAAAAAATTTGGACAAGCATTTTAGAAACTCTGCCTTAGAGAGAAGTGAATGTTAACATGAAGCGACTCAGCCCAATTGCAGCTTGCATAGATCAAAGCTGGAAAATGTGTAATCATCTAAGATGAGTGGATAAGAAGGATCACATAAAAGATTACAGAACACCAGAAAGAAGACAGAAACAGAAGCAGAGAAATTGCTGTAAGTCCTATATAATGAAAATGATGAAGTGAGGCATGATTTAGCAAAGTACATTATTGTGGGTACAGAATGTGGGAACAATTGAAACCTGTCAGGAATCTTATCTTTACACAATCACAAACTCAGAAGGTTAAAATTACGAAGAAAGTGCCATGACGAAACTTACTGAACAAAAAGGCACTTCATTGCTTGTTTAAAACATGACACCTTCCAGTGAAATAAATAACTACAAAATAAAATCTCAGATCCACAGAACTACAATAAGACAAAAATATTAACAATTGAACCTTTAGACTAGGGTCAGTTGTTCCTACTACTTCTGAGTAGCTAGTATTGAAGTAGTTGTTTTCTGCGAGAGTTTCTAAGAGTTTTCTTTTCTAGAAATCTGACCTGGAAATACTGAATTTTTGCTAGTAACAACATGCGATTTGTTACCTGAGCTTGATGCTATTCAAGAGGTTAAAATATGTAATAATATAAGTCTCAGTCATTGCAAAGGATTTTTAGAAGGTTTTCTCCATGCTCTGCTGTTCTGTAATGTGAAATACTTAACCTGGAATACACCTGTTGATACAAAATGAATAAAGACAGCATGGGTACACAAAGAAAAGAAACTATGAATAAAAGTGCCTCCTTCAGCTCACTCAATTTTCAACACTTTTCTAAACTCCAGTCCCAGACGTCAAATGTTTTCCTTCACACTCCAAGTTTTTACTGTGGTATTCAGTTTAGAGAGTTTTTCTGTCAGACATTATTAGACATCCAGATCAATATTAAATGACTTTCTTTTCAGAGATAGTGAGCACACCTTACTCCCAGTGGAGTAAGAATATCAGTACATTCTCAGCAGTTCCGAGAAGCACATAATTTTGATAGATCTTACTGTAACAGCAGATAACCAGCTTCTTGCATGTATTGACTTCTAATCATAGATTTCACTTTTCTCAGTTTCTCTCACAAGAGGAGTTAACATGTACTTCCATTGAGGGCTGAAGAGATGTAATGTCTTATCAAATCTGTGTTGCTTCTTAAAAAAAGCAAACCAAATCAAAACAACTAATCAAGGTATTAGCATTTCTATAGATTAAATTTGATTTCTATTCTGATGTAATAGTGTGAGAACATAAATGACATCTTTCTTGCTACATCTAGTAACATTTAGAAGATCAATTTTCCACTTTAAACAATATTGTACCCTTTGCTTTCATTTACCTTATTTTTGAAAATCCTAGACTCTTACTGATATTTTTGCCCTCATGGAATACCTATAATCAGCTATTTCTTACATTTCAAAGGCATAAATTACATTTTGGAAAATTAGTTTTATAGTAGTCATGTCATTGCTATAGCGGGGCAGAAATAAGCAAGGCAAAATCCAAGAAGTGGTTTTATATGTGTCTGCATATGTGCATGTACATATGTATGTATATATACGTATATGTATATACCATCTTAGCAATATTCTGTTGAGATATATGACATAATTATGTTGATAGACCACTGCTAAGGTTACAAAGTTAGGTGCTTAGAAATACTAAACCCAATATTGTTTTTGCAAGCCTGTTTAGCTGACTTCTGTGTTTAACTGCTTACTTTTTCCTCATACTCCCATTTTTATTCAATGTGTAGAATGGATATTTTCTAGGAAATAGTCTAGGTTAAGTGATAAAAGGGGATGTGGTTTTACAGTGGTTCTGATCTGTGGCAGAAAAGGGAATATGTTTGAGGAATCATGGGTTTGAAAAAGTATAAGGGATGAACTTTTTGTTTCTTTGTTTCAAAGCTGCAATAATGTGCTACTAAGCAAAATAGTTAAAACAAACTTGTAAAAATGAAACTAGTTGAATGTTTGTTATTTTCTTGGTACCCAGATTTTGTTGGGTGCAACAAGGTTTTATTGTAAGAAACCTGGGAATTCAGAAAACCAACTGAAGCCAACGGGATTTATTGGCAACCTTTTGAAAACTGCATGATGACAAGTAGCCAGAAAAATGGTCAAAAAACCCAAGTACCTCAAAGCAAGGAAAAAAAAAAATGAAGGCAGAAAATTTGCCATTATTCTGTGCATCGGGTCTCCATCTGTAAAATGGCTGTGGTGTCTGATGAGGGACTTTGAGGATGTCCTCTGAGTAGCTCATAGGCAAGTTACCTCAGTGAACATCACATAAAAAAAATACTGATAAGGAAATAATTAATTCTGCCTTCAGAGCAGGGTTGAACTTTCTGAAATAAATAACACCTAAGGCTCCACATTGAAAAGTGAAGCTCACAAACATTATGTATGAACACAGTGAAATTCTTTCACTTTGTGCACTGAGGAGTTGGATAGAGATGGGGAAAAAGTATAGGTCATGGTATTGAAAGTAGCCCAGTACATACTTAGAATCACAGAATCATTTAGGTTGGAAAAG
>WAAD01029148.1:15290-45545 GCA_013389945.1 Fregata magnificens | reverse complement strand
CGAATTGAACTTTTAAAATCTAAGTACACTATTATTTTCAAGAGTACACACAAGTATGGCACTCATGCTATTGCTATGTAATAGACACTGTGAAATAATAAAAGATCAAAACAAACACCTTGTCACTTCTGAGAATTGTCATTTTTGCATAGTCAGGTATTATAATTATTAAATGCAAAAAGGTGTAAATATTAGGCCAGAAATTGCCTCATCGCATCTGTAGATCTTAAGAAATCATTGTAGAAGTATGTAATCCCTGTGTTCATTAAACCTTTCCTCTGAGAATTTGAACATTTCTGTGAATTTTAGATTAACAAAACTTGATTTTGTGAGTACGGTATTTCATCTACTTTAAATCAGAAATAGCTTTAAATGCACAGTTTTTAATGGGTGTGTGGATACCAGCCACATTTTTAATTGCTGCAAGAAACAAGATTTTAAAAAAAGAGAATAGAGATACCAGATACACAGCAGGATACTGAAAGTCTCCTGGTTTAAATGCTTTGCTTTGTAAACAAAGTTGTAATCAATGCTGATTACTGCTGTGTTGGCAGTCTGGGTTTAAATAGTCTTTATTGAAGGACTCTAATGAATGCCCCAAAAATTTTGCTGGAAAATTCCTGCTGTTTACTGTTCAGATAATCTTAAAAAAGTGACTGTGATGTAGTCTCATGATACACTAACATTTCTCTGAAAGTAAGTCACACTCATTCTGTTTCAGCAATAATTTCAACATAATGCCCCCCCACACACACTTTTTTTTTAATAGTTCATGCTTCACTTCCTCCTCCTTTTAACCATACCGTAGAAGCAGGGAATACATCTAGGTGTTTTGTATTGTTCTGGTTCTGCTACTTTCTTGTTTTACAGTGCTGAGTTCCCCTCATCACAGTCACTGTTTTGAACCTATAGTTACTTCAAGACCCCAAAATGTTTACATCTTCCCGATTGCTCTCTTAAAGAGCAGATTTAAATCTCAATCTCTCTAGCCTTACAACAAAATATTATACTTAGGCATATTACTAACCTAACCTCCATTCCTCCTTTCCCATATAGACACCCATTAAGAAAGTGGTGAATGAGATTCCCTGACTACAAGATATGGAGTTGTGTGAAGGGGTTTTTATACAAGGTGCATAAGTTTGGAGGGGAAAGGGATTAATTATTTCCATTTTTCAAAAGAAGCAGCCTGTCTGAGGGCCCAGGTGTGAGTCAGTAGGCAAAGGGAGGATGAGGCATCCCCCTGGTTGGCTTTGGATCAGATGTGGCTGGAGCTGCAATGGAGAAGGTGGCTTCCTCTCAAACGACTGGTAAGGTATGCTTATTTCTGGACCTTTCTCTGGAGGCTTTGCTAGGGTAAGCTAGTAATTTGTGTGTGTGTACGTATTTTGTGGCTCAGAGGAGCTGTGTCTTTAAAAATTACTGCTCAGACTTTCCTTAATGAGGCTACACCATGGTATTCAAGAAGACTGGAGCTCTGGATTATGGATATTTCAGATCAATTGGGTCATGAGACCCACTTGGTATCCCTTAATAAAATTCCTTCTGATTGTGTTAGGAGCTTGACTGAGACAAAAGCTCTAAACAATAAAGTGCAGTGTCTTAATTGAGAGCGATGCTGAGCAAATCCAAAGTGATTCATAGTGTGAATCTCAGTCTAGCCTACGTTTTTAGGGAAGATGGGGGAAGTTGATAAACTTGATAATATCACATTTCAGGACATCAGAGACTGGAAGTTATATGCCCAGAGTAAAAAGATTAAGAATAACTGTGAAGCAAAGTAATAAAAAATGGCTGCTGAAAACAATTTGGCTTGACGTGGTACTGCCTGTGTGTGAGAGAGACTTTGGGCAGGGGTAAAAGCTGTGTGATAAAGCCAGATGCAGGTGGTGTTTCCAGCTGCAGTTTTTGCATTGCTGCTGACTGCTGAGTTTTCCTTGCTTGTTCCCCAGTTTGCAGCAGAACTCTGCTCTTCCTACAAATAACTTACGTAATATTTCATGTTTGACAGACTTCTTATCTGAAGCCATCAGAGTGGGATTTCAGTACCACTGACTACCTGAAATGTTTTCCCTCCACAATGCAGGAAAAAATATCTGTTCCTTCTAACTGTTGTGGTTCATGGGATGTCCAGCCAAGAAATCATTTTTAATTGACAAGTTTTGTCTTAGCTTGTTCTGACATTTCATTGTGATACCATGGGAAAACTGTTGGTGAAATATAACCATCCATTCTGTTTTGAAGGTTGCTGTCGGAGGACAAACTCTCTTTTATAGCAGACTTTGTTTCCCTGTTAAGTTCTAGCCTGTGCCTTAGAGTTGTAGTAACTGTTACTTCATGGTTTTCTTTGCACATACTTTTCCCTTTGCTCTCTAGAAACTGGTCATTTTAGTTTTTATGTTCTGCTGACTTACTGATACAAAATCAAGATGGGATCTAATCATTATCACCATTCCACTCAGATGATTATTTTTTTTAAATGGTAAAAACCATCCTGGTATGAGATGCAGTCTGACTTCACAAGGTAATACAAACCGCACAAGTAATGGAATCCAGCCAAAAATATCACAAGGAGTGGCTGATGCCCACCTAATGTTTTCCACTGGAATACAAGCTAATCATGCATTTTATGACTTATTGCCAGCTGCCTGCAAAGAGGAGGCAGGGGTATAAGCTTGGTTCTCTTGCTTGAAGTGAAGCTGCAGATCCCAAATTTTTGTGCTTCAGGTGCATGCAATGCAATGGTGGTGGCAGCTTGCACATGTTAACTTTCAACAGCTAAGAACTGAGTTGTTTGAGCTGCTGGGACTGGCTAATACAGACCTTAGGTTAGCAAGAGTATGAGAGAGTAAAACTCATATACTTCTGCTCTATATTGTGGCCTCAGTCCTACAGTACATGGGAAGAACGTAAAAGTAGCTAAGCTTGAAAGCTTATTGCAAGTAATAGCTCACCCAAGCAGTGGATTTATTAATACAGTGGGTGACATTATCTGCCTCACCATGCTGACAGTCCCACATTTGGCAAAAACAGCCATGGGCTCAATATATATAGGTTTAGAGATTGCTGGGCACCTTTGTGAGATACGCTGATTTTGTTTCATAATAGCATAAAGAAAAAATTTTTGTTCTAAAATGGTGGTGTAATGCTGGCATAGTTGAGAGCAGTTTCAAGCTCTGTTATTTATCACACATTTCGGTAACTTTCAGTTTCTGAGAAGGCTGGTGATTACTTTCGTTAAATATTATGGACACATGGTACAATTTATAGTAAAGAGGAACAAGAAGACATTCTTTATGTGATAGGAATGCAAAATGTTCCTTTTTTTTGTAGTATATGTCTTTGTGTGTGCTTCTGTATGTTAACATCTGCTGCTTTGGATTCCCTGTGTCAAAAATACTTAGTCTGAGTTCTGAGGTTGTCGTCGTCATCTTTACTGTGGCCCTAGAAGTGGAATGTAAGTGGAACCTCAGGTAGTAGTACAGTGATCCAGTAAATCCAGCTTTACAGCTCATTAAGTTACATGTCACATGAAGCAGTGCTTTGATTCAGTACAATCTGACGCTGATGATTGAAATTTCTTCAAACAATTTTGATGCGTTAATTTGTATTAACCAGGCCTTGTACTGGCTCAGGTGTCATCTGTCCTCCCACAGTTGGCATGAAGCCAGCACAAACTCAATCTCATGTGCTCTGGTTATTGCAATAGAAATGCAATTATTTACCCATCCTTGATCTGAATCAGATTTGTACTGGATGATCTGGTAGTACATGGTTTCAGTATTAATGATGGCCAAAATAATGATCTTGGTCAAAGTGGTACAGAGGCTACGTTCTGGCCTTCATCATTGTCGCAAATATAGATCAATATTTTTTTATTTTTTCAATAACTTTTTTTTGTTTGTTTGTTTTTTTGTTGTCATTCCTAGAAGAATAGGGAAAAAAAGTGAAGAAAGAGCATGATGTACAACAATGCACTAGATGCCAAAGTTTGCTCTCAACTTTGTCACTTCCAATTTGTGTGGAATATTTACTCTTCCACCTTCACTGAAACCCAATAATCCAAATAGACTTGCCTACTACCTACATAAAGAACACGATTCTTTAGCATTACCATGGAACTAATATCACTATGCCGATGCATGAAATTCTTGGGTGCTTAATATCCATGTGTTTCAACAAACTTTATATTATACAGATAAATGATGTCTGCCTAATAACTGTCTTGCAAACAAGTTATCCTGAATTCCAGGCATCAATAAAGGTTCTCTTTGTCATGCAATATGGTGAACTTTATAATTATAAGAACAGATTTTGTTCTTCAGTTGCTTTAGTTGTGCCTTTTAAAATACAGTGAATAATTTTTTTTCAGTACAAGGCCAACAGCCAAACTTCATACAAAAATTTGGACATACAACTCTACAAGAAGGAGAAGATTTAATCCTGCATTGCACTATACATGGAAAGCCCAAACCACGTGTCTGCTGGAGGAAGGATGATATCCAAGTGGCATCTGGAGACATCAGTGTATGTTCTAATGTTCTTGAAATATTTCTTGGGAGAAAGATAATATATTTTGCTTTATGCTACTAATAATTTCCTATGTGCATTCTATTGTTTTACAGATTGAGAAATTAGGAGACACCTATTACCTTTTAAAAAGAAATGTAGTCCTTGCTGATACTGGGAAATATATCTGTGTTGCCAGCAATGAAATTGGAAAGGCACACTGTTCTGCTTTCGTAACAGTGATAGGTGATTCATCCTGCCAGCTGCATGCTTTTAAGCATGTTGTTGCCGTATTAAACGAGCACCTTATCTCCACTTACTAATATACATGTTTGTTTCAGAGAAAAATAAAACCCCAGAAGTCTCCACTGTAGTGCAGACTAAATCAGAATGGAAGGATGTATACTTTTCAGAAGAAGTGAATGTCACCACAACTGAGCTAGTACAAGCCCACAACACACATTGTGTGCGAGATCAAAGGCCGGTGGCTAAACATGTCCCAGTAAGGTAACTTGCAGTTTACTCTGTGCTATATCTTGTAATACTTCAATAGCTGTAAGGACCTTAATTTATAAAGCACCCATCAAACACTCTTCCTAATCCTATGAATTTTTGCATAATGTAAATGCAGTGCATAATGTGTGACTGCCTTTTACACTTAATTCTTCATCAGAAGATATGCAATTCTGTTAGATGAAAGGCCTTGTAATACAATAGAAAATGGAGTTTGTGCAATGAGTTTAGTTTAGTGAAATACTTTTTAAAAATCTAGACATCTTAATCTAGATATTAATGTAAGAATGAACAGCTCAAAGATACACAGTATTCCAGAAGTTCGAATTGATACAACTACATGAACATGAAGTTTCAATAACAGAATATGTAAACAAAGCTTTCTACTCGGTAAGCATCTTATTTAGAAGAATAAGTAGCAGTCCTAATAGCACAGGAACAGTCATTGTTCATTAATTGATTAAAGATGACAAAACTTCCCACTGTGCAATTTCAGAAGATTAAATGAGATACATGAAGTCAATAGTCCTCATGGTGACTTCTTGCACAAGGTTAAACCTTGCCTCCTGAATTTAGGCTCTGATAGCCTACTGTAGTTTATGGTGCTAGAACTATCTGTCTTTTGAGTAATATATTCAGGGATGAGAGAGTTTTTATACTCTGTGACCGTTACTAACCTGGTTTACTGTTAGTTCGCTGTTTCACTGGAAACATCAGATAAGATGAGGTAACGTAGAGATGTAGGGGGTGGTTAGGAACAGATTGCGCACAGAAAAATAAGACTTCCTGTCAGAGGTTTTCGATAGAAAATACCTGAACAATTCTATTGATAATGTTTATTACACAGCTCTAAAATTGGTAAGACTGTTTTACGGTGAAAAGCTGGTTTCATGATGATACAATAAAATAGCTTTCTTTCTAGAAGGTATGTGGAGCAATATGATGGAAAAGAGGGTCCAAGAGTCTCATGGCTTTAACAAAGTGATGATTAATGTGGCCTGGGAAAGTGTCTGAGAACCTGTGGGATTGCTGTCAGGCTAGTCTTTCACAGTCTGCTCAAAATGTTAAGTTTACACTGGTCATATAAAAATGCATTTGTTGCCTAAAAGTGTCTGAATATTTTCTGAACTTTTCATACATAGTAAATTCTATGGCAAAAAGCCATAGAAAAAAGAAAGAGCAGTGTTCTTTTGTCTTTAAGGTCCTGAGGTTCTTCTATCTAGACATAGAGCAACATGTAAAAGGAAAGGAAAATTATTGCATATGTTGATTCAAAAGCTGTTCTCATTTCATGATAAGCTGCCTGCACACTTTCCCTCATGTCCAGCTGACCAAGCATTGATCCCATATATTTTGTTCAGGGTTTTTGTGTATTGCTGTGAGATGGCAAATATTCCAAAGCAAAAAAAAAAATCAAATGCAAGATCATGTTAATTTTACTTAGGGCACATAGAGAATTCAGTTATCAGAAGTAGTCAGCATGGATTCACCAAGGGGAAATCATGCTTGACCAACCTGACAGCCTTCTATGATGGTGTGACTGGCTGGGTAGATGAAGGGAGAGCAGTGGATGTTGTTTACCTTGACTTCAGCAAGGCGTTCAACACTGTCTCCCATAACATCCTCATAGACAAGCTTAGGAAGAGTGGGTTAGATGAGAGGACAGTGAGGTAGATTGAGAACTGGCTGAATGGCAGAGCTCAGAGGGTCGCAATCAACGGCGCAGAGCCTGGTTGGAGGCCCGTAATTAGCGGTGTTCCCCAGGGTTCTGTACTGGGTCCAGTTCTGTTCAATATTTTCATCAATGACCTGGATGAAGGGATAGAGTGTATCCTCAGCAAGTTTGTCGACGATACCAAACTGGGAGGAATGGCTGATATGCCAGAAGGCTGCGCTGCCATCCAGCGAGACCTGGACAGGCTGGAGAGCTGGGCCAAGGGGAACTGAATGAAATTCAACAAGAGCAAGTGTAAAGTCCTGCACCTGGGGAGGAACAATCCCATGCACCAGTACAGGGTGGGGGTTGATCTGCTGGAATGTAGCTCTGCTGAGAAGGTCCTGGGAGTGCTGGTGGACAGCAAGTTGACCATGAGCCAGCACTGTGCCCTTGTGGCCAAGAAGGCCAAGGGGATCCTGGCGTGCATCAAAAGGAGTGCGGCCAGCAGGTCAAGGGAGGTTATCCTCCCCCTCTACTCCACCCTAGTGAGGCCACATCTGGATGACTGTGTCCAGTTCTGGGCTCCCCAGTTCAAGAAGGACAGGGAACTGCTGGAGCAAGTCCAGCAGAGAGCCACAAAGATGATCAGGGACTGGAGCATCTCTCTTATGAGGAAAGGCTGAGAGACCTGGGTCTGTTCAGCCTGGAGAAGAGAAGACTGAGGGGGGATCTTGTCACTGCTTATAAATATCTGAAGGGTGGGTGTCAAGAGGATGGGGCCAGACTCTTTTCAGTGGTGCCCAATGATAGGACAAGGGGCAATGGGCACAAATCAGAACACAGGAAGTTCCAGCCGAACATGAGAAAAAACTTCTTTACTGTGAGGGTGACAGAGCATTGGAACAGGCTGCCCAGAGAGGTTGTGGAATCTCCTTCTCTGGAAATGTTCAAAACCTGCCTGGATGCAGTCCTGTGTACCCTGCTGTAGGTGAACCTGCTCAAGCAGGGGGGTTGGACAAGATGACTCCAGAGGTCCCTTCCAACCCCAACCATTCTGTGATTCTGTGAAAACATGTAGATGATACAGAAAGGTCAAATTTCTCCTCATTTTTCTCATCTCTTCTGTGCTTTATAGCTAAAGCATCCTCTGGTTATTTGCTATTGTCAGTGAGATGAATTTTAGAATGTTTTATGTTCTGTCTGGAATCACTCTTTATTTGATCTCTAATCTGGTATTGACTCAAGAACAGTGTATGCCAACCACCACAGTGTTGCTTATGAAAGGGAATGCTGCAGCTGCCACCATTAAAAATATAGGCAATATTAACTGGCCTTTATTAAACAGGTTTAAAGAGAAACTCTGGCTTCAAGGAGTGTATCTTGAACTTGAGAGACCACAAGAGATTAGCTTCAATTTGGAACATGATCCTGTTCTTCTCCTGCCTGCTGCAGAGGATCAGAAGATGGACTGAACTGCAAGATGCCTGATTGATGAGGGTGTTCATATTGTTTGCTGTGTCCATTAGTAGATATTGGCCATGGGTGAGGAGAAGATGAATCTTTGAGTGCTATTTGATTTTTATCTAGGTTACAACTTGTATTTGGTTTCTTTATAAATAAACCGTTAATAAAATTCACCTGTGCAGAGCATTTCTTAGACTGTGATTTCTTATTTCTTGCAGTTTTGTTCTGGTTTGTTGGACAAATCTAACAGATGATGATGATGGAAAAAAGAGACATTAGCCTTTAAAATCACAGATCTCCTTGGTGATTCATCAGCACCTACTGTTTTATTCTTCTACAAATTCCATCAATGCCATCAGTTCCATCAATGGTTCTTCCCACTAGTTTATATAGAGAATGCAGACACAAATGAATGAGGACTTAAAATGAGTTTATAACTACAGAATTCTCTGGTTTATTAAATACAGTTTTCATTACCTTATTTCTAAAAGCATTGAGATATTTTGAGGAGGCTTGGCATCAAAAGGGGTGGTTACTAATAATAGCAAACCTCGTCTAATGCATGCTTAGTACTAAGAATGTCTTCAGGGAAGAGAGAGTCTCTTTAAGGCAGCATAATGGAGAAGTCTTCCTCTATATTGCTTCTGCTTTCAGGAGTAGATTATTGTGACAAAGCAGTCCATTTCCAGTTGATGCATGTCATTACAGTCCAAAGGAGTGGACTATGAAGTGATACGCATGCTAGTTTCAAAGCACATCCTTAGTTTAGTCAAGGATTTCCCAATGATAGAATTCCTCAAGGCCCACAGCATTCATTCAGGGTATAAAGAAAAGCTGAACTGGAATCGAATCTTTTGGATTGTAGGGCAGTCAGTAGCATGATGAAATTTTTGTCTCCATCTCTTGAATTCAGAGTCTAGGTGTCTTTTTCACTTCACTGCAGAGTTCCTTGCAGAGAAAGAGGACAACTTTTGTAGTGTCATCCATTTGCAGCATTGAAAAAAGTAGTTCAGAAAACGTCCCATTTTGGATAGTTGTTTGACTGGCACAATAGCCAACAGAACATCTAGTTAGACTTGGGAATAACTGTTCTTCAGGTTGGTCCTTCTGATTCAGATTTTCAAAGTCCTACCTAGCAAATGATTCATGCTACTCAGACTTCTGCTTCAGTGCACTGTGTATTGTGTAACTGCCTATTGTGTAACATTTTATCATTCTTTATATAAACATTGATTAGGCCTACACTGGCTTTGTATACCACAGCAACACACTCACACTTCTCACAGAGAGCAGATAGGGGTTTAAGCAGTGCAGCATCTTTGTGATTCATCCAGGTAGATGTCATTTGTGCAAAATTGGGACTGAAATAACATTTTTGAGAGTTGCTTAAATCATAATACCAAAACATTAAACATTTGTCTCCAACAAGATGCAGGTTGGCTGGTAGAAACTTAAATTTATCTCCAAAGTACAGGCATAGGGAGGAAATGAGCTGAAAAAATATCATGTACATGTCTTCACCTGATCGCATAAATCACTTACTTGACATTATGGAAAAGTCAATGGCATCCTGCCCACAGAAGAGTCACAAGGCTGTGTATATGTGCACATAAATATAGTAGCTGAGGACTGAGGTTCTTGCTCTGCTTAATTGCCCTGTATCTCTCACATTTTTTTCAGAAATGGAATGGAGACAAATATCAAACATCTCGTGGATCCCATACAATTACCTTTCTGCCACCTAAGGCCCTCCTTTGCACATGTTTAGAATTAAAGATTTCACAGAAAAAATTTTGTTTTGAACTGCAGTCACTTTCAGAAGACCAACAAAGTACACATCAGATATTGCCAAAAAATTAAAAAAACCATAAAATGTGTGTTCTTTTATCAGCTGGAATCCATAAGTATGGCATATAAGATTTCTTATTTAAAAATTCATTCTGCAAAAATGAAAGTGTAGGATTCAGTGCCTGCTGATCTTGATTCCTCAGCAAATTTAAGGCATTGGGTTACTCTTGCTTTTCCTCTTGATTGTCAGCCTGTAAGAACAACTTGAACTTTAATGTTTGAGGTGGGCTTTTTTTCCCCTTGATTCACAAAACATGACTTTACTTAAAAAAAAAGAAGTGTTAATGCTTTTCTAACTAATCCATGAGGCAAAACAAAATCTGTATATCTGTTCTTACATAGGGTTTTTTTACAAAATAGTAGAAAGTGGTGTTTATAAACAGATAAACAAAAAACCCAGCAACCTTCTTTTGTCAATGAGGAACACAGCTATTGCTCCAGGTGTTCCCAGGGAATGGATTTGTTATGAAACATGGTAAGTGTGTTTGTTTCTTTTCATTTTATAAATCATAGATGCTCACAGATTTGTTAAAAGGTCTGCAAAATTTGTCAGTATGTATGTATCTGTTAAATTCTAAGGACTATCTTGTTATTTAAAATTTTTCCCCAATATTATGATTTTAATTATTGTTTTGTGGAAGGAAGTGGAACAGTTAGTAAATATATCCTTTACTCAGGGTCTCAGGTTTTGTTAGTAGGGCCCTACTTTCTAAGGTGAGGTGCTGAGTAAGTAATGTTTTTATTCCTTCCTTGTTCTGCATATGTAAATGTATGGGGATGATATACAAAGAAATAATATACAAGGAAAACTTGGGAAATGTGATGTCTGTAAATCTCCTCCTTAGATATTTCCAAGGAGATGATATGAGTGACAACTATAAACATGAAGTTAGTGAATATGGACCCTGATAACTATTCCATACCCATTCAAATCTAGTCACAGTTCCCAGTAAGTTGTTCACGTGTGAAATAGCTAAAGTAGTTTCAAAAATTGCTTTGTGCCTTAGTTATCTTTTCTGCTTTGGGAGCAACTGACAGTGCCTTCTTCAGTAACAAGTAAAACAATTTTCTGCAAGCAAGTTTTAGTTTGTATTGAAAAAGATTAATATATCTTGCATAATCAGTTACAATATCTCAGATAAGAGACGTTAGCATCTGAAAATGCTGTAACTTTTCAGAAGCCAGCTGCAGCACACAAACGTGGATATTCTTGTGAATATAATGCATTTTATAGCCTTTATTTAAGGTTCTAAAGGTGTCATTACAAAGTACTGTTTATAGCATTTGCAGGAGAAGGGGAGTTGATGAAGTTGGAAATGTGTTTTGATCTCAGATCAGGATTTAATGGTTTAACAGTTAAGAGAAGAATTTTTTAGTTATTATTTCTAAGTTTAAAGAAAGAAGGTGGGTGGAAGGAGAGCAAGCAAATTTTCTATTTTTCAAAAGTAGACTTTAGAAAACTAGAAATTCAGCAAGGATATAATATCTAAATACATTTCAGGTTGTGTTTTGTCAGTTCTGTAAGGATTTAGGACAGCATCTTATCGGTGAGAAGGTTTATTTAAAGTGACTAAATGATTTATTTCATGACTCCCCTGGTTCTGCAGATTTGGTTGGGGGGCAGAGTGAAATGAAAATAGTATGTGAAAGGAAATATAACAGACATTGTGTAGGAAAGAACAGGACAAAGAATGAGGGGTGTGAGGGAAAATGGAAGTGGAGAAGGAAATGGGAAAGATACTGATTCTTTTTATGCAGTTTGCAAATTAGCATGTATAGGTAGATTAAGGGACTAGGAAAGAAAGCCGGATTTATGCTATATTGGCTGTGCAGCTACAGCACATAGTACACTGCTACTGTTTGACACCTAATGAAGAAAAGGAAAGGTGGTGATTTTTTTAAAAAACAAATTAGGAAATTCCACTTCAAAATCACATTGAAAACTTGCCTACTTGGCAGTTTGAAGCTTTCAGTGTTCAAGAAAGAATGAATTTGTCTTTAAGTTCTGACTAGAGGCTTCATCTTTCAAGGCATCTTCATGTGGGCCTACTAAAGTAATCGTTCTTTTTGTGCAGCTCCACTCACCAAGTCAACAGGATTATTAGAATTAATCAAAGTGAATCACATACAAGGAGGTTGCTGGTATCCACACCACAATGTTTCATTGTGTTGAAGATTACCTGCTATTTCTCAAATATATTGTTGGCCTACAGTGTAATATGTATACTATAGTAACATTAGCAATATATAGTTTATACTTAAAACAGTAGCAGACTGAAGCAAATGCCGAAATTTTATAATAATCCCCAATTTGTATGTCCGCCTGAAAAAAATGTCTTTGTCATTATCTTGCTCTGACTTTTGTTTGATCCTGGAGCAATGAAATAATGTCGTTTTTACCAGCAGTGTCTTTGCTACACAATAATGACTGAAGTCATACTTCTGCTTTTTATTATGGATACAGTATGTGACACTAAACATGTAGAAATCACACTGGGCTGATGGTCATTCTGTTAACAGAAGGCATGTGATATAAATAATTCTTATTTCCTTGAGAGCATGAGAGAAATATTTCACTGTTTGATTTCATTTCTGAATTCACCAGCAAAAGTAAAAAGTTGAGACGGTACAAACATTTGTTGGAATGGAAATAGATTTAATAGTGATCAAAAGCAAATGTAAAACTTCCAAAAAAAAAAAAAAAAGGAAGGAACTTATTTTAAAAATACGATCTATTTGGTTTATGTATTTGAATGCAGCAAATTTTTTTCCTTGTAACTTTCTATTATTGTCATCAATTGTTATTGACTTGATTGAAATAGAAAAATTTGAACTTCTGGCCATCTCATAACTCCAAAAGTGACAGTTTGCACATTTCTGTCATTAAGAAATTATCACATGTTCATAAACTTTTTCATTGTTTACTTGACTTAGACATCATCATTAAGCTGGCTGCATTTATTAAGTTTGCAGATACTAGCCTGTGTTCTTTCTTCTGCTTTGATTTTTCACTGAATATTTAAGAAGTGTTCAACTACAGAGAAAAATGGCCATAAGCTAATTTAGCGAGTTGCTATTTAGAATCAGATATTAAATAACGTTTACAGAGATTTCTTTGGACATTTTGTGTCTTTTAGTAGAAGCTAACTTGTCCTCCCCACTAATGCATAGGGTTGCATTTGTTATCATACTAAGTCTTATACAGAGAGATTAGGCTCTGTGACATCTATTTGCAACAAAAAGTTAAAAATAAGCCATAGTTCTCTGACTTTCAACCTCTGTGACAGTCCAGATAGTACCAGTGTAGAGACTATTCCTCCAGTTTCTGTTGCTGTTGTTACTGCTGCATGTCAAGAGTAGCCTTAAAGCTGACACCTTATGGGATGGATAAATTAAAGGGCAGATTAAATTTCTGAAGTTATTTTATGAGATCACAGTAATATGTCCTGTCTTGTTTCTTTCAGATCTGCAAACTATAGTATAATACCCCCTTGCAGGAATCATAGCAATGATACTCTCTCTCCTTGGCATTTTCTGGAGCTCCTGCTGGAGGTTTCCTTCAGGTTGTTTTCAAACACAAGCGCAGCTGGTAGCACAAAAGTCCAGCCTGTGTTTACTTCTCTAGGATGCTCTGGGAGATCCTTTTCAATGTGTATCTTGGTAACAGCAGACTGAAGTCCTCCATTTACCAAAACAGTTAAGCACATGCTTGACTTCAAGCACATAAGCAGTCTTATGAGCCAGTTATGTGCTTAAAGATTTTGCTAGATATGCGTTATATATATTCCACTTCATAGGGAAGTAAAAGGATTTTTGAATAAGAAGGCAACGATGGAAACAGGCAGATGTGGTGGTGTGGCAAAACACATCCCATTCCAGCTATAGACAAGAGTAGTCTTCTAACTGACCTCTGTTTCGGAGGCAACCAATCTAAGGGTACAATTAGCTGCATAGACTGAAGAAGCTGGGCTAGTGGTCGTCACAAACTAATATGCTATTCCATGGATGATTAATCCTGTGGTCTGCACAAAGCCTCCACAGGTCTAGAAAAGAGCCGTTAAACTTACTTAAAATCTGCCTTTTCAGAAATTACAGTAGTTGGTCTGTGTTAATTTACTTTCACAGAATTTATATTTCTGCACTTTGTATGCTATTGTTTGTTAAGCTTAACTGCTTGGAACATCCAACAGAAAAATTGTGAAGGAAACAAAAAAACCACCAGAGCACCAAATCTATATATTACCAAATACAATTTTAGAGTTCAAAGTTACAGAAAAAAATAATTTAAACAGTGTATTCTAATAGTGTGCCACCACATATCTGAGCTCAGCTTACTTATTTAGTCTGGTGATTGACAGATGCATTTGGTAGCTTTTATAATGAAAGAAAGTAAGGCTGAATCTCACTGATATGACTACTTCTGACTTGTCTGTATCCTGCTGCTAAAACACTTCTTTATTACTTTCTTTGTCTTGTGCTTATGATTTAGGAAATTTGCAATGGCTTGAAAACTGCACATTATAAACGAAATTGAATTATAAATCAAAATGTTTGGAACAGATGATGTTTCCTCAGAGAATCCCTTTTGTGCTTCCAAAATTAGCATTGTCAATCAAACCAACAGGTGGTGTATGGTTACACAGAGTGGATCCCCTCTCACAAGATACTTTCTTTTAGGAAACCAATCAGAACTGGCACTGACATGATGAGGCAGACCTGTCAGCAGAGCTGGGGTATATAAAGCAAAACAACTATGTTAGCACTTCTGAGCAGTCGTGCATTCCCCGCCTCGCCTCGGGTGTAGGGATTGCAAAAAAACAAAACTACACTGTCAAGACTGTGTAGTTTTGTTTTTATGATTAGAGGCTCTACAATTCTCATGCTGGGATTGTCTAAAAAAATCTTACTCTGGATAAGGACGTCGTTCAAGAAGATTTCGTTGGGCTTAGCCCACTCTTACAGGCACTGTGAGAGATCAGGTTAGTAGCGTGTTTCTGCTAGCGTAATGAGTATTTTGTCAGTCATTAATAATCCTGATATGATCTATTATTTATAAGTTTGCTCACAGCGGGGTAGAGGTTTCAGAGTATAGATATGGAGCACTTAAATTATCTGGCAAGATTATGTCTTAAATTTCTGCGAGTAAATTTTGATAAGACTCAGCACAAAGTTTTTCCCGTATATTTATTGTTAAAGGCTACATAAATTAAGATTTGAAAAGTGCATGGAAACATTTGCTTAACTTAAAAACTCCTTTCTGTTGGGAATGTTCAAGGTTATGCTACTGAGAGATAAACTGAGAAGCTCCAAGAATAGCTCTGATAAAATGCATATGGTATCAGCTAAGCGCTGATGACTTTTTAAGGGAATCAACTGCTAAGGTATCAATTACATGGCAGCTCTGGAACACTTGTCTGCTGTCATTCATAGCTGGGAAGGTTATTTCTGGAACATGACATTTCAGATGCATACTTTCAATTCTAATTATACAAAAAGCCTTATAAGATCAGGTCTTCATCACCGAAATTTGCCTAGACAATGAAATATATAAACTTTGTGTGAACTCAATGACAATGCTACTTAATTAAGTAATTTCCAATCTATTCTGGAGTCAGGAAATTACATATATGTATAAGCTTTCATAATGTTTAATTATATTGTAAGATTATTTCCATATATTTTAGCTGAGATTCAAAACAGTTGTAACTGAAGTACATCTTAGTGAATTACATGTGACAGACATTCGTCTTCATCTTCCTTTCAGAAAACTAGTGCTGTTTTAGGATGAAATGTTGGTCATTTCTTTCTCATTTGAACTCATTTCCTCCCACCTTTGAAGCTGAAAATCTTTGATAAAAGGCTGTTCCTCTGTCAAGCTGGAACAAGTATCCAGATAACCAGTAAAGGTGATAAAAAGCAGCTCAAAATCCCAATACAGTATCCAGTTCTGCCCTTATGCAGTTATTGTATGTAGGCATCAGGCACTAATTTCAATGAAGGAACTCACGTCATGAAGAATTTTCAACCCTTTGAAAGGTAGCATAAATTTTAAGCCTGGGACTGTCACAAAATCAGGCACAAAAGCCAAAGTAAACAACAGTAAATGTGAGTGAGATTGACTTGAAAAGATTATGGGATTAACCCATGTTTAGTAAGACAGGACATGCTCTCAGGGGAATTTTTTAATGAGAAAAATTGTAACTTTAATAGATGTATGACACTATTAAGAAGATACTAGTTACATTTTAAAAACCTGCACGATTCAACATCAGTGAATAAATATGTTCATGCAAATGTAAATACTCCTGATGCAGAAGCTTTTCTAGTGGCAGTGTGCTATTTCAAAGTAGGATCTTATGGCATAGGAAGGGAAAGCAAACTATTTTTCTTTCAGATTTCACATGGATCTGCAGTTGTTCAAACCATCAGTGTCAGTGGCCACCTTATATCCTAGCTCATATTTCGGGGGTGGCTGTCTTCCCATATTCAAAATTCCACTGAGATACTCTCTAAGAAAGAGTAGAATTTTATCTGCATCTTTAATGCCAGTATGCTTCTGTGTAGAATGAAATTATTCATTACTTACAGACTGCTTTTAAAAGAGACCCTCCTGGCATTTTTTTAATTATTAAAAGCCGAACAGAGTGTAGACCTTCACATTTTTTTCAGTTGCTACTTAGTGACCTAGTTGTCTTCCCATTGGAGAATGAAAATGCTTTGCACTAACAAAACATTTTCAAATCATTCAAACAAATTTTTACATGGAGATTATTTTCTCTTTAGGTAAAAGAGATTAGTGGACAAATGGAGGCTAAATGACCTGCAGAAGGTCATCCAATGAGCAAAGCAGAACTTTGTCTGCTGCTGCATACTTGTAATGCCAAATCACAGCTTTACTAAATATGACAGTTTCACATTGAACTCAGCCAAATGTGCCCTAAGAGTAATTTGCTATACAGCTTTGTCAAAACCTACGGTCTTCACATTTCACCAGGTCAATGTGATTTAAAACCGAGAAGAGAAAATTGTTATAAAAATAATTGCAAATATTCATAAAAGCTAGCAAGAAGGATGTGTGTGTAATAACAGTTTCACCATTGATCTCTAATTATGTTTTTGTTGCTTTCAGAGTGCCTGTAAAGATGACGACAAAAGCACCAACATTCACGCAGCCATTACAAAGTGTTGTGGCACTGGAGGGTAGTGCCGCAACCTTTGAGGCTCATATTAGTGGTAAGGTTTTGATTCATTCTTGCAAGATTGATTATTTTTTATTATTATTCTTGGTAATGTTTATGCTAAGACAAATGGTAACACTTTTCATAGATCACAATCTGGTCTGAATGGGTAAAGATCAGTGTTGAAATCTGAATATATATGCACAGCATACGATACTGATCAGCACTGTGAGGTGCTGTCAGATATCCATGAACATACTGCATAAAGTTACAAGGCTTCCCAGGCAATAGCCAATCATCCTTCTGACATACATGAGAATTAGACACCAGTCTCATTGGCAATTAGACTGGTGTCTAATTCTCATGTATGTTAGAATCATCAAAACTGGGGGGAGAGAGCATTAAAAGTATACACATAAAAATACATACTGTGCTAATATGGGAACTTCATATGGGTGCAGAGAGAGTAATCTTGTTTGGATGGTGATCAGACAGAATGAGGTGTCAAGGTGAAAAAGGGAAGGCATGTGCTAGGTCTTCATTGACCTGGTGCTAAGCCTTACTCTGGCTAAGCTCTATTTCTACCTTCCGTGCCCTTGAATTTACTTAATTCCAGAGTTCTGGCAGGGGGGTTAAAAGCACAAAATCGAGGTCCACATGGCCACTGAAGAGGGTAGAAAGCCCGAGTTTGCTAGATAGTAGACGTGTATGGTGATCATGATGGTAGTACGAGGCTGGATTAATATAATTTGTTGACGCAATTTAAAGATGCCACATAATTTTAAAGGATACTTCATTTTGCCAGTCTACACACTATTAAAACACCCTATCTTGTGCAAAACCCCATGCAAACCCCTGAGATAACTTTACCAGATAGCCAACGACCTGTTCTAAGAGTGCCTGTGACCTCGGCAGTGACTAAGGAGAAATGACACGTGTTCCTGCTGATGGAATTATATTGTCTTACAGGCATTAGCAATGTGATAATCCACATACCGTAAAACACTACCCAGATGCTCTGTGACAGGTGCAAACACATGATCTGTCCAACCATAAAGATCTCTGACATCTATGATCCACTGTGGTTCATCCCTTGGTCCCTTTGGATAACACTGGCACACACAAGATTCACAGAAGGTGTTTTAACATGTCCTGTAGTCTACATCCATGATAATTTTTCATGCCTTAATCTGCTATTTGGCCCTCTACTCTTCAGTTAATTGCCCTGACCTTCTCTTGTTGTCTGTACACTGTAAATTTTCTGTGAAAAGTTTCTTTCCACTGATGATTACAATACTTATTACAAATATGTAAATATATCATCAGAACAAGTGCTCAATGTGTGATTTTGGCTATTTTTGTTTGTGTGATATCATGGAGTACTTAGGAGGGGAACTTGATTTCTTACTAAGAGGAGATACAGCAGTTTTTCTAATGGCACATACCATATTTGTACTTCAGTCCCAAATATCGTGTGAGGCAATCTCCTGTTAGCTTTTATTCACATTGTGGGATTCTGGAATATCTTTCCTGCCCCAAAAGCATCCACCAAGATAGACAGATCTGACAGTGGCTTGGTATTTAGTTTCTCTAATGCATAAAAAAAGAGAAAGTTTTAGTTTTTGAACTAATTACATAAATAATGGACTACACAGCTTTATTCTGCTACATTGTGCGCCCTTCCTATTTGTCATGAATTATTGTGAATTTGAAATTCAGACTTTCTGTTTATCTCTGATAACACTGCCCTTTTATGTACAAGTCAAGTATTAATACAGAGCTACAATTCAAATGTGAAGAGCCCAGTTAATCTAAGAATACCAAGAAGAGCTTAGCAACCACCTGAGATGCAATTCTGCACTCTGTAAACTAGAACAAATAAATTGTACTGTTGTATCAGACTGTGAATTAAGTAAGTGCCACATTACAAAGGTTTGATATCAGACAAAAATACCCAGTACCTCCTCTTGCGCTCAGAAAGTGCAGAACACACAAACCCCATGATTAAAAGCAGTAAATGCCAGCGCAGCTAGGACACCATCACACGGGGAGCCCTACTGGGTGTGCAGTGACTGAGGGGACATGAGGCAGCACGTCACTGTCAAGAAAGTCTGCAGTGCTGCTGGCATTAGAAATGTGCCAATCCTCATGTCTCCACAGTACTGATCAAGTATTGAATTTGTTCATAAAGAACTAACCTGTAGTCCCCTTAACTTTCTTTGAATTGATATTTTCAGGTATTACCAAATGTAAGACAGCCTTTACACTCTGCATATTGTTGAAAGCAGCACATAGATTGTACACAGGTTGGCAATTCCTGTCATGTCATTGTCAGGACAATCTCATTGAATTCAATTACTAAAGCAGTGAAGTAGAGGCACTTCAGGTTCCTTTTCTTCATTTTGGCAATAAAGCTCAAAAAAACTCAAGGACAGTTTTAAAATGAAAAAGAATGTCCTAATAATTAATATTCAAATCATTCAACTATGAGTAAAATTTAAAACTTTCCTAACCAAGTCTGGTGTGACTGCAGACAACCAGTAAAGGCTTCAGTCTACATATCTCAGCTTCTCTTTCATTTTAGTCTCACACAGTCATATTCCTGGCACATTAAAACCTGAAATAATTAAATGAGTTTAAGGGAGGGATACTCTGGAAAGCAAGAAGAATTCTGTGATCCTGGGGTTTTCCAAACCACAGAGAGTGGAACTGGGAAAATTAGAGCAGCTGTAGTAAGCACAGTCTTGGACCTCGTTCCTGAGCCCCTGTGCAGTGCAATTGGTGATTTGGCTTGAGTGGAGAAGTACAGGAAGTAAATTTGCAGCGATTTTCATTTTGGTGAAATGGTGTTCTAGGACTACAGAAAAGTCTTTGAGCTGGAACTGTCTCCTTAAATTAGCTGTTCTTCTTATGTGATTCATATAAAAATTTTATCTGTTCATGAAATGGATTTCGGTTGCTCGATAAAGTTGGCTGAGTAAAACACTGGGAAGACAATTTCCATTAGGAATCTAAAATCACCATTTAAAGCTAAAAACCATCTGAAACTCTTCTGACCAGAATAGTCTTGCTCATGACCCTGACAACAAAAGAGTAATATATTTGAACAACAAAAGATCAACTGATTCCAGCTGACTGCTTTCCACCAAACTTAAACAGAATTCACTCGAGAAAAAAGAAACAAAAACCCAAAGCATTAATAGCATTTGATGTTAATGACTACAACAGTCACTTTTTCTGTCACTTCATTTTCTAAAATCATTTAGTATTAGGATAACAACTTGACTTGGTTGGAAGTTCTGATTTTTACTTTGTCTCCGAACTATTGGACTGGATACTTTTGTTAGCAACGCTACTTAAATATTAGCAAATAAATAAAAAAAACCCCTCACGTGCATCAATTCAGCCACCTCATAATTTTGATGAACTTCTATTCCTCAACAGGATTGCCAAACACTACAGTCCACTCATTATTTAAGTGATTTCCTAAATGCAGTAGCCTGTGCAGTTGTCCTATTGCTCCGTGTATTTTAAAGACCTTTCTAAAAAGAAATTCCTTTACCACTGTGTCACTGGACATATAATCATAGATCTGTGCCTATGCTGTTACACTCCACTGTAACTGTGTATACGTGAGCGAGTGTTATGGTAATTTTGGATATCTGGCATTTCATAGCATCTTAATCTCCTTTTGTCTTCCTTTAGGTTTCCCAGTTCCTGAGGTGAGCTGGTATCGGGATGGCCAGGTTCTCTCTGCTGCAACTCTGCCCGGTGTGCAGATCTCGTTTAGTGATGGCCGCGCTAAACTGGTGATCCCCACCGTGACAGAAGCAAACAGTGGAAGATACACCGTACAAGCCACCAATGGATCTGGGCAAGCAACTAGTACTGCTGAGCTACTTGTCACAGGTATCAAGCAGCTAAAGAAAGGCACCTCTCTCTGCTACCAATGTGAGAAAGAGAGCGGTAGGAGAAGTGTCACAGATTATGTAAAAAGGTTGGATTTGAAGTACATGATTAGCAAAGAAAAACGACATTTAACAAAATAACTCACACAAAGGGCCATACCCAAGAGACTGCACTTGCTACCTGTGGTTATAATCGATGTATCTCTAATTCTAGAAACATTTGCATTCATGGGCATAATCAGAAATATCAGAAATTTTAAACACATGAAAAAAGTTAAGGGTGTTTGCATTTTGGCAAATCAACTCAATGTTTTGGATGTTTGAGAAGGTAGTATCATCTGTCAGTAGCATGTGAAAGAGAAATAGACCTTGTGCACTTCTAGTAATGAAAATATCTAGCCCTTACAGTTATTTTTAACAGACGTTATTGTTTTTCTATTTATTTCTTCAACAAAACTGCAGCTGGAACAGCACCACCAAACTTCTCACAACGACTACAGAGCATGACTGCAAGGCAGGGAAGTCAAGTTCGACTTGACGTGAGAGTGACTGGAATCCCTACACCTGTGGTGAAGTTCTATCGGGATGGAGTAGAAATCCAAAGCTCCCCCGATTTTCAAATTTTACAAGAAGGAGACCTTTACAGCTTAATAATTGCAGAAGCATATCCTGAAGACTCCGGTACCTATTCAGTAAATGCCACAAATAATGTGGGACGTGCTACTTCAACAGCTGAATTGCTAATTCAAGGTAATGGAATTGAAGTTGCAAGCCATGAAAATAAGAGTGTATTCATTGTTGTAATGGTACAATACGCACCACTTCATCAAAGTTATATCAATAAGTTCACTTATAACTTCTTTCTCAAGAGTTATCAATTTGCTGTGAAAAAGCAGTGTCTTTGGTGAAATTTGCCACAGATTTTTGGCTGAGAATTTAAAAGGACCTTTTCTTCAGAATGGGTCATCTTTAAACTGAGGATACAATAGACAGAAAAAAAGTGTGGGATACTTTCAGTTGTTCTCATTTTGTTCTGTAGATTTCTCAAAGTTGTGTTTGTAAGCTGGCTTTGACAGAATAGATATATTAGACTGCACAACTGTACGTGGTCTTGTAAATGAGCCTGGTAAGGATGAAGACAGTTCTTAGATAGAGGAGAATTGTAGCAGTGAATCATTCTACCCAGAGCGGTCTTGCTTGGATTTCACCTCAGTCAGGCTTCCAGACTGTGTAGTCATTTGAGATCCAGGACTGAATCTGAAAAAAACTACAATAAAAGTGTTTTGTTTGGGTTTGTTTGGGTTTTTTTTCTAATGACTTAGTAATGCAGAAATATTATTTCAACTGTTTTCACAATAATCTGTCCATAGATACTGCAGGAAAAACAGATGGTTGCTTAATTCTTTCTCTGTTGTTTATAGACATTTGTATATAATTGGAATTGACCCTTCATTTATTTCTGCAACTGCTTATTGTTTGTTGCCATATGCGATTCTCCTGACAATGTTTTCTCTTCCAAAAGGTGAGGAAGAAGCCGTTCCTGCTAAAAAGACAAAGACAATTGTTTCGACTGCTCAGATTTCACAAACAAGACAAGCCAGAATGGAAAAGGTATATTTTTCAAAAAAAAAAAAAAAGCAGGTAAGGCTAAAATGTGGATGATTACTTCTACAGTGTCTCAGACTTGTTTTCTTGATTTCATTGTAGAAGATTGAAGCCCACTTTGATGCCAGATCACTTACAAGTGTTGAAATGGTCATAGAAGGTGCGACAGCCCAACAGCTCCCACACAAAGCACCTCCACGAATGCCTCCTAGACCTACATCAAAATCACCAACCCCACCAATAATTGCTGCAAAAGCACAAATGGCACGACAGCAATCACCATCACCTGTTAGACAATCACCATCACCTGTAAGACATGTCAGAGCACCAACACCCTCACCAGTAAGGTAAACTTTTTATTCTTTCAAACAAGATTGCTTTTTGAATCACTTTCGTATATAGCACTAATGGTGTAGAATGAGAGCATAGTACAAAATGGAAGAATGCACTGACTTAATACTGACTGAGTTTATTCTGACTGTGAGCTATAATGTGCTATATTTGCCACTGCTATAGAAGTGCATGCCTCTTATGTAAATTTTCTATCCCATATGGAAGAAAATCCTTTAGAGAATAAATCCCATTTGATTGCTCTATATACAGCTGAAGTAGCACTCAAAGCTCCAAGTTCATGATGAAAGAGAAGAAAACAGTAGAGCAATTGGCCCTTGATTATTTTAGATGAACAGAGAAAAGAGCAATGACACTCTGATGGGTGGCAAACAGAATGAAAGGATACGTAAAAAAATGTGAACACATAATCTGTGTGTGTTCTAGTAATGGCTGCAGAAATAATGTTTTGAAGGCAGGCAAGGTAAATGGGGTTGTGGAAAAATGAAGTTCAGCTCTGCTACGTAAAGGGTCTTAAGAGGGAAAGTGAGTGATTTGAAGAGCAGGGCTTGTGGTCTGGGAGTCACCAGGACGTCTGTGCTGAGAGGCAAGTAAAGAGAAAATTGCTTTGGCAGTCCTGCAGTGTCAGCATCCTGAAGCATCAGCGTCACAGAACAAATGTCTCCAAGCTGAGTGCTCAGAAGAGCCCCATTTAAATTGGCAGAGCTAGGTATGCTGGTGAATTTTGCCCCATTGAGAATAACTTGCAAGGACAAGAAGAAATGGATTGATAGTAACTAGCAATAACTAACAAACTGCATAGATGAAAGAATAATTCAATAGTGCCATCTAGAGTGCACATGGAACTAGAAGTTTGTACTTCCCTGCTAGTCAAACCACTTTTAGACATACAACACACTAGAAAATAAATCTGAACGTTAATATGATGCTGCCCCCTAGTGCTGCAATTTGTTAATGTTATCTGGGAAATACAGCATTAAAAAATTCCTCTCAAAGAAAATCTAAGTTAGAAAGCCTGTTAAAGCATTTTGAAAAATGCTCTAAAGCTATCTGCTGGGACTGGGATTGAATTTTTAGAATATCAAAATTTAGAAACTAGCACTTTCCAAGTGGCTCCCAGTTATTGTGGCTAAGGTTTGTAAATGTAAGTATGGGAAAAAATATAGGCCCTGATCAGAAGCTTGCCTGGAGTCTGAACACATGTATGGATGACACATGAAAATTAGATGTAGTGCAGGAGTAGACACAGTTATGTTGTTGCTAGGTGGCTGCCACATGATATTTTTACAAAGAGTGGTTACACTAATCATTTTGTCTCTCTACAGAGACTAGACCACAAATATAATACGTAATACTCACAACGTGTAAGCCTTTTATAGTATTCCTATTACAAGAATTAAGATAGAGCAAATGGAAACTGATGATGTATTTTAATATTTTAAATATATGTTCTTGAGTGAAATGCCCTTTGACTTTTGCCTTTATTTCTTTTTGGAAATCTAACTAAGCTACTACAAAGATGTGTTACGGTTATGAGTATGACAAAAACACACATTAGGCATAATGTTAAAAACAGATAAGTATAATCTTACAAGTAGAACACCTCAAAAACTTTTTAAAAATCAAACTACAAAGTACTGAAGATACCCTAAAAGGGGAGTGAATTCAAGTTCAGGCTGAAGTTGTTTATATAGTTATTCGTTGTATGATACTACATTAATTATGTTAATACTTTATTTTTTCATTAGGTCGGTTTCTCCTGCTGGAAGAATCTCCACCTCACCTATTAGACCAGTGAAATCTCCATCTCCGATCCGTAAAACGCATGTAGTGACAACAGCTGGGGCCGAAGTCCTTCCTCCTTGGAAGCAGGAAGGATATGCTGCAACCACAGAAGCCCAGATGAAGGAAACAAGAGTGTCTACAAGCGCTACCCAAATAAGAACTGAAGAAAGATGGGAGGGGAGATATGGGGTCCAAGAACAAGTTACCATTAGTGGTGCTACTGCTGGTGAGGTTGCGGCTGGTGCTAGAGAGGTAAAGTCTATTTTTGGAAAGAGCATTGGTTTTGCACTATGTGTGGACTCACCACTGCTGAATAGATCTGCTAAATGGAATCTGAGAGGCTGTGTATAAACACGTGTGTGTATCTGCTGTTGAGAGAGTTCTGCTGCAAATATTTAAATGCTTCTTTGCAACATTCTGTCTCTGTACTTGTTTTGTGCTTCTTCTGAATGTAGGCAAAACATGAAAAAATGTCTTTTGATGTGACTAATATAGGTGAGAAAGGACAGTGAAAAAACAGCAGCTGTTGCTACGGTTGTTGCTGCTGTGGATCAAGCCATGGTGAGAGAACCAGCTCCAGGTGTTGTAGAGCAGACTGCTAAAAGGACAGCAATGACTGCAGTCCACGTTCAACCTGTTCAGGAACAGGTAGAAATAGAGCACAGACATTTTGTAATTTCCCCTTTATCCCTTTATCCAACATGCAAGCAAGGCATGATTCACTGTGAGGAATTAACAAGATATTACCCAGTGTACTGCAAGCATGCATACTCATATAGAGCATCCAGACTGTAAAGGAATGCTCATGGATCACTTATTCCATTGCTTTCCATCATACCAGCATTGAACTAATTATTCTTAAACTGGTTTTAAGTTTAAGAATGCCTTCTATGAAAGTGATCCTGTGTTCTTCCTCATCGTTTATTCTCTAACATTATTCTTACACTGATGAAGTTTTTCCTCTAATATATCATTTATAATTTCCCCACTAGGAATAAAATAATTTTCCCTTAGTATTTTTCCTTCACTTGCATTCCTCTCTTATTTTTCCTTCTCCTCTTCTTTTGATGACCAATTTGTTAAAATGAATTTTAAGGCTTTTTTTGTTTGTTTGTTGCTATAAAAATCAGATGAGAAAGGAGGCAACGGTAGTAATTACCAGTGATAAAGCCACAAAACAAACATTAATCTCGAGAACTAGAGAAGGAATTGTTGCTTCACATGAACAAAGGCACATCTCTCCTGAAAAGGTGAATACAGATGTTACCTGTGATTGTCATACACTACCTTGTTCAAAAATCTAATATCTCATCAAAAAGACAAGTCTATGAACAAGACAAATGATATATCGTAATATTATTTTTTCCTTTTATATATGTTCACCCTTCTAGTTTATGTTGTTATCATTCTCCTATCTCTCCTTGATGATGACTGTATTTCCTTTTTTATTTCACTTCCATTATTAATACCTAAGACTGTGATAGATAAACTTGCAAAACATTAACTTAGAAAGAAATCAAAGAGATTTCTAGATTGTATGGTGATTTACTAGATAGTATTCTCAATCATTTAAAGAATTGACATGTAGGAAATATATCTCTTAAATTTTCTATTTTTTTTCTGATTTTGTTTCTAAGCTTGTCATTTGTAGCCTGCTTTGTTTGTTGGCAGCACCGTGGATCAGAAAAAGGAGGAAAAACTCATTCTGCATTGAAATCAATTTTGAAAATACTGATGAGTGATGGGAATTCATATTATTTTAGCATGTGTTTTGCCAGACAAATGTGATTTAATGGAAGACCAGCTTTTATAGAGAAATGTTACATTTGCATTCTAACTGAAATGCGTGAAGAAAGTGTAACCTATCTTACAGTACTGAGAAACAGAAATTCACCTGGGCAAAAAATTACATGTTTATGTGGAGATTACATCTGAATTTCTTGGCAAAATGAAAGCTACCTAAAACTTCTTTTTAATATCCTACACTTTCTCAAACTGATTATGATGCAGGACAGTTTTTCTCTGATCTGTTTTTTTTTTAATTACTGCTTTGAGTAGCAAAGCAAGCATTTGTGGAATATTTTATTATTTTTATGCTAAATGTATATGTCCTATAAAAAGTCTGTTTATGTTGTTATTGTTGTTTCCAGACTAGNGATGTGCTATGTGTCTTTGCTCTGCTTCTTTATGAAGAGAAGATTACAAAATGAAAACTTTATAAAGCAAGGTATTCCAGATATAGGCCCAGCATTGCAGGTCCAGTTCTACTGACTTCATCGCAGCTCTGTCCACAGAGGAAGAGTGCAACTGCCCTTCCTACAGATCCTTTGAGCATTATGGCTTTTATTGCCAGGGTACTCATAATTTCATCTGATGCTTAATGACCTTTGTTTTTTGTCTGAAGGTAGATTTCTGAAGATAAATTGTAAAGGTTATCTCTCATGATATGATATTTACATGTGGAGTTCGATTTAATGAAGCTCATATTTGTGTGAGGACTGAATGCATCTGCTAGACCATATGGTGGAGTAACTGATGAAATAGTTCCATCTGCTGGTGGGAGTAAATATTAAGTCAGTAACACTCATTTTTATGCAAACAGTTTATACAAAATATAACAATGTCATATCACAGTTAACTAGGAAGTGGGAAGATTCTTCTCTAATTCACACACAGATTAATACAATATGTTAATGACTTTGAATGCACTTCATTCAGCTAGCATATAAGATAGTCTATAACTTGGTCTGTACAAAGGAATTCTTTCATTTCTCAGGTGATGTTTTTCTCTTATTGATATACATTCTGAAACCTTATCCCACTTTCCTGAAAAGCTGTGTAATTTTGACAACAGGCATAACTGATTACTATTATTTTTCTTTACCATAAAAACTAGATAAGAAAGGAAGATATGAAACCTTCTGTACCTAAGGTAGTAATTACCACTGATAAACCTAAACCACCGGTCATAATATCAGAAAGTAAAGAAGGAATTGCTACCAAACAAGAACAAGTGAGCATAACTCATGAAAAGGTGAATAGCACTATTACAACCATATTTGGTTTTTTATCCTCTCTTCTTTACAATGTTATGTGTCCCTCAAAAAATACTAACTATACATTTCCAGCTCATTTTTTCTAAGATTTATTCCACTTACAAACTTCTAGTACTCCTAATTAGAGTATATTATTCCACCTCTATCTTTCTCTCCTAACTTTCTCTCCTATTTTCATTAATAGGATGCCCATAATTCTCTTCTGACTGACCTTTGGAATGGACTGACTGACTCCTGAAATGCATTTTAACTTTTTTTTTAAAAATCATTACTTTTATTTAAATAGGTGTCAGGGTGTAACAATACTTATCAGTATACATATAATACAGAGCTGTGTGCAGTGCACAAGCATCTAACCCCTTAATTGTCCTTCCCTGTTCCCATTCCAAAATGCTTTCTCATCATTCAAATATCTTTCAAGATCATATGTAACTGAAACTTTTATTTCTGCTATAATAATTAGATTAAAAAGGAAGCTAAGAAAACTACTGTAGTTCCGAAAATAATTGCCACTGATAAAACCAAAGCACCAGTCACAGTGTCCAGAACTAGAGAAGAAATTACAGCCAAGCAAGAACAAATTCATCTAGCTTACGATCAGGTGAATATAGCTGTTGCAGGTGTGAAATGCATTCTTACAATTTTGTTTTATCTGCAGACCTCACCTTTTAAGAGCTACTTGGGTACAATTAATAGAAATTAATTCCTGATAACGTACCTGTTAAGTGGGATGATTGTCCAGTAACAGAGTCAGTGTGATTAAGTTTCTAGTGATAAAGAGGTTTATGTCTCACCCTGTTAGGAAATGTCACTTTTAAGACTACAGTCAGGTTTCTCTGTGAAAGCCTACTCCCTACCAATGACTTTCAAGTAATGTTTACTTCTTCAAATTTCTGACTCTGCAATCTTTTTTTCTACAAGATAATTCCTTGTAATTTTATGGCTGTCAGATGAAACAACCTCTCTCTATTACGGTTTAAATTGTATTGTTCTTTGTACAATACAAACTTTAACATCCATTCAGGTCTGTCCAGTTTATTACTTCTGACTATCAGANATAAGAGGTTCCTGTTACCTGAACACTACTTTAATAATAAAACAAAATCTCTGTAAACAATCACAGTTTGGCCTCGCTTAAGTTATTTTAGTTTAAGGTCATAATGATTTGAAAATCAGCATGACATTATGTATTAGGTTTTTTCGCATCTACAAGGCATACATTTTATACGCTGTGTTGCTACATCCAGATCGGTTATGGCAGTAATAATAAACACTGGTAGTAATCATCCTATTACCTGCTGTTGCCTGACTGGGCAGAAATTTGGACCCTGATAACACAGAAGCTGACAGTATTTATCAGTGATTAGAAACAAATAAAAGTCCTGATACAAATGCATTATTTCCAATTTCTCAGAAAGCTCATTTTTCCTTCTTTTGTAAAATCATTTAAAATAGATTAGCATTGAATTAACAGATATGCCTGTGGTAAAAATTTTTATGGGTATATTCCTTAGTTAATACATTCACATCAGATGCTAGACACACCTCTACTTTTTTAGTAGTATCCAACAGTTACATGGAGCTGATGAGCATACTGACTTTAAAATTACATGCACATTTACATACCTGCCATACTGTCAGACAAGTAGCTATAAATGTGACTATAAAGTATTAAAAGCGGGCTTGCATACGAATATTGATATGTATACGGCACACAAGCATAGACAGCTTCTGAATATGCATAGGTAGAGCTTAGAAAAAATATGTCTCTTAGAATCTACTGACTCTGAAATGTTTTTATGGGTGAACACATTTGACGTTTATGTTATTACTTTTGCATATCTATGCACTCTCTCTTTGTCTGGAATATACTTTACTGAGCATTATATTTATAAGTATTTGCCAGATATGGAAGCCTTTAATATAATGATGAATATTTGTATAAATTCTACCAATGTTATCTGTAGACTGAAGCTGGAAAAAGGGCTGAAGCTGTAGCTACAGTTGTTGCAGCAGTTGATCAGGCACGTGTTCGATCACCCTGGGAACCAGAACAAGCAGATGAAGCTTATGTAAAGCAGAAAACTTTGGAATATGGCTATAAAGAGCACACTGTAACAGACCGTGTTGCTGAGGCCCCAGCAGAACGTCATGTTGTCACTAAAGAAGTTAAAACTGTCTATGTTCCTCCTGAGAAACATATCTCAGCTGCTGAAAAGAAGGAAGTTCATATATCAACAGAGGTTAGACTCAGTTTACATTGCATTCTTTTCCAAAAACTACGTCCCAGTGAAATCTGTTTCGGTTTGGAGAACAGCATCACATTCTCAACAACTTTTTTCATTGCTTTGTGTAGATAAAAAGAGCAACAGAAACTAAGA